>CM040920.1:7280000-7880000 GCA_023029165.1 Gobiocypris rarus
CCCCATTCCCCCCTCCTCCCCCAACAACCTGAAGTTGAACGGAAAGAGGAAAAACATAACAAAAGTTGCCAACAACAGATGGAAAATAAGCGTTCATTTGTCTTTTAGGAGTATTGCATTATATGTTCTCAAACAGCTGCGTTTGTTCCTGAAGAAGGAAATTCAAATAAATGTTAATGCAGTGTGGTGATCTTTTCTGAAGTTCGTCACTCCCTCCGGGCAGCTATTGTGGAATCTTATATTTTAAAGCGAGGGGGCCGGCTGCGTTTGTCAGGAAACACAATGTGGCTTATTGTGGTGTCTGGTGCCAAGCCTCAGTCACTCACGATGACTAATCTGTTATTATCGTCAGCCAATCATTTCATGTTGAGCAAGCTTGGGGGAGCTGCGAAATTCAAGAAGGCCTTCCTTAAATATTAAACGTTTCTGACTTTGTGCGGTTTGCAACTCATAGGCTAATTAATGCCCTATTGGGCTGCAGTGTCCTCTTGCCTTTGAGTGCTAATTCCTTTTGCTTAGTCATATGGCTCTGAATATTGTGTGCATGAGGGGTTTAATTATTTGCTAATCAAATTTATTCCGCTCAAAGTTTTATCTACCTAATATAAAGCCTACTGTGTCATATTTGATGCACCAATTGCTAAGGCCTTAACTAATTCAACTTTACAAAAAAAACAAAACAGTTTTACTCATTTTATTACATGTTGTCTAGTTTATAGGTGACCCGCAACATTCTGCTCGTACAACACCTACAGATGACAACAACAAGCATAATAACGGAACAAAATCATTTAAAACAAGAGCCAGAGCAAATACTTTACATTGTATCGACATTTTTATATAGAAACAATACAGAAACAAAGTATCTATGAAATGAGATAATTGTAACACGCAAGCAAAGCCTCTCAACTGAAAAACATTCTCAAAACAAAATGCTCTCAAGCTCCCACAGCCAGGCATTTTCAGCAGAGCTCCTAGCATTTTCAGCTTTTTTTTTTGTTTTATCCTAACGCAGTTATAATTTTCACATCCTACGCTACATTGTTTGAATAGCAAATGCATTTGCGCCCATTTGTGCGCCCATGGGCGTGCTGGTCTGAAAATAAGGTGTGTTCAGGCGCATTGTAGGTGCGTTGCTATTTTGAGGCAATTGAAAATGACCATTGACCAACAAAACCTGGTCTAAAGTAAATGGGGCTTATTCAACTTCTTTCCTACATTTAGATATGTGGGCAAATGCATTTTTGTCTCAGTGCATGCATTGTTTTAGTTTGGCAGGGTCGCCGCTAGCTTAGCTTAGCATAATGAATGGAATCCTATGTTGCCAGCTAGCATGTCCGAGTAAAAGTGATCAGAGATAGTACGCAACATATGAAATCCCACAACTGGAAGTTTGGGGATTTCATGTGTTGCATGATATATCTGCAGCCAAGTAGCAGTGCTTCGCCTATGCATTCGCATAATATAGTCACAAGTTAATTTCTGCCTAGGAAATCACCTAGTCTTAATCTGCATCGCTATTGTACTCATTGTGAATATGCAGGCCACAAGAAGTAAATAGGTCAGTTTTATTGTTTTTTTTATCACTTTTACTTGGGACATGCTAGCTGGCAACATAGGATTCCATTCATTATGCTAAGCTAAGCTAAACTAGCGGCGACCCTGCCAAACTAAAACAATGCATGCACTGAGACAAAAATTCATTTGCCCACATATCTAAATGTAGGAAAGATACTTTTTAAAAACGGTGGAGTGTTCCTTTAAAGAGCACATTAGTAATATGCGTCTCTAGGCGGGTGCACAACGTGCGTACACTCTGCTTGTTACACACACAGGGACGCGAAGCAGCACACAAACATGCCAAATATTAAAAATTAAAGGATTCCTCTCCGGAGAAGCGTTCAGCCTTTCCGCTCGCAAATTTCCGTCATGTAAATAGCGAATCGGCCATGGTGCAAGCACAACTGGGTTTTAAAGGGAATGGGAGATGAGACTCTGATTGATTTATTGCCTGTTACACGAAAAATACCTATGACTCATTAAGAGACAACGTATTCCTGTCGTTAAACTAGCAAAAGTGGATTCGGACACGTCCTAATTGCACCTGCGCCATGCGCTTCAGACCATGTGCTCAGATCGTTCAATTATTGCCCTTTGGTGGACATACGGCCTTATTGCTGTGAAATATTTACTGATTTTTATAAAGTAGGACTATACTGTATGTAGGAATAACTTTTATATATATCACGTGAACACTTAGTTATCCAAAGCAACCTAAGTTTACTTTTGAAACTCATGAACTTCATGAGTTTTTTTAAAAGTCATGTTAAAATGGAAAAAAGTATCAAATATTATCAGGATTTTGAGGAGCGTTTATTTGTACGTCTCTCAATCATCATTATATTGCATTGGATTATATGTTTTGCCCCCACAATAGAAACTTTGATCATAAAAATAAGCATTTCAATATTTCTTAATTTAAATACCATTTTTCGAAGACGTATTGGAGAAACTGATATTTATATGCGCTTCATTTAAATATTCTGCTATATTGTTGTAAAATCATTGATATACATTATAAGCAGAATTTCATCTTATTTTTGGCCATATAAATAACAACATCTGCAGCAAAATTGCATGTTTTTGCTTGGTTTTGCCCTAAAATTTAGATGATTTTTTCCTCCTCAACTGAGCTCTATACTCTCCTAGACACAAAACCGTGATTTATCATATATGATACCCAACAAAAAAACACACGCAGAATTTTTTAATATGTATTATTTTCATATTTTGCCTAAAGGCACAATAAACAGTTTCATTTAACAATAATGACATATTTCATATGTCAGGCTTTGCATGCAAGGTTAATATCCGGGTTGCATTGTATACCTGACAACATTTACTAGTTTAACAAAAAAATAAGAATTATGTCATTAATAATTATCGCCTCATGTTCTTCTGTGGAACACAAATGGAGAAGTTCAACTTGTGTCTGTTCCTCACACAGAGCTGTCGGATGACTTCAGAACACTTGAAACATGATTTACAAATCATAAGGGTGTTTTATTTTTTTGTCATTTATACGGTTACTATATATCGGCTATATTTTTAATATGTCGCATGGAAAGAAATAATAAATTGTACAAATTTGACATGAGGATGTGTACACAATGACAATGTTTGGGTGAAGAGAAGTTCTTTCTTTGCATTGTTAAATTTGACCTCATTGATGTTTTTTTAGAGGATGTGGTTTTGCTCTCGGGGGGCTGCTCTCAAACCCCCAGGTGATTTGCACAAGCTTGCAGAAAAAGAAGACAGCAGCATGCGTTCAAAGCAGAGAGAACTGTGTTCTTGTCAGCTGATATTTCAATGACTGAAAAACTCTCTTGGACTGATTTATCAAGTTAGCTGTATAAGCCCTTCGAGACAGTTGAACAAAGATGCCCTTTACTGCTGATCGGAGACCAGTTAGGACATTAAAACATTTCTTATACAGCCAATCAGCAGCAACCTCTTACCACCTCTGCCCCAAGGCAGTTGTCAGTTTGACCTTTAACCTTCAGTGAGTGTCGGTGATGCTTAATAACAGCCATTAGCGAACGCTGATGTTTTCTTTCTTGTCGTCACACGTACTGTGGTTCTTTGAGTTTAAACCCGTTGACATGGCAGTTCTCAGACAATCAAGCTGAACCCTTTCAAATCTTCAGAAGTCATGAACGTATTTCCCTTAAAGTAGAGCTGGGTGGTACGGTGGTAGAAATATCTCAACTGGTAGAGGTTTTGGTGCTGGAAGAAACCTTATTACACATAGTGGAGCACGTTTTGATCTCTGTATTTTTGCTAGGGGCACTGTAGCGTTAGCGTAAACTCTCATGGCAAGTTAGGGACTTCAATAGTGTGCACCACCAAAAGGAATTGCAAAAAAATGTGATTGTGTGTATGTGTATTTTAAACTAGTTTGCTTCACTTACTCCCCCATTTTACTATTGGTCAGACAAAAGGATAGTCCCGCCCAAACTAATTCTTGAGTAGATGGTGCTGTGTTTGGCTAGTTGAGATACTCAAATAAATCTTGTTTTAGCAATGTTTTAATAGCGCCACTGAGAAACAATGTTTGGGTTTTTTGGGAAAATATATTGTTAAATACTGTTACCGTGATGTACAATTAAGATTAAGATTAACATTTTGGTAAGCCTGTCACGATAATGAATTTTGTACTGACTAATAATGTGATTAACAATTTAATTCTGTATTGTTCATGTCACTTAAAGTTTTAGCCTATTACTTTATTTTTATTATTATTTTTTAAATGTGTATTAATATTCTTATATTATATTATATAAATATAATTTTTACAGCAATAAAGAAAATCATAAAAAATCTTTAATTTATATATTTGTTATATTTTATAATTTAAATTTGTATAATTTATCTTTAATCTTTATTTTAATCTTTAATATTATCACTAATTATATTGTATAAATATTATTTTTACAGCAAATGAATCTTTAATTTTTACTCATTTTTATTATTATATTAATAATCAAAAATTAGTAAAAGTTAAAGATTAAAATAATTATAAAAGTGTAAATGATAAAATATAAAAAAGATTATGTTTATATTGCTGAAATAATATTTATATAAAAAATTATAGAAAGAAAGAAATAATATAATTATTGATAAAATAATATTACAAATTAAAGAATTTTTATTATTATAAAAATTCAAATGATTAAATATATTTATATCTTATATAATATTTTTTTATGCTGTGAAGATTGATATAAAAATATAATATTATATTATATTATTAGAACAGTGTTGTCTTATATTATTTATTCTGTCTTTATTCTTTATTGCTCTGCTTCTCCCTACCATGCCGGAAAAGGAGACATGATTTTGAGGACATTTTCCTTCTAAGTGCTTAAATTTCCCCAGAATGTGATTGAAATTTAAACTGCACCATTATTGCCGTTGTCTCAAATAATTACAATTAGAAAGAATAACCAAGATCAGACGGTTAATCAATAATCGCGACAGGCCTACATTTTGTTCATACTGCCCACGCCATACTGAAAATATATATAATTTGATCATTTTAGATCTGCTTATAAATGAGCGCTACCGCCTCTAACAGTCTGCTTTTATTCCTTCAGAACCCTGCAGTTCAAGATGGACGCTGATCCCTTAATATGCATGCTCTTTGTGACGGCTCCTAGAATTATGAATGATTAATTCTTTGGACAGTAATTGAAAAGGCCTTGTCTACTGCTGACTGCAGATGAAGAAATCAGCACAATAGTGCATTGATAGCATACTATCTTCTTATCCTCTGTCATCTAATCCCTCCTTTGTGTCACACTGAAAATGCTTTTTAATTAGTTTCATTGGGTAATGCGCTTCTTTCCCTCTGTCTGTGGCTATTGTCATCATGTTGAGTCACATGAGTGCCACCATTGTTTCCAGCGGGGCTCCCCAGAATACATTTGCCGTTTCCCGTGAACAAGCGCAAGTTAATCGCTTTGACATGCATGTCCTTCGTCTCTAGTGTTTGACTGTTAACATATTGAAATTTGTTATTAAAATAAAAAAAAATACATGCAAACTTGGGAGCTGCTCTCTTGATGTTGTGTCAGGGATTGTATGGTATGCATTAGAGAGAAGCATAAGTATATTAATTATTTAATGACTTAAGGTTTATGTAAGAACATAATCAGTGGGTGGTAACTGGATTGTGTGATCAGATTTCAAAAATGAAACACTTGTAAATAGATTATATTACTTTT
This sequence comes from Gobiocypris rarus, assembly GCA_023029165.1. Taxonomy (NCBI): domain Eukaryota; kingdom Metazoa; phylum Chordata; class Actinopteri; order Cypriniformes; family Gobionidae; genus Gobiocypris; species Gobiocypris rarus. The sequence continues at coordinate 7,285,787 of CM040920.1, forward strand.
TAAAATACTCATACTCATAATCAGTATCCAGTACATTTTTATTGATTACATGATTACTCACAAAATGGCAGTAAATTATTCCAAATTCATTGATTCTCCCTAATTCTTATTTTTTATCTTTAAAAAATTGCTTTTACATTTTTTTTGGCATTGTACTTACGGACCGGCCACTAGTCGGGTGACTATAATTACATGGAAAATTGAGAGGCTGCACAGCATAAACAAATATTATATTTGTAGTTTTTTTGTAAAAAATATACTAATCAAATCAATGTTATGAACAAGTTAGGTTAAAAGTAATCTAAAAGTAATCTGATTATATTACCTACAATCTGTACTGAAATAGATTACATTACTAACTACAGCTTTTATTATCATGTTATTCGTAATGGACTATGTACCCAGCACTGAACATAACATAAAGAATTAAATATTGTTCTGCATTTACTGTTTCATCAAAATGACCTATATATCCTCAGATGTTTTTTCCTGGTTTTCAAAGACTGGCAATGTGTTAATCCGTCCCTGTCGTGCTTATGAGTTTCGGAGATGAAAGCGCCTTTATTTCCATTGTTTTGGACACGACTGGAGATAAATTCTGGGGTGTCGCTCAAAGGGGCAGCTTTTGTAGTATGTACGAGAGATGTTCCATTATATGAACAATTCATGAGAATTTGTGCAGTACACATACAATTCCCACGACTCACGTTCACAAGTCCGTGAACAGCTCGCTCCGCCGTTCTGCTGTATGTGGCTCACAAATATGCTTGTTCTGTTGCATGAAAGATATATCTCTAGAAAACAAGTCATCTGTTTAATTCACTATTTGAAAAGCTAGTGAACACAAAGACCTTTGGCGCACGCTAGAAAGCTTTAGCTTATAAATGTGTTTTGTGTAATAATATCATAAGTGTGTATTCTTAGTAACTCAACAGCTGTAGAAACAAAGAGGAAGCTTGAATCACCTGGTGTATTAGCACTTATGAAGGAAGCTATTTATTTTGAGCCACATGGTAATGCTATGACTGTCTGAGTGTAGATATACTTTTGTGTGTGTGTGTGTAAGTGTTTGTGTGTGTGTGTTTGTATATACCGTGAGTTTGTAGGGTATAAAAACCATTACGCCTATAAGGAGTCCCCTCAAAGATACTGAACCAGACGTGTGTGTGTGTGTGTGTGTGTGTGTGTGTGTGTGTGTGTGTGTGTGTGGACTGGTAATCCCTACGGTATGGGGACAAAATGTCCCCACAAAGATGGCACTATCCAAATTTTTGTCCTTGTGGGGACATTTTTTTGGTCCCCATGAGGAAAACATCTTATAAATCACACTAAGTGATGTTTTTTGAAAAAGTAAAAATGCAGCATGTCTCCTGTGATGGGTAGGTTTAGGGGCAGGGGCAGTGTAGGGGGATAGAAAATATGGTTTGTACAGTATAAAATACATTACGCCTATGGAATGTCCCCATAAAACATGGAAACACAACATGTGTGTGTGTGTGTGTGTGTGTGTGTGTGTGTGTGTGTGTGTGTGTGTGTGTGTGTGTGTGTGTGTGTGTGTGTTTTTGTGAAATATCAGAACACAAATGTGTATAATGACATGGGTATGACATAGGTATTACAAAAAGAGGGTGAAAAATGTTTGTACAGTTTAAAATGCATTACGCCTATGGAATGTCCCCACATTTCACAAAAACAAACATTTGTGTGTGTGTGTGTGTGGTAATAAGGGTACATTTTTGAAATTGAGATTTTTACACCATCTGAAAGCTTTTTGTTGATGTATGGTTAGGATAGGACAATATATGGCTGAGATACAATAATAATATAGATAAATTGTTGATATATTTATGGTAGGAAATTTACATAATATCTTCATGGAACATGATCTTTACTTAATATCCTAATCATTTTTGGCATAAAAGAAAAGAAAAAAACCCTGATAATTTTGACCCATGCAATGTATTGTTGACTTTTGCCACAAATATACCCGTCAGACTTATGACTGGTTTTGCGGTCCAGGGTCACACACACACACACACACACACACACACACACACACACACACACACACACACACACACACACACGTTTGTTTTTGTGAAATGTGGGGACATTTCATAGGCGTAATGTATTTTATACATACAAACCGTATTTTCTATCCCCTAAACTGCCCCTGCCCCTAAACCTACTCATCACAGGAGACTGCACAGTTTACTTTCTGTGAAAAAAACCTCATCCTGTGTGATTTATAAGCATTTTGAAAAGTGAGGACATGGGGAACGTCCTCATATTTCACCCTCTTTTTGTAATACCCATGTCATACCCATGTCATTTTACACATTTGTGTCCTGATATTTCACAAAAACATGCCCACACACACACACACACACACACATATATATATATATATGAACAAATTAGGTCAAAAGTAATCTAAAAGTAATCAAAAAATAGTCTGATTATATTACCTAAAATGTGTAATGTAACATTACTAACTACAATTTTTATCCTATAATTTGTTATGGACTATGTACCCAGCACTACTGTGTGTTGTATTTAATTACGATGACTTGAAATGTTTAGTGCCTGGTGTGTTGTGGGAATGGACCAGCCTAGTGACAAAGAGGTTCAAACAGGAAGTTTTTATGGGAATTCTAAAGGAAGGGAGAATGTACCAACTTTGATGTATTAGAGGAGTCATAGGAAAATGTGACGTCCTGATCAGTGTGACTTTTGTCTTATAGAAGTCTTTTTGCATTACTAAAATGCATCCATGGCTCTAGATTTAGTTAAATACTTGTATTATGTTTATTCCAGGGTTTGTGTTGTTACTGTTGTGAGAGTTTTTATGGTTTTGTTTTCCCTTTTTTGTTTTAATGGTGTTGGCCATCTCCTAAATATTCAGTGTATGTCTTGTTATTTATTGTACCCTGGCTCAAGCATTATTATGTCCCTAGGAATACTTGCTATTGCTATATGATATCATATTTTTTCCTTACTTAAGCAAGATTCAATAAAGACTGTCACAAATGAAGATCACTTTGCTCCCTGTCTGTGGCTATGGACTATTGTTTTGTTGTGATTTGCTAATGCTCTTGGCAGATCCATCTCAAACACTTAAAATAACTCACCATGCTCTTATACTCATGGGTTAGGGAGGCATTGCAAAACTCGTCTAATGACACAGTTTAGGAAACCTAAAGGCCAAATATTTAAATGATTGCAACATTCACAATGTTGCTTAATTTATTTATGCTATAGCAAGCAAAACAATCACAAATATATGAGGAATATTCCTTTATATTGCACGACAACACACTATACATCAATATTTCCTTTTTCTTGAGTTCATCATGGAAAGTGATCTTTCTTTCCCAGAAACAATATCCATGTCTTTTGTATGTGGCTACACCTTGTTATTCAGTTCTCTATAGAGGCATCATTAGAATAATATGTTCAATGTGTCTCTTCACAAAGTAGAACATTTTGACATAACCAAATTACTTCTACCCTGTCATGTTTTTACAAGAGCCATTAAATGCAAAGTTTGCTATGTGGTAATCAATAACACAGACAGTTATATTTGGAGCCGGTCCCCCTGTAGGAATATTAGAGCTTTAGGCTTGTTGCTAGGGAGCAACACGAATTGTGCTGGAACTATAGCGGACGAATGCCCACTACTGTAAAGTATCGACAGGTGCCATAAATCATCAACCAACGGTTTCATGTTGACATCAGGGGATATCCTGGAAAAATGAGCTCAGGGTAATTTAAGCTCAGACAAGCTGGAATCAAATAAAGAGTAATATCATAGAATTATGGGTAGATTTGTGCCACATTGTCCGGCCCACGTACACAATATATATATATATATTACAAAATATATTGGGTTTAATCATCAAGTGATTCTTGTGGCACGCAAAACGGCACTCATACAAACTCGCCAAAGAAACAGTTTCAGTATAACTGAGTGCAGAAACAATGTGCCCGGCTGAATGTTTCCTCTGAGTTTTGTGAAAATACCTTACGGTTTCCATCATTGAGTAAATATAAGGCTTGTTTGAAGGGTAATAGTTAAATCTTGAGTGTTTCTCATGAATTTAAGACAGCCAAGTCCTTGGAGGAGAACAAGGAGGTGTAATGGGGATATTTGAATAGAAAACATTTGATTTATTTATGTGAAACGGTGGCAGGTGATTAGTTATCTGGGGAATCCGTTTGCATTATCTTGCTGACGACCCCATACCTTGAGGAGAAATGCAAATAGCTTGAAACACTAAAGTACTGCTGTTTACCGCGTCCTAGCATCTTACAGAGGACACAGCTGTCGTAAATAGCAGGCTAGCAGAAACCTGAAATTGTCTTTAAAGGTTTAAACTGTTACAGTATCATCAAAATACTTATAGTTAACATGTAGAAAGATAACGTGTCTCGCTATTCACTAGTTGCTTATCAGCATGCATATTACTAGGATATTGGCTGTTTATTAGTACTTATAAAGCACATATTAATGCCTTATTCTGTATGACCTTATTCTATATCCCTTAATCTACCCAATATCTAAACGTAAACGCTACAACAACTACCTTACTAACTATTAAAAGATTATGGTGGTTGATTATGATTTCACTTTTTTAACTTTAATTAGCGTGTAATGTTGCAGTTTGAGCATTAACAACATCTGCAAAGTTACAATGCTCAAAGTTCAATGCAAAGGGAGATATTTTCTTTTAAAGAAATCGCTTTTTAAGGGCTACAACAAACGGCAGGTAGGGACTACAACAAGCTTATTCACGGGTTAGTGACATCACAAACGCTAAAATTTACATAAACCCTGCCCCCGGAAAACATGCAACAAAGGGGGTGAGGCCATGATGAGAAGAGGAAGAGTTGTTGTAGTAGAGCACATTCAGTCTCTCAAGCTGTCGCATCTGTCTTTTCACATTTGTTGCGATACAGTACGTAACACAAATGCGATTGCATGTCATAAAAGCAAGATGACTACATAAGTTATAACCATAATTAAACTAAACTATACATGTTCTATCTTCAAGCAGGATATATTTTCTGGCTCTATAGGAATCTTACATCAGTTTCCACACAAGCGATTTATAGATTATCATGACAGAATATGCTAATCAATGACTTGAAGATAGTTAACTCCACTTCAGCTGTATAAATTCACCAACTAACCATTGAGAAACTTGTCATTCTACATGTTGTCACTTCTTCTTGAGTCACTCCCTCCTTGTCCGACTCCGGTTTGAACATAAATGGCTGAACAGTTTCAGACCTTTTCATTGCATGTCTGTGTGAGGTAATCGAAGCTGCTAACACAAGCTCTTGAAGCTCCGCCTTCTTTTAGACAGAGGGCAGGGAGCAGCAGCTCATTTGCATTTAAAGAGACACACAAAAACGGCACGTTTTTGCTCACCCTAAAAAAGTGACAATTTGAAGATGCTATAAAAAAGATATGTGGGGTATTTTGAGCTAAAACTTCACATACACACTCTGGGGACATCAGAGACTTGTAAAAAATTATTATTGAAATATAGAATAAATCAAGTGTTTTCTTAGCAGCTAACAGAAATTTAAAAAGTACTACAATTACTAAAACTTCAAAAGAACCAAATCTAAAAATAAATGAAAAAAAAAACTCCAACGTTTATAAAACTTAAAAGCTAAATTATAAAATATAAAAATAAGCAAATATAATATATACTATAAATATATAAGTAATACTAAAATAAAACTGTAAAGTGAAAGCTTCAGTTTACTTTTGGATCAATTGAAGTTTAAGTTTGATTTCTTTAAAAAAGTACTTAAGTGTGAACATTCTTAAATGTGATGTGTGTATTGTTTAATTCCGTTGATTTTCCTGAAAATGGTAAACTGTGGCACCATGAAAACATTGCTCGTGTTTGTTTGAGCATCATAGTAACCAGTAGCATGAGTGTGAGGCAGGGCTGTTTGTTTGGCAACCTCATTGTAGATGAGGAAAGTGTTTGGCTAAAAAATCATTTGAAAATATTTTTTTGTTTGTCATTAGTTTTGCTATTCCATTTGGTGATGCACAGAAATGTCTGTTGGCACAAAGAGCTGGTTTCAGTGTGATTGTATGCCTTTTATTCTTGTAGCTTTGATATCTAAACAGGAGCAATATGAGATGTTAAATGTAATTGCAAAATAATGGCAATATGATTGCTCTGACCAAATCGTACAGCCCCTCTTTTGTCCATTAAACCTCCAAACATTGTTATTCTGTATTTATAACATCGCGATCGATATTGCTCGGGGAGTGCATGTTAGAATCTTTTCTGGCTCTCACATCAGGCATATTGAAGTATCAGAACCAATTTAATGACCCAACAGGGGCGCAGAATCTCAGCAGCCCGCAACATTAATAGATGGATGTTTTTGACTCATTAGAGGTCGCGGCTGTGAATAATAATTAGGGAAAGACTGATTATGCTGAACCCCTCTCTAATAAGACATGCATTTAAAATTTCTCTACAATCTCTGCACACACACTCATCACTCCAACATAAAGCACGCACATACAGGAAATTGATTTGTGGGTTTATGACTGAAGTGCAATTTTGTTAACAATTATTGACGGGGAGTCTTGCATTAAGACAGTTGCCGTGGCGATGACACACATTTTCCTTTCATTATTGTGTTCTGTGGTGCAGAGAGCACTAATACTAACACACGCCAACAACTTCAGCATCAACGCACGCTTATTTTAATACAGTATCCAGGACAACTAACAAGCAGCTGTTGTCAGGATTCCAGGAATCGTTCTTTTTTTACCTTTCTATCTCCGTCCTCACGCTTGAATTGATATTTTGACCTGCATATTTTAAAGAGACAGGTAGCTATTAAAGCGTGTTTGTTGAAGCTGGCGCATTGACAGGGAGAATATGTTGGGTAAGGGTTGTTTTGGAGGGTGGAGATGTAGAGGAATGTATCTCAAGGCCTGTGTTTGACTTTCTGGGAATTCACCGGCCTGTTTGGCGATACGTTTGAAGAATATGTGTAATGTACATTAACGGCGGTTGTTTTTATTGGGGCTTAGTCAGAGTTCCCTGGTGTCTGAAGATGATGTTTGGCTGATAACAAGCAATGTTGTACTGAGAGCTCAGGTTTCTTTGTGTAATAATCAAAGGGGCTTTTTCATGTCGTAATCTGGGGTTATGGACTTATTTGTAATTGTTGATTGGCAAGAAAAACCTCACGAAGACTAGTGACAAGTAATTTGGATAAATGGCCCTGTAAACTCCCATCACAAGCTCGGACACGTTCGAGAGTGAACTTTGAGCAAACATTATGAGATGTTGATCTGAATTGATGTTCCATAATTGCAATGTAAAGTACACTACTGTTTTTTTTTTTGTTATTGAAAATATGTACCTTGGCAACATTCTAGTCTAGGAACACTGAAGCTCGAGTCACCATTGGCTAGTAAGTAAAAGTTTACTCGCCAGACTTTTTACATGGAATGCAAGAATAATGCAAATGAACAAAATCGACATAAATATAATACAAATATAAAATATACATTTCAAACACTATTAAGGATATGAAATAACAGTGCATGCCTTTCAGGTTTTTTAGGTAGCTATAACAATAGATTAGGTACATACATGTAAAATAACACTGCATAGTCTTCACTGTATAAATGAAATAAAGATTAAGCCTTATTAAAGTTAAAAAAAGTTATTCAGTCAAGAGCATTGAGTCGTTGTTTAACAATAAAAACAATTAATTATTTCTCCCTCCTGCTGTACCGAACCCATATCAAACGCGTTACACCCCTAACTGCTACTGTTACACATGCATTTTCTATCTTGTCTCTTTTTGTTAACTTAAGACATAACCGACTATGTTTATTAGGATACTCGCTAAGACAGGTATTTTGACATTTGTGTGAAATTCACCCTTCGCTGGGGGTAGCAGTGGCTTTGGGAGTGGCCTCGTTGGCCAGCGAAGCAAGTGCATTCTGGGAGTTGTTGTCTTTCATCCACATGAGCCAAAAATACATTTTCTGGCTTTTCTCAGTCTAGAAGGCACCAAATTCAAACATAATTTCACATTTCTACTACATAAATGACCCAGTTTAAATACACATTCATCTTCCCAGTGCTGAAGTACCCCTTTAAATTTGAAAAGTGTATACTTTTGTCTTTCTGCGGTTGAAACAGCATTCCTTCTGAAGTTCATTCATGTTTATTTAATACTATAAATTAACTAGAAGGAAGAGATGATCGGTTCACGAGCAGCTTTAACTGAGGCGCTACAGCGATCTGTCACCACACATTAAAAGAGACACAAAACGGTATTTATTGTTTACATTTCTTTAAGAAGTTGAGACTTTTCATATTAAAAGTAACCTGCTCTGTCCTGTCTGTCAGTGCGTTATCAGTATCCTCTTTGCTCTGCGATGTGTTTTTCACTGCGTGTGAACATGATGTGTGTGGGCTTGTCGAACGGTCAATTGTCAGTTCAAGCGCAAGAAGACATGAAAGAGCTCAAATCAGGATTCGCGTCCTGTCAGACACGAGCGAGTTATCTTTCGCATCTTCTTGCGCTTGAATGTTTAAATAGGCAAGGCTAAAAAACACATGCATATGATAAACTTTCATGACGATGCAGCTCTGGTCGAATCTGGACAGTGACAATTATGTGAACTCTTTGTCATTGGGCAGTTCTGTCAAGCCCTGCATTTAAATATAGTGTCAATTCTCTTTACGTGGAATGTGTAAAAGCCTCTCTTTCTCTCACATGCACATGTGTGAGAGAAACCAACAGATGGCGCTCTCAGCCAAGCAACTGTAAAGCTCAGCAGGGAATTAAATTATATCTGCGCTTAACTTTTTTTTTTTCACAGGTGACTGAAATCGAACAATTTACTAGCCATTGGTTAAAGCTGCAGTCCATAACTTATTTTGGTAAAAAATTATCCAAAATAAATGTTTGAGCTTGTACATAACCAGCCATTTTTCAAAACGATCTCCTTACCTTAGCACGATTCACAACGGTAAGCTTGTAATAATGTGTTATAATTTGAGCGGTACTGGTGGGTTTCTGCGGGAAATTCGAGCATGTCATTACATCACGTCTGTACACTTAAAGAAGGAGTCCCGGCTAGGGTATATCGCATGTGAGGATGCTGCAGGTGGCGGATCATTTACAGCCTTTTCTCACAGCAGGTGGCATAATTAAATGAATTAAATGAATAATTTTAATGGTGGATTGTAATCCAGAAATGTCCAAACGACAATCGTCAGTGACAACAGTAGATTCACCCATAGTCGAAAGCAAAAGATTAGAATGTACGGAAATTAAAATCTACAGGTAACTAATACACACATAGTCAAGCAATGCTGATGTTGTTAACATTTACAATTTAAGAACAAAGAATAACAATAATAATAATTGGCACTGTTTGATCTGATATGAGCTAAGCGGTCGTTAGATTTAGTAGAGTGTTGGTATAGCGTGATTTATTGTAATTATTTTTTTCTCAGTTGGTCTGAACAAAAGTGGTAGACATGTTACTTACTTGTTCAGATTACATTTTGCTGGGATTTTGGTCATACTTCCCAGACGTTGAATTTGTGATTCCAGAATACAGTCCACCGGCACAGTGAATGAATGACAGCCACACAAACTCCTCAAAACATCCGCGCTGAGGAGCCGTGCCGATGCACAACCCATGTAAAGATGATAATTCTGCAAATAACTGCAATTGCAGGTTTCAAACAGAGATGGCGACACAGAGGCAAAACCTAACGTTCGTAGCTTTAAAGAAATTTTTTAGTTGCCTAGCAAATTTGATACGAGTGATTTTCTCACATTGTAGACAGTTGCTTAGGTTGTAATTAGTATTTTTGGTTTCACATTCTGTTGACTATAAGAAATGTTGCACTCTCATTAGTGTTAGTAGAGTATTAGTAGACAGTTAGGGTTAGAATATGTTGACATGTAGTTATATGAGTTATTATGAGATATAATAAAGAGATATGATGCAGAAAGTCTACTAATACTCTAATGAGAGTTATTTGACATGTTGCAAAGTAACTTATAGTCAACAGAATGTTCAAAAGGGACCATCAAAATAAAGTGTTACCGTATTTTCTAAATCTGTCTCCTTGGGTTTTTTGTTCTGTCTTGCAACTTGACATTCTGTCCTTTTGTGAAATAATGAAAAAGCCTGAATTTCGTTCCATCTCATCAAAACAAAGTTTCTGCTCAAAAATGGCTTCATTCGTTTTGATTGATGTCACAGATCCTCAAACCAAGTTTTTATAGAACAAAAATATCATGAATTATTAAAACTCAGGGGCGTTTTACCACATATGGCCGTGTTTTATGTTTAATTGGTCCTCTTTGGCAACGGCGAGTGCTGGAGAGGTGTTATGTAAATATATTCCCACAGAGGCCCATTTGACATTTTGTGGAGCACTTGAGCAGTATACGGAGAGCAAACTGACATAGGGAAAATGTCCATTCGTACTGATCTGATGAGACATGTTAGGATTGCTCATGCAGATTTCAGTCTGTTGATTTTGCGACCAGTCAGTGCCTACCTGTGTGTGTGTGTGTGTGTGTGTGTGTGTGTGTGTGTGTGTGTGTGTGTGTGTGTGTGTGTGTGTGTGTGTGTGTGTGTGTGTGTGTGTGTGTGTGTGTGTGTGTGTGTGTGGGCATGTTTTTGTGAAATATCAGGACACAAATGTGTATAATGACATGGGTATGACATAGGTATTACAAAAAGAGGGTGAAATATGAGGACTTCCCCATGTCCTCACTTTTCAAAATGCTTATAAATCACACAGGATGAGGTTTTTTCACAGAAAGTAAACTGGGCAGTCTCCTGTGATGGGTAGGTTTAGGGGCAGGGGCAGTGTAGGGGGATAGAAAATACGGTTTGTACAGTATAAAATGCATTACGCCTATGGAATGTCCCAGCATTTCACAAAAACAAACATGTGTGTGTGTGTGTGTGTGTGTGTGTCCCTACTTCCTCATCACAAAGGCTTCTTGTAGAACTGCACGAGTCTTGATATATTGAGAATCAGGATTTTTGTTTCAGACGATTCCTCCACAACTCTGAGCAGACAACTGATCAAATAACATGCCATTTACTGGCCAGTGTTAATTCCTGCAGTCTATTTAAAAGGTTTAAGAAGAAATCGGTTGAATGAATGATTCAATGACTCACTCATAAATACTTCACATGTTTAATTTCCTGGATGAACCAGCATTTTTGAACAAATCCCTTGAATGATTCAATGGCAAATACATTTTTAACAGTCACTTGTCGCGTGATGATGTAATGGTAGCACTTTCCAATAAGGTTTCATTTGTTAACATTAGTTAACGTATTAACTAACATGAACTAACCATGAACAATACATATGTTACTGTATCTGTTAATACAGTTAGTTAATACAAATACAGCTGTTCATTGTTTGTTCATGTTACTTACAGTGCATTAACTAATTGTTAACAAATACAACTTAATCATTGATTTTAATAATGTATTAGTAAATGTTGAAATTAACATTAACGAATGTTAATAAATGCTGTAGAAGTGCAGTTCATTATTAGTTCATGTGGTAACACTTTAGTATGGGGAACACATATTCACTATTAGCTATGACTTTTGCCTCAATAAACTCCTAATTTACTGCTTATTAATAGTTAGTAATGTAGTCGTTGTAGTGTTTAAGTTTTGAGTAGCTAGGTCAAGCAGAATAAGGCATTAATATGTGCTTTATAAGTACTAATAAACAACAAATATATAAGTTATATGCATGATAATAAGCAACTAGTTAATAGTGAGAATTGGACCCTAAAATAAAGTGTTACCGTTCATAATGTTAACTAATGAAACCTTATTGTAAAGTGTTACCTTGATACAATCTTTATATTTGAAGCGGCAAGTTACTTTCAAAAGGTGCTCTATTGTGATTAGTGTTTATATCTGAACTATAAACTTCTATCCCAGTACTTCTGTGATAATTTGAACATCTGTAACACAGAAATAATGACACTGTGTGGTTTAAAAGACTGTTTGTGAAGCTGCTCTCTCTAGTTCAGTGACATGAAGATCCTCTGTGATGGTACTTGTCAAACGTTTAATAGACATAGCCGAATCGTCATTTAAGAATGCGTTTGCGTGGGTGATTGAATAGAGATCGCGATCTTTAACGACTAACCGTGCAGCTCTAGCTTCATGTCAAGTGTGTTACAGGAAAATTGCATAATGTGATTTTCAGCGCTCTCTAATCATAGTGTCGTCCTAGCCAATTAAATTGCTAAGCATAATAAATCCTTTCTTTAGAAAAGGTTAGAATTTATTAACAGTGTGGCAGTAGAGCATGTTTCTGACCTCTTCTGCCCAAAGCCAAATCTAATCAAGAAAGTGTACGTAGGATCCCTGCATGATTAGCATGGCACAGTGCGGCCCTTAAAAGATATTTTGAGACCAACCTCGGTGGTACTAATTGTAAGTAAATGAGGAGAGTACTGTGGGTCTTAAATGGTTATTCAAACTGTTTATTAATACAAATAGTTTTTTTGTGTTGTTTTTTTTTCAATTTAACAAATGTCCATTTGTCCTGTAAAGCCTTCAGAAAATGTTATTCATCCACCACAGGAGGTTGAACAAATTCTGAGACTCGCTTTCTTTTCAAATCAAATAAAACCCTGTTACCAAAATTGTCTAAATACAGTTCAAAGCCTTTATTTGTGTAAATTTAAACATACACAAATATGTAAGCGTTCAAAATATATAAAATAAATATAAAAAATTAATACTATTTAAAAAACGAATAGTATATATAAAGCATATATACAGTATTTATACATAAACAATATCATTCAAATGTTTATTTTTTATAAATTGTATTCAGCAAGGACAGTGTCAGTAAAGACATTTATAATGTTACAAATGACTATTTCAAACAATTACAAGTTCTATTGAACTTTATATTCATCAAATAATCCAATAAAATGATCAGGGTTACCTCAAAAATATTAAGCAATAGAAATGTTTTCATAACTGATAATGTTTATTAAGCAGCAAATCACCATATTAGAATGATTTCTGAAGGATCATGTGACACTGAGACTGGAGTATCACAGGAATTAAAATACATTTAAAAAATATATTCAGATACAACACTTATTCATAAAAAAATATTTTATATATTTTATAAAAACTTATTTTAAATTGTATTTCAATTTTTCACAATATTATTGTTCTTACTTTGTTTTTGATCAAATGAAGCATAAGACACTTTCCAAAACGTTGATACGGACTAGAAAGCCCAGGCTTTTTGAAATGGATGAGAAAGATAGAAAGAAAATATGTTCCACCAAGAAGAAAACGTAATACATGCAGTAAAAGTCCAATAAAAGAAGAATAAGCAGTATAAATCAAAATATTTCATATTCTCATCTCTACAGCCATCAATTTGAGACTGCATTTGGAACAGGCCGCTGTAGTCATGCACCATCAAATGTAATCAAATATGTTGAGCAATAATAATATGAGGTCGACAAAATTATTTTTGAACAAATGATCATGCATCTGTCATCTGTTCTCTGAAATTCTTAAATGGTTTGTGTTTGCTAATTTTTTTTTTATTCTAGTGGAATCTGTGACCAATGGGCGCGGGGGTGCATTGTTCGGGAAACCTTTTTGAAAACAGTCATTATTTTTGCAGTTCTGTTTGTTCATACTAGTGGTGCAGAAATTAGAAATGTGTTCAAAAATTAGCTTTATGGCTCTCTGCAGCAGAATGTTTGCGGCCAATGTGTGTGAATAGAGCAAAATAGCTTGTTTTCTCCAGTTTGAGGTTCGTTTGAGGTTTGCGACTCAAATGTCATATTTTGAGAGCTTGAATTCCGAGATGTCAGGTTTTTGAGGTCGAGAGATGCGATAATTCTTTGATTCTGATTTTTTTTTTTTTTTCGAGTTCTGATGGGAAGAGTAACAGGCAAATGCTATTGCTCAGATCTCTGATCTCCAAGAACTGAGTGACGTGGCTTCCTGCCCAGAATCTTTTATATTGCCAATCCTAACAGAGAGCTGTCATGTTAAACCAGCAGCTCAGGCTGTAGTAAAACATAATAGCCCACAAATCTATATCCGAACCCCTGGGAGCAGCTTTCCTCCACAATCCTCCATTATAGAATAAGATTAGCTATATGAAGTCACAGTGCTTTGGTTTGGATTGAATTATCATTACTGCCAAGCTAATATTAGAGACAATGGGATTCATCAATGATCTTTGAGCTGTATGCCATAGCATTATGACTCATCAAATGATGTCAAACATTGTATTTACAACGAATACACAAGTTGGATTGTGTTAATGTCATGAAACGATTGTATGCAAGTACTGTAAACCACCTTTTCTATGAAATTGTTTATGGCAAAATATTAGGATATATGAATCAATGAAAGTCATGCCCACCTGTTAAATGTGTAAAAATCTAAAATACAGTGTAGTACTGTCTAGCTTTCAGTAAAACATTCGAGGCTTCTCGCAACCAACTTTTCTGTCCAAAAAGTCCTCTAATGTGTGGTGTCATTACGATTATTTTACTGTTCCCGATCATGTCGGAGCCCCACCGATCCCAAAACGTGATCAGGCTGCCTCTTACATGATTCCCGTGATAGCCAATGAGCGCGAGTAAGCTGCACCAAACTTCCCGTAAAACAAAACGCATGCCACGAGAACCAGCTGACGACGTCTATCGTCCTCCTTTTGTTTTTCTTCTCAAGTCACGTTTGATCTCGCGAGTCTCTGTGAGACCTCATCTCACTGTGAAATTGTTGCAATCGACAGGTGTGAGATCTTGTGGTCCGGACGAATCTTCTAATGTGTGCATTCAGAGGATCATAATGCTAATCCTTATGATTATATAGCCACCCTTGTATCTGTGGTCTCCCGCGGCTTTAAAATTGGTTAAGATTTGAAAATCATCTAATGTGTCCCAGGCCTTATTCTGGTTGAGTTTCATCTGTAGATAGTATGGTGCTATCAGAACATAGCCTAGCCTGACACATCAGCATTGGTTCAACCAATGGCGTAACAATGGGGCGGGACTATTTGTTGGTCTGACCAGTAGCAGATGTGGGAGAATTTGTATTTTTTCATAGCCGTGGCGCACAGGATAGTAATGTATAGGGAGCTGTTGCGCTAGGGACCCAGGTTCAAATCCCTTAAATTGCCCTTCATTATCCTACACTATAAAATATGTTTTCTAGTTTCTACTTCATATTTTAACCTTTAATTCAATGTGTTACTTTTCGGGAAAATATTTGTGAAATTTACTAGCAAACATTTTATTTAAAGTTTTAAAAGTACATTTTATTTTTGGGTTAAATAAATATAACTGTATATTGAGTTTCTTTTTGTGTGGCAGAAATGAAATTGTTTCCTGTTAAAAATGATTTATTTTTTCTTGTCTTTAGGTGATGATGCAGAGGAAAAGAAGGTTCTGGTACTGAGTTACCCCCAGTACTGTCGGTACCGCTCCATCATCGCGCGGCTTCGGGAGAGGCCAACCTCCCTCCTGACGGACCATGTGGTGCTGGCCCTGGGAGGAATCGCCTCCCTCACCAACAACACACAGATCCTGTACTGCAGGGACACTTTCGAGCACCCCACGCTGGCGGAGAACGAGAGTGTGTGTGATGAATTTGGTAAGTGGATTTTATAGACTGTATGACTTGGGTCTGAAACAAAATCTACGCAAGAACATGAATTTGTGCGTTTTTGTGCGTTACACGAACAGTAAGTGTTCAGTAACCAATATGCAGAAGTTAGTTTAATTTCTGTTTTTAAACAATAACAACTACATTACATACATTTTTTTAAATTAATTTTATGATTACTATTGTGATTTATGCACAGTTGTTTTGTGATCTAAATGGTTGAAAATGTGTTTCCATTTTTTTGGGGGGAGGTCTGATTGTTAAGTGGGTAATTCACCGCTGGCAAAATAGTTTTTTTAGTTAAACTTGGCTGCCTATTGAAATCTGTGCTTCCAGAAAAAAGCTGTTGTCTTCCCTTTTACCAAATAGGTAGGAAAACTACAACACCCATAATGCACTGGGCATGTTGCCATTCAAGGCCACTCCCAGTCTGCTATTGGATAGGCTTGACCAGAATCAAATACCGCCTTGCTTGAGTATGAAATACTTCTTAGCAAACTTCTCGTCATAATGGTGTTGACTTGTATTGTTTCCTGGTGCAAGAATTCAGAGAGTAAACGTTTAGCGGAAGTGTATTATATTCCATTAGTTGTGTCCATAAGTGCATTAGTTTTTTTTCCAGGGCATTGTAGGCAGTGGCTAAAGGCTGAAAAGAATCATAAATATGGATTTGAGTAAAGTATTTTAGACCAAATGGAGGGGGAATTGCCGTTCTGACAGTTAATTAGGAAGCCAGTGTCGTGTTTTGCATAAGCTGGCGGACTTTTGCTGACAAATAAATGGGAATTTCTCGTGCCAGGTAACACAGAGAAAGAGTAAATGTTGTTCATTTACATGTCGACACTGTAAAAATACAAACCAACAAAGTTAAAAATCTGCAAAGTTACATTATAGGCTACGCATTTCGAACTTGAAAATGATTGCCTGTTATTTAAAACATTTACTAATTTCCTTACAGTCCCATTAAATGGTGCTATATATTTGTAGACCTGATATTAATAAATAACCATTAACCGATTAATGTAAAAAAGCGTGGAAATCGGTAGAAAATTGCAGTTAAACTATTAGGTTAAAGGTAATTTGAGTTTTTTTACTGCCACAGTAATGCAAGTTGCATCTTAAGCATTACAACACTACCACTTTCTTGCAATGTATTGAACAAACATTTGTGTTTTCGTACATGCGTGGAGTATGTTTCTGGCCTTACTGTTTAGAGGCTGATTACGGCTTATTAGCTCATATAAAGACTGATTGCATTGGTATAATTGAGTGAAGAATGAATGAATGCATGGAGGATTGATGCCAAATGATTTCATAATTGAGTCTGTGGTCTAACAAGTCAAATCAGCAAAACAAGACCCTTATCTTTATTACCTAACTGACGATGGGCTGCCGTATGGGCACAGGCTGTTTTATCACTGTTGGTGTACAAACAGAAATGAGTGACTTTGAGCTGGTGATTGAAACGGACACTCGTGGCTTTTAGCCTGTCGAGTTGAGAGTCGAAAGCTTGTTGTATGATAGAGTAGAACTCTCAGATGAACTGAAAGCCTGCTTTTACACTGAGGTCTGAGTCCGTCACAGTCCGTCTACTTGTGTGAGTAACATATTTTTTTTCAGAAGGGGCTGCTGTGATTTCAAAAACAACGATTTGTCCCACTTTTGGCTGATGGTTAGAAAACCTCAACTGTGCATGTAATTACTGGCTGTAAAGGCAGTCTCTCTCCGATCTGTGCATGATCACTTTGTGTTTGTGGTGTACACTGATGGTATTACCATTTAACTATTACTATTATTTACACAGTTTTAAAATGTGCAAAATACATGTTTTCAAAATCGACTAGGTTTTTAAGAAGCACTGTATATATAAATATGCTGATTTTGGGTCCATCCGATCACAAAATTAGAGATTTTGAGAGACCTCACTAATTGGCTACTTGTCTACGGTCATTGAATATCTAGTCAACCATCCTGACCTTAAAACAGGCTTAAACTAAATACGCAGACATTTTCTGCACTGATTTTTTTGTATAAAGGAGGAGTCATACTACACTTTTCATTCCATTGACTTCCATTCATATGTATTCGAATGCATCAGACCGCAACCGCAAGCTCATGCTATGTTATACATTTTGCTGCGTTCCAAAGTTCAAGTAGACGAGTTGAAGGTTGATACGTCACGGTGTGACCTTTTGGCTGGAATAAAAGTATATTTTTTTGTAGTAAAGTCATTTTGAGTGTATTACTATCAGTGTAGGGAAGTCTACATTGGAAATGTAATAGGTTACAGATTACAAGTTACTTTATTTAAAATGTAATAAGTAGTGTAACTAATTCAATTACTTTATTAAAGTAATGTAACTGATTACATTTGATTACTTTTCTACATTTCTAACAAATGTCTTCAACAGTTGATCATTTTCAGGGTTAACCCTTCAGTAGTACTTACGTAACTCGTACGTGACTGATAAATAGAAGTATGGCTGGTAAAGATGTCTTTAGCTAGCTAGCAGAATAGCTAATTTGTTATGAATAGAGATTAACATAATCAAATAAACTACTGGTCATGCACCAAGCAATACTAATCTAAAATACGTCTTGAATCCCTGTTGACAAAAACAGCATATGCTGGTAAGGTATGTTTTGAAGCATGGCACCTGGTTTGAGCTGGTTTAAGCTGGTCAAGTGCTGGTCCTAAGAAACTAGCTCCAGCTCAGGACCAGCTTAAACCAGCTCATGACCAACTAAGGAACAGCATAAACAAGCTCAAACCAGCTGCAATGCTTCAAAACATACCATAAAATGCTAGTTTTTAAAAACAGGAATACACATTGGTAGCATGGTGTGGCCGGTGGGAGTAGGCAATGCTTTTTCTACTTTGTACACGCAGATCGCACATGCGCTTTAAATATCTTTGTATTTACATGGGTTGTAACTCGCAGAGATTGCTCAAAACTGTGCATGCGTCGAATGCCTGTGTACGCAAATGAGTCAAAAGAAGTATACTTTGCAAGGCTGTGCGAGCGTACGCGTAAAAAACAAAGTATACTTTTTGCTTTACAGTTAACTGTAGGCTGTTACATACCTGGAGATGCTTTCTCAGATTTGACATTGAAACCTTCGGCGTGCATAACATTTTAATAGTTGGCAAACATATTTTGCTCTGAACTGTTATATTTGTTATATTTCTGATTTCTGGATACAATTATTTTTAGATTTCCAGCACCGGAACGCATTTTTATCACTCGCCATGCGGCAACTCTCAGACAGGTTGTAGCCTAAAGCTTTCAGCGGCAATGTGGTGGACTGATGTTAGTGGCAGACATGGTGCGCTGCAAATTCAAACAAGAGAGCCAATCAAAAGCCTCAGAATAGCATCAAAACGTCATATCACGACCGTTGCTATGTCAAAAGAAGTTTTGCATGCTCAAAGTCTAGTGTGACTGGAGTTTTAATCTGTGTGCTTTGGATTTAAATATTATGAAATTTGTTAAATTTAGCGAGTACGTATATTTTTATTGATACCTGAAACCACAATCAAATCAATATAATAAACACAGACTTGCAAGTGTCTGTGTTGAACTTTTTCATTGATCGGTGTTCAAGGTTGGAATCGGTCACGCTCTTGTACAATTTATTACTGTAAGTTTCTATAGAACTAGAACTTCCATGCCATTTACTCTAAAGTTTATAAAGTTACTAGTATGTGAAATGAAACTGAAAAGTGCACTCTAAAAAATGCTGGGTAAAAAATAACCCAATGTTGGGTCAAATATGGACTAACCCAGTAATTGGGTTGTTTTAACCCAGCGATTGGGTTGTCTTAAACAAACATTTAACCCAGGGTTAAAACAACCCAACTGCTGGGTTAGTCCATATTTGACCCAACATTGGGTTAAAACAACCCAGCATTTTTTAGAGTGTGTGATCACTTTTTTTTATGTGACAAAACAAGAAATTCAGATTTGGACTTGCTTCTTGTCTTTAAATGGCCTGTTCTATCAGTGTCTGTGCTTCTTTTTGGCTTGAACGGCATGTTCAAACAACACAGCAGTTTGCATGCAGTTCGCTTTTCCATAGATGCTGCCAGTTAGAAAGAGAGGCTCCAGTTTACATGCCTGGCTTCCTGTTGGAAAAATGCTAGGTTGTTGAATGCAGTTTTGTAAAAGGCGATGGAGCTGTTTACATAACAGCTTTTGACGAGATGGATGAATAAACTGACAGTGAGTGATGCAATTGAGTAAATGGCTCCCAATGACTTTAATGGAGGCCCATAGGTTTCTGTGATTGCTCGAAAACACTGTATTCTGCTCAAAACCCATATTCTTGTCTTGGAAAGTGTAACATAAGGGATTCTGCTTGAATCGGATAGCCTGCAGGGATTCGCATACCCTGATTAAAATGTCTTTGTTCTCACCAGGGCTTTAAACACAACCACGGCACGCTGTATTGAAATCCAAAGAAGTCATTCTGTTTGACTTTGTAGGGTGTGTTATTTATTAAGGCTTTAGCTCAACATATGAAGTCATTGTTCATGTAAAGGCTCCCATACGCTGGATTTGTTACAGAGGGGTAGATCTGATGTTGGCCATTTCTGAAGTCGAGAGAAAGTGGGGGGAAAAAAGACTTGTAGTGCTTTTTTATGCTCGAAGTGACGGCTACTTGGCGGAAAATCTTCAGCGTTTAGCCTTGTCATTAACTTTTTGAAGCGAATAACTGTGCTTCCAAGGGCTTGGCGATGAAGAGGGGAGTTCTACAGAACTGTGAGACGTCCAGTGCGTTTTAGAGGAAAGATGAAAATGGAAAGCGGCGCTATTTAAGGAAAAATACAGCTGGAATGGTGCAGATTTGATATTGAATATTTTTAGTCATTTGTTCCTCTGCTAATGGAAATAACTGCAGGGTTTGGCTCGCTCTCATGACTCTTTGGTCACATGTTAGGAGACAACAGGATGTTAAATTAACTCAAGTCTTGTTCTCACTTGAGCGGGCTTTAAGAGGGTGGGTGAGGATTGAGGATATGGAATTCAGTAAGTGATACTGGGGAATTTTGTACAGGCATCAGCTGATTTGGACCCCTGCTTGTCACATGGTTATAATGACATCCTCTCCAGCATAGTGTTTTGGCACAATGCCGTTTACATCTGTTTTCTTTCCTGTTCTAGTGAAACAGTGCATTATGAAGGGAATAACTTTGAGAATAGAGGGAGGAGTATTCTCATTGATTGGCTAAAGATTTAATATGTTATTTTATTTTTATTTATTGGCCATTTGCCTTTAATATATAGGACGGTGGAGATTTCTATAGAAAAGTAGAGGTATTAATAATTTTTGATATACTACTTGAGTGTTTGTTAATATTTTCAAATTAGATTTTATTTTCCATTTCAATTTTTGTTAAAGTTTTAGTAATATTGTTTCCATTTTTAAATGTCTGGATACTGTGTATAGTTTTTATTAGGTTTTAGTTATTTTAGTTACTTATTTAACTTAAAAATATAATGTAATCTCAAACTAGTAACCCCCCCCCACCCCCCAAAAAAACTCAACATAACAGACAATCTTCTAAACTAGCATAACAAAACATTAAACACTATTAAATCTTACACTTAATGGTAATCTTGTACACAAAAAATATTTTTGCATTTACTGTCCCTTTTGAGTGTCATGGCAAAGCATGCTGGGAAATAGAAATCCCAGTACAGTTTGGTCTCTAAATTGAAACAATTCAGATAACTTAAAATGTGTCAGTTTTGAGAACTCAAAAGAAAAAGAAAGTTCTAAATAGTTTTTTTTTTTGAGTTGGCTCTACTCAAACCAATTAATTATTTTGAGCGTTAGGTTTTACAGTGTACTTTTAAATGGTCTATGTAAATGTTATTTTCATGTGTAAATAAGCAACTTTTACCTGTCCATCCTTTTATAATGCCATTAAAGTATTACATTGCAATCTGTGCTGTAAATTGTTGCTCAAAGAGTTGATATTGAACTGAATTAATCAGGGACCTGACTACTTTCACTAGCTCTTTCACTGCTGTTCAGGAACAAACGTATCTGTTACTTCCTCCTCATTATTTGAACGCCAAATAAGTCTTGATGGTTTGAAAAACGTGGGAAGTTAAATGTATGTATCCAGCTAACAGCAGGAAGTTCAGAGTTTCAGAACAAGTCATTTTTGCAGCTTAGTTTCAATCGATGCTGTTGGAGTGGAGGAGTTTTGAGTTCTGAAAGTTACTGTGTGTTTCCATGGTCCAATGAACTCTTTTATCTCAACAGATCAAGCAAAACTCAATTCCTAGTGATATGACCCCGTTATTAGAAAGAGGCTGCCAAACCCTCCCCTATAAATTGCAAAAACAAGGAAGAAGAAAAAATGTTTTTTTTTAGATATTTTTTAGATATTTTTTTTATCTAAAGGATGTAAGGGAGTTTTGGGAGGGTGAGAGAGTGAAGGATGCTGGGAATGTTTAGACGGATGTAGTTAATGTGAGAGTGGGGTTGTACTGGTGAATTATTGAAGAGAGTTTGTAGGTTGATGCCATGTAATGGCCACACTATTATTTCTCTCTCTTGATTCATTTCCTGCCTCTCACAAGGTTATTTTTAGGAGGTCAGTGTTATTATGTGAGCATATACTTATGATCTTACTGAATAATAGCAGCTTTATGCAAGCAGTTACACACATTTTCTCTTGCTCTTCAGAGAAGCAGCTAATGTTGTTCTCATCATTGTGACATGTGCTTTGTGGCAAGTGATCTCATCTCTTTGTTCCTCGCAGGGGTTTATTGCTCCTCCATGCAGCATTGGGATTAGTGATGGGAATCGGAAGGAATTTAATGATTCTGGTTCTGATTCCACTTAATGAATCTGCTTTCGTAACGATTTCATGAACTAGTTTTTTTGTTCTTTTAAGGAAGCACCAAATAATTGATCCAAACTATATTAAACAATCAGTATAGTATTTTGACAATATACAGTGTGCAATTAATATAATATGCTGTCAACGTTAACGCATGTGATTAATTCAAAATCCTCAGCGCGTTAAAATAATTTAATGCAAATAAATGACAGAAGAGCTAAATTAAACGTAATTTATGTCACGCAATTTGATGATCTTAGAAGTCGGGAGTTTATCACACTGAGCATGTAGTGGCGCAAGCTCAACCCTGGTAGGCTGAAATTCCTATTCAAACCCTTTAACCGGATTTCTCTTCTTTTTTGTGATCTGGGAAAAGTTTTCAGTCCAAAAATCCAGTCAGCAAATTCATTCAAACGATCAGTCTAAAACAACGCTAGTGTAAAGAAAACAAACAGGTTTATTTCATCAGAGATGCCAGAGAGAATAGAGACTTACATTGCGTTTTTAGTTCATTATTCACCCTAGTGTGTTTTGCTTTAAAACGTGAGCTCTGTCATATTCTGTGATTTGTTTATGAAGAGCGCGAGCCCTCACTCATCGTGCTGTGTGAAATACAGACTGAACAGAATGCCAAAACATCCCACCACTGTATGGCCAGATGATACGAAAACTACGGTGCTTATCTGGACAAAACAAGTTTCGATGGATGAGGATTGCAATCAAGGTAAAGATGATTGCGGTGATGTACAGGAGTCGTACAGTAAGCACACGAGTCTGTTATATTGATGTGCAAACATGAGGTCTGTTCGGTAACTTGATGTGTCTAATGTAAACAAGCTCTGCTGTTGCACTGTACACATAGCATACTGTGAATTCTTCACTGTGTTTTGATGTGCATAAATGGTATGGACTCCTTATATCATTTGGTTATTTGGTGTCCTTTTGGACTCTCCAAGTGTCCTTTTTTTAAAAAGACAACTACATTTACCTTCTTTTTGTTGTTAAATAAATATACAAAATTAAAAAAATAAGATAAACAATAGCCTATATAATATGCACATACGCAATTGTCCCAGATAGATAATAATAATAATAATATATATATATATATATATATATATATATATATATATATATATATATATATATATATATATATGTGTATATATATATATATATATATATATATATATATATATATATATATATATATATATATATATATATATATATATATATACAAGACACACACATAAACATATATATATATATATATATATTCATATATGTGTGTGTGTGTGTGTGGACTGGTAATCCCTACGTTAAGGGGACAAAATGTCCCCACAAAGATGACAATATCCAAAATCCTTGTCTTTGTGGGGACAGTGTAGGGGTAGTGTAGGCAGGGGCAGTGTAGGGGATAGAATATATAGTTTATATGGTATAAAAACCATTACGCCTATGGAATGTCCCCATAAAACATGGAAACACAACGTGTGTGTGTGTGTGTGACCCTGGACCACAAAACCAGTCATAAGGGTCAATTTTTTGAAATTAAGATTTATACACCATCTAAAAGCTAAATAAATTAGCTTTTTGTTGATGTATGGTTAGGATAGGACAATATATGGCCGAGATACAATAATGATATAGATACAACAACTAATAATAATAAATTGTTGATATATTTATGGTAGGACATTTTTGGTATGTATATATATATATATATATATATGTGTGTGTGTGTGTGTGTGTGTGTGTGTGTGTGTGTGTGTGTGTGTGTGTGTGTGTGGGCATGTTTTTGTGAAATATCAGGACACAAATGTGTATAATGACATGGGTATGACATAGGTATTACAAAAGAGGGTGAAATATGAGGACGTTCCCCACGTCCTCACTTTTCAAAATGCTTATAAATCACACAGGATGAGTTTTTTTTTCACAGAAAGTAAACTGCACAGTCTCCTGTGATGGGTAGGTTTAGGGGCAGGGGCAGTGTAGGGGATAGAAAATACGGTTTGTACTGTATAAAAACCATTACGCCTATGGAATGTCCCCACATTTCACAAAAACAAACATGTGTGTGTGTGTGTGTGTGTGTGTAGGCTTTTTACCATCGTGTATCACACTTTTGTTTTGTCTTGGTGTATTTTTCCCCACTTGGAATTGATTCCCTCGTCTGTTTAAGATTATGCAAAAGGAATGATTATGAACAACCCACTTCTTTATTAGCCTGAATGGATTTGATGGGCAGACAGAGTGGATGCTGGGTAATCCAGCAGGGGCTGAGCTATGTGACGGGAATGCTGTGTGTACGATTACAGCGTGATTGATGCCCACTGCTGGGGGGATTATTAATGATAGCATGTTGCTTTGTGAGAAGATAGACCCATTTATATTTCTCATCAAGACGGCACTCAGTTTAAACTATTCAATGTTAATAATTTGCTCAAAAAAATTTTTTCTTACGATGACGTGTTTTTCTCCTTTATCGTGATTGTGAATTGCAGAGGACATTCGAGTGCGTTCTGGTTTCGTCTGCTCCTTCATTTAGATGGCAAGTTTACCACATACACTGCAATAAAAATGGGTCATTTATTTTCTTTCCCTGCAGATCTCAGCAGTGCTATCGATGTGGCCTGGCGCGGCAGGAGAAACCTTAAACAGGCCGACAGAAACGAGTGCTCTTAATAAAACATTTGAAGTATTTTATAAGGATTGTGGAGTAGTGTTGGGAAATTTATGGAGGGGTGAGAATAATATTAGTATTTTGCAGGCTGTGGCAAGAGTGTTTTCCTGAGCTGGAGGTTCTTGATCACTGCTTTTCAACTTGTGGGTCATGACCCAAATACAAATCACGGATTGTTTTTGAACGGGTCACAGACTGCAGGAAAAACAATGACAAATGTAAGTAGCATTATCAAGAGCATCAAAATTCAGTCGACATTTTGTTGTTTATATATTTCACTTATTTTTTTGTCTTATAGTCATTTATTCAGAAATACATCCAAAATGTAATTTGTTGAATTTGTATTGAACTTTACATTTCATTAAGGGTGGTACAACTATTCCGATATTATAATAAAGAAGATTATATTATTTGAAATTATCATTTAAAAAAAGGGAATATTATTTCTTATCAATAACAAAACCTGAATGCTTATTAATATTTGAAAAACTTGTCCACCAACTCAAATTCATGTGGCGCAACCAACATGCAGAAAATAAACAGGAAATGATATCACAGGTTCTGCAGACACTCATGACTTGTGAAGTTTAGTACGTCTCTTAAAATATCAGATCATTTGACCTTTTGTAACAAGACAAGTTTAGTTCAGGTTGTAAAATATCATGTGGTGTGACTCTCCAAAAAATGTAACAATATTTATGAATGAATAATTCATAACATTTGGGGGAAAGAATACTTTTTGCTTTGAAATATATATATTTGAAAACTTTTTTTTAAAGTGTACAATCTACTCCAAGGTGTTACCTTGACATTTGAACAATCATTAAATTAAAAATGTTCTTCAAAGTTTTAGTTTTTCCTACAGAAGTACACAAAACCACCATGAATACAAATAGTACATTTCATAAGAATGTGCCAATGTGTTTTAAACATTTCTTTTTCGTGGGCAATCTTGCATGCCATTGAGCATTTAGCATATTGTTGGGCTTATGCAGTTTATTACAATATTAATATTTTTAAATGCTTTCTGTCCAATGTAAAATCTGGGAGTAGCTCTGGGAGGGAACGGATGATGGTTTTTGGTTAGTGCATGTGGCTTTTGGAAGCTTTGAATAATTGGATGCTGGGAAAGGATTCATCATTGTGTGAGCACGGAAGTGACTTTTTGGAATATTGAGAAACACCGGGCACTCCCTTTTTCTTACCCATCAGGAATAAAAAAACAGATCTGCAGGCAGAATTACCTATTACCCAGTTGCTTTTGCAATCAGAGCCTGTCCTCAGGCATACTACTTAAGTAAACAAAGCTGTCTCCAAATTGGTTCAGCATTTAAAGTCTTTCCAGCGAATTCACTGCACTTCTCTTTTCTATTTATGGCAGCCGTTTCTTGTTTAACAAGATAGGATATAAGCTGCTCTGAATGTTAGAATTAAATATTTGGTGGTTTGTTTGCTTGACAGCATGCGTTTTGTGTTCACCAAAAAAATAAACCTTTGCTAAGACAAGAACATATTGTTTAGAACACATTCTTTTGCTCATTTTTCCCTGCGCTAGATTTAAACGAATAGTTCATCGGGATAGTATCATTATTTACTCACCCTTAAGTTGTTCCAAACCTGTATGAATTTCTTTCTTTTGCTGAACACAAAAGAAGATATTTTGAAGAAGGTCGGTAACCAGTTGGTAGCCATTGACTTCCATATTTTTTTTCCCTACTCTGGAAGTCAATGGCTACCGTCAACTGTCTGGTTACGACATTCTTCAAAATATCTTCTTTTGTGTACAGCAGAAGAAAGACATGCTTGGTGATGACAAAATTTTTATTATTGGCGGAACTTTGTCCTTAAACCACACAGCCATCCAGAAATACAGGAATTTATAAAATAACGCTAAAAATAATACATTTGTTTGAGTAGAGCCAACTCAAATTAAACAAATTAGTTCCCTCAAATTACGTTTATGAGTATTTAGGACTTTCTTTTCCTTTTGGGTCCACAAAACTGACACATTTTAAGTTATCTGAATGTCTGAACAATTTCATTGTTTTGAGCTTTATTAATTTCTTTTTTACTTATTTAGACAAACTGTAATTTATCTGAAACTGAGCTGGGATTTCTGTTTCCCAGCTTTGCAATGACATTCAAAAGGGACAGTAAATTATCAAAGTAAGTGTTATTTAATGTTTTTTTCCCCCTGTAAGATTAATGTTAAGGTTGAGATATAGTACTGTCTATGGGGTGGGTGGGGGGCAATAAGAGCAATTCAAATATGAGTACCAAATAAAAATCTGCAAGTTCTACTTAATCTTTAGGGCCTGGTTTCACAGACAGGGCTTAGACTAAACTAGGATTAGTTCAATTAGGACATTTAAGTAACTTTTATAAACGTGCCCTAGAATAAAGCATTACTGGTGTGCATCTTTAGACAAAACTATGCAGCTGGCATATTTTAAGATCTGTCAGTGCAAGATTCTTTCAGTTAAAACAGCTCAAACATACATTTATTAGGCCTTAGGTCTATCATAGTCTAGGTCTAGCTTAAGCCTTGTCTGTGAACCAGGGGGTAAATTTCTTAAAGTAAAAAGAATTATGTAACCAATTGCCTGATTTTTTTTTTCGTTTTGCCAACTTATTCGGGTTTACAGTGCAGTCATTATTTGCATTAAACGAGGAAAGGGTGCTTGTTAGCACTCTCTATCTCTCTGACTTTTTCTTTTTAACAGTTGTGCAACTTGCAAGTTGTTTGATATGGATGAGGTCATACTATAAATTCTGTTCTTTTTCTTTTCCTCTGTTCTATTTGATTCCATTTTTTCCACTTGTTTCACAATCTGGGTTGGATTACTAAAGGTCATGCATTTTTAAAAGCCCATATGCCTCATCCATGTGTCTTATTAAGAATTCAAGGAGAAACTGAAGGGCTGATTCCTTTTTCAGCTTTTTCAATTCAGAGTCATACTTTGCACATTCATATACTCCTCTAAGTCTTACTCGGCTAGCCACTAATGGCCTCTTAAAATCAGAAAATGTTTTACCTTTGAGTGGAATTTACGTAATTATGTGGTGAAGTATGATATTCTTCTCATTTCATAATGAATAACATGCAAGCAGATCCAGATGCAGTCTTGCCAGCACACAGCCTTGAGAAATATCATTCATTGGATAAGTGCTGGCTGTGTGGGAGGAGGCACATGTAATTTGTGGTTTACGCCACTGTGACTGCAGGGTCACTATTTATCAGTTCAAATTAATTCTACAATGGCGTGCTTAGATTTCCCACATGGCAGATCGGTGAAGGGTATTCGGTTGTACCTCCAGGAACCCTCAGTTGCCAGTGGAGATGTTTTATGTTGGACATTTTTAGGACATTCCACCCCCTGCTGCAATGAGCTGTAGACCAGAAACAGGACTACACTAGTACACAAATGCAGTCCAAATGCATGACCAACATTGTGCAAGGGTGGAGTCGTGTTGTACACACAGCTTGCTGTGATTAATTACAATTTATTGCACATTTAAAACTTGTAATCACACTGCCAGGGTCAGTAAAGTTGTGTTTTAAACTCTTTCCCGTGAGTTGCCAGCCACTAGCGTTTTTGATCATTTTCACAAAAAAATTCATGGCGCCCAGAATTTTGTGTTGTATGAATAACTGAACAAACAAAATATCAAAAGAAAAAAACAGACCCTCTGCATTTAAACAAAAAGAAAAGTTTTATTCTATATTTATGCATTCTTTTTTACCAACACTTGAAAATGAGTAAGTTTCAATAAATAAGAAACATTTTAAACAAAAAACTGAGAAAATCATGTGTTTGTCAAAGACTATGCCTGTATGGGATTAGTGGAGTAGATCGAGTCCATCAACACCCCCAGAGCTTCACTGTCCTGTATCTCCTTCTGGGTCATTTCATTCAATAACATTTTGATTTATATGCTGTTTAATGTTGGTGATTGCGTTATTTTACATATCACATAAGCTATCGCTTGTTTCTGTTTCTTCTCTTCATGTGTTTTGATCGGGAGATTCAGTACTCTTTCAGAAGATGCGTAATTGCACCCTCTACCGTATAACTGTGAAAACATAGAAATCCAAAAAATTCTGTCTGTGACAGGGAAAGTTACGAAATTTACTTTTATTTTGTCAGCTTACTTGATTTGGATGTAAACGACAAAAAAACTTTGGCTTGCTATAGTTTCCCCACACCTATTCTTTAACTCTTTCCCGCCATTGACAGGCTTTTCCGTCATTTATGACACAATGCTTCTCCACCATTGACAGAATTTCAAGCGTTCCATATTTTCATTGTTTTATGGTAGGGAGGGGAGTACTATTACACATCTTCTAAAATAGTACAGAATCTCTAAATTAAAAAACAAATGAAGAGCAGCAGAAATGTGATTAGAAGCATTGCTTACGCACATGTAAGATAACACAGGCATCAAACATTAAATAGCATATAAATCAAAACTGCCTAATGTTACTGAATGAAACGCACAGAGGAACATGATTGTGAAGCTTAAAAAATCATGATCTGTGAAGCTTATGATCATCGTTCTGAATAAAAAAAATATATATTTTCTCATTTTTTTGTTTAAATTGTTGCTTTTTTATTAAAATTTACCACATTCATGTATTGATAAAAAAGAATGCATGACGTAAAACAAATAAAAAAAAATATATATATATATATATATATATATATATATATATATATATATATATATATATATATATTTTTTTTTTTTTTATGTAAGAAATTAACTTATTCAGTAATAATGCATTCAGTTGATCACAGTAAAGATTTTTACATCGTTACAAAAATGTAACTGACCCCAAACTTTTGAATAGTAGTTTATTTACACATTGGATCCCCAAATTAATGTACTATTATCATATAAGAATTAATTAATATTGAATAATTGTTATAAATAAATAAACATGTTATACTATAATGTACTATTATATATAATATATCTTTTTATATATGTAATATACACAAAAAAGGTCGCTGTTTGGATTTAAATACTCAAATGCTTAAGAGTCTATGATTGGATCATTACAAGACCAATACCTTGACCAAAAGTCGATGCACCTCTTGATGGAAATAACATTACAATATTTATTTCCAGAAATTTTGTTCAAGATCTTGAGTTGACAATACAAGAGTCCATCACTCTGTAAAGTCTCCTCCAGCACATCCCAAAGACTTTCAATGAATTTAAGGTCTGGACTCAGAGGTGCCAAATTAAAAATGATTCTTCATGCTCCCTCCCAACCATTCCTTCACAGTTTGAGCCTGATGAATCTTGACTTTGTCATCCGGGAATATGGCCATGATGTGTCTTCCTACATGGTTGTTTAAGAAATGAAAAATACACACTCCATCAATTAGGGTTAGAAGAACTGTTGCCAAACATATAACATATACTAGAAACGTAATAATCCCTGCAATAATGATCCTGTCATTGACTCTTAAGCATTTGCCTATGTAAATCCAAACAGCGACTTTTATTTTGGCTGGCCAGTGTATGTTACTTTTAACTTGATACGTACATATTTTTTGATGCATGCACTCGTTTGCATTCATCAGCTCTGGAATTGCCACAATTATCCAAATACAGGAGAGAGCAACAGAATGGTTAATTAGCCTGAGCGTATAATGCTAGCCGTAAAAAGTGGGAGAAAAAAATGAGTACTGCATTAACTGCGGCAATTTTATTTTATTGTGATGTACAGTCGACACTAATCGCAGAAATTAAGGCAAGAAGAAAAAGGTTTTCACAGGGATCAGGGTTGGCTCATTAGTCAAAGTCTCTCAGGTGTCTACGTCATGTTTGGACCACCGTGCCAGGACACTTTGGCTTTTCCATGAAAGGCTTTTGAAATGAGGACTTTAGTTCCTGCATTGCCCTGAGTTCGAGCTCAGCAGCTGCCCTATATTCTTTTATGAATCATAAAATGTGTCTGAACAGCATCCCTTCGCAAAGAGAACTTCTCAACGAAGAAAGGATAGAGAGAGAGGTGCATAGTCTCCCACATAATTTTCCACAGTGTTTTGTAACACATCACATCAAATTAAAACCAAATTGCCATTATTTCCACCTAATGTTCCCCGGGGCATTGGATGATTGTTGTTCTGACAGCTGAGAGTGCAACGACTACTTATTTAAGTGCTGAGCGCCTACACCTTGCCGCAACAATCACATCCATCCCTTGTGTCTTTAAACACACTGTTAAAGTGATGTTGTCAAAGTAGCCCAACAACTGCCATAGACCCAGCAGAGCGTCCCATAACCCCCCAAAGGCCACAGGATTACCTGATTCAGACGTAAATGGACAAATCACTTTGACGGACTTGTTCTATTCTTAAAGAACACTTCAGTGTCACTGTGTATTTTTTCCTCGTTCCCTCAGCAAATCCTAGAAGACAAATCCGGTTCTGGTCGTATGGATCGTCAGGATTGACATTTGAGGTTGCGCTGATATTTTTAGTGTCCTCCGCTGTGATTTGGACTAATTGCTCCACTGACTCCCTTTAGTTTTAAAAGCTCATTCTCTGCAATAAATCCTCAGGAGAAGCGTTGACGTTTCTCGCTCAAATGAATCAACTTTTTTTTCCCTTTCTGCTTTCTGGAAGAGAAGTATGCGTGTCAACACTTGAATAGCTTGTATAGTGTTGTAAAGTAACTGGAGAAACACAGCCATGACGTGCATTGATTCGGAATGCTGTGCTGAGAAAGTAAATATTGAGCTTGATTTTTAGTTGCATGTATCCCCACTAGACTACTTACAGGCAAGTTTAATAATTCATGCCAAAAAAATGGAGCTCACCCTTTTGGGGCCAAGATGGATTTTTTTTTGCACATCCTGGCAGGAAATCTGCTTTTAAGACAGGTGAAATGTCACTTGAAGCAGACTGGGGGTTTAATTCACATTTTTCCCTTTGTGGCCTGGTTTTCCGAGCGACATTTAGATGCAGCTTTTTGTGCATCCTATGATTTATTGCCATGCTCCGTGCATTTCCCTTATAAACATTTAATGAGATTGAATACATGGACCTAAAAGAAATGCACATGGAATCTGTCTGATAATAGCTTTAAAGTAAACAGTGCATCAAGGGCTATGTGGCAAGAGCATCAGGAAAACATTACTTGCTTGTTTGTGTTCTATACATCTTTTCCTCTATCTTGCTAGTCAGAAATGTTTCTAGTTATTATTTGAGAGCCATATAATGGATGTAATTTGTAATTCGATAACGTAAGGCTTTTCAGGGCCCCTTGACTATGCTTTATCTCATCTATCTTGAGTAAATAGTTTCCCGTGGAATGAGCGCGCTTGGGTTTTTTTTTCTTTCTTGTTGCATTTTTGCTGTGAGTAATGTCTGTCCTTATAATTTTTAGCTTTGCAATTAAAGGCGACCGCTGTTAAATAGAGCTCTCTGTGGATGTGGATGAAAGCAACAGCAAATGCTGTTTCTCTGATATGGGCATTTGAGAATGTTAAGACATGTTTAAAGAGGGTTTTTCCATTTATAGCCCCTTTATGGATTTGCAAAATGGAAGACATGCTCTGTTTTCCCACAGCATTGCCCTGTGAACAATTGCAGATTGTCAAATAGATTTCAACTGCACACTTTAGCCGTAAATTACAGTGAAAGCTCTTTGTTTGTCTACTTTAATTTTCTGTAAAATACATCATGAACGCTTGAATGTTTGGATGTTTTTTTATAGCGGGGGTTATGTAATGTTTCTAAATGCCACACAGAGCTTTCTATTTGGAGCGCTTGAGCTTTTTACATCAAATTAATCCATAAAAGGCTTTTCCTCCTGTCTAAACAATGACCAATAAACACGGCAACCACGGCTAAGCAGCTCAGAGAGGAACTTCAATAACATGCTCATTACTCAGATGGGTATTTATAGTCACATACTGCTTAATCTCTGTTCTCTTTCAGCCAGTGATCTCGATTTCTTGCCTGAATGTTATTATCACAGGAAGTAGGGCGCTAACTGTTCTTCACATATTAAACTTTAATCAGATCCTAGTTTGCAGCATAGCCGTTAGCAATTGACATATTATAGATTCAGACTTGTCTTTTGCCATCTGTGCTCTTTTGTCATTAATCAGGCGTTGGGACGAGCAACAGACATGCTGTAGAATTGATGCATATTTAACATCTTTCACACTTCAGGCTTAATAAGCAGCATAAGTTTTAAGTGTGAATTGGACGTACGGGTAAGTCGCACCGAAACAGGGCCCCTGAGCCACAAGGGTGACTGCTTTAGGGAATGATGGGACTGTGGAGTGCAGAGGTGATATTAGAGGTGCGGGTTCAAATTAAAGCTCTGATAATGGCCCCTCGGAACGTAATGTGCTGTAATGAACTGTGGGACATCTTGATTCCTCAGCTCCTTACACACTAAAACATTGAGCTGTACCTGCTGAGTAACATAAATAGAAATCTTTATAATATAATACATGTCTTTACTGTCACTTTTGATCAGTTCAATGCATTGTTGCTGAGTAAAAGTATTAATTTCAAAATTAAACACATACACACACACACACACACAGCAAAGCAAAAAGTCTATAAAATTATATTACATTTCACATAGGAAGTAATATATATTATTTATATCATAATATTACAAATATTTATAACACTATACACCGATCAGGCATAACGTTATGACCAGGTGAAGTGATTAACACTGATTATCTCTTTATCACGTCACCTCTTAGTGGGTGGGATATATTAGGCAGCAAGTGAACATTTTATCCAAATTGCAGGAAAGAAGCAGGAAAAATGGGCAAGAGTAAGGATTTGAGCAAGTTTGACAAAGGCCAAATTGTGATGGCTAGATGACTAGCATCTCCAAAACTGCAGCTCTTGTGGGGTGTTCCTGGTCTGCAATGGTCAGGATCTATCAAAAGTGGTCCAAGGAAGGAACAGTGGTGAACCGGCGACAGGGTCATGGGTGGCCAAGGCTCATTGATGCACGTGGGAGCGAAGGCTGGCCCGTGTGGTCCCGATCAAACAGACGAGCTACTGTAGCTCAAATTGCTCAAGAAGTTAATGCTGATTCTGAAAGAAAGATGTCAGAATACACAGTGCATCGCAGTTTGTCGCGTATGGGGCTGCATAGCCGCAGGCCAGTCATGGTGCCTACGCTGACCCCTGTCCACCGCCGAAAGCGCCAATTTGGGCACGTGAGGATAAGAACTGGATACAGAATAATGCAAACACTGCCACAAAGCAAGCTGAACAAGCAAGATTCATGGAGGCCCCACCTCGCAACTTACAGGACTTAAAGGATCTGCTGCTAACATCCAACCAGATACCACAGCACACCTTCAGGGGTCTGCTGGAGTCCATGCATCGACTGGTCAGGGCTGTCGAAAAGGGGGACCAACACAATATAATGTTATGCCTAATCAGTGTATATATATATATATATATATGTGTGTGTGTGTGTGTGTGTGTGTGTATAATACTATATACTGTATATATACTAATATATATATATATATCAAAATTAGCGTGTTAACATATGCAATACATTTATTCAGTTTAAGCGTTAAAAATATTTAACACAATTTACGCAGCATCTGTTTTTGTCATCCTTTGACTAGCGTTACATTGTATGATCACGCTTTTAATGCTTTTACACAATTCAAGCACAACAACACAAAAGAGAACGCACTGTATGCACATTATTGAGTTCTCTTTTGTGCTTGACACATAGAATTATGCCAAAATGCCCGTTTGGTTGAGTGTTCTCATAAGAGCAGTCTTAAATTAGTTAAATAACATCTTAAATGAACTTAAAGAGTTGTGAGAAAATTAGATAAACGTGACAGCGCTTCAGATTCGCGTCATGTGCGGCAGATCTTAAAGTGATAGCAGCCTAATAAACCAGCTGCTGTGATGTCAGTCATTAATATTAATCAAAGAACAAAGGGAACAGAGAAAATTGTAGCTTTAATAAGGATTTAATCTATATTTAATCTATAAGAAAGGTGTTTGATAGCTTTATTCAATTTCTGTAAATGTCCAACAGGTAGGAAGGCCACAGGTAAATGTGACATTTATTATAATGGGTTTATGTGAAGATTGTTTTACGTTCACTTAAATAAAAAGTTGTTATTGTTGAAATTAATTACAGAACAAATGTGTGATTAATTAGCTATTTTTTAAATCGATTGACAGCACTGTATATATATATTGTTTGTGTGTGTGTGTCCTTGTTTATATTATATTGTGGGGACCAAATGTTCCCATAAAAATAGTAAAACCTGAGATCATCTGAATTGTGGGGACCAGCCACCAGTCCCCACTTTTCAAAAGGCTTATAAATCACACAGGATGAGTTCTTTTGAGAAAGTAAAAATGCAGAATGTTTCCTGTGATTGGTAAGTTTGTGTGTGTGTGTGTGTGTGTGTGTGTGTGTGTGTGTGTGTGTGTGTGTGTGTGTGTGTGTGTGTGTGTGTGTGTGTGTGTGTGTGTGTGTGTGTGTGTGTGTGTGTGTGTGTGTGTGTGTGTGTGTGTGTGTGTGTTCTAGAAAAATCTATGTAGTAGTTTATTCAGTAAAGTTATCTTACATTTATTGCTCACATTGTGAGTCAGGACTATTGTACTGCATTACAGTGACTTATAACCAGCTACTGCAAACATACAGCATGTGATTGATTATGTCTCTGAGAGGCTGACATGAAATTTTGGACGACTCTGGGTTTTCCTTTATGACCTCGTGTGGACAAATGGAGCGGATTGATATCAGTGAGTGATTGATGATGCACCAGCTCTTTTCGAGCGCAATCTGACTGGCTGAGGACGATCACATGTCATTGGTCTGTTCCTTGTTTGGCTGACCTGAGCTGATTTGCATCAGATACAGTATATTTGACTGACGTGACATTCTGTGGTCTTCAGAAGCATTCTGAAAATCATAAAACCTTTATTTTTAATCTACTGACTGCTGCTCGATGATCGTACATGAATAATAACCTGCTTGCTTATGCGTAGACAAATACACATTTAATTGCATTACGTTTTGCATTTGCGTGTCCTGCATGGCCCCGGCCGTGCTGAAAGTACATCCCCTGCTGTGAGTAGTTCCAGGTAAAGAGCCAGATTCCCTGCAGGTGTTCTCTGAGCGCGGATCCATCCATATTCATTTCTGCTACATGCAGAGGACGTCTCTGTTTCCACACTATTTCTCTTTCATTTGACTTTTTCAATTCATTTGATATAAGGGCTTCAAACATCAATGAAATCTCAGATGAAAGGCTACTTATCAATTCTTAGGCGCATACGACTGCATCATAGCGATTTTAAGTGATGCATGATCTTTGTTCCTACTTAGCTATTATTAAACTGTCGAAAATAGCCAGATTTAACAGTAATTTCTTTTGCAGTCGCCATTATAGTGATTAGTGTTCGTTTGGATCTTGTTTTCTTTTAATTATTTTTTCTCCCAGCCAGTTTAGTTTGCACTGTGTTACATGAACAATGATAAGCAAGGCTTCAAATATTATAGTAATAATATTTTAAAAACAATTAGGTGGGTTGCAATTATATTGTGGTGAGCTGACTAATTATTAACTGGTTAACCAGGCGTGCACAGATATCAACACTAAGCTTGATTACAAAATAGCTAGCTAAAAGTATAAGAAAATATTAACAGCAAAACAAACTTGGGACCCACTTTATATTAGGTGGCCTTAGCTATTAAGTAACATTTAATTAATCATTTGATATAATGCACTTATTGTGTACATACATGTTTTTTCATTGTACTTACATTTTTAAATTACCTGTATGTAATTACCCTCTTTATATTAGGTGGCCTACCACCAAACTACATACTTACATAAAAAATAAGTACAATGTACTTATTGTGTTTATATTGTATTGCAAAACAATTTTGCTGATATTGAGGTGGGATACGGGTAAAGTTAGGGACAGGTGTGGTGGCATGGGAAAGTTTAAGGTTAGGGTTAGGTGTAAAGGATGGGTCAACAGTGTAATTAAAAATGTAACTACAGAAATGAATTACTTTTAGGAGTACATCCTACTGTACAATAGCAATATTTTTCTGTCATCATTTTTCTAGTTGAAAGGGTTATAGTGAAGACCTTTGAGTTTATGTGTGTATCTGATGATAGTTTTATCAAATTAATTCACAAAACATCTTAAGGCTAAAAGTAGCTCCTAACTTGCTGATTTAGGAGAAACTTTTAAAAATGCGTGTGTGTCAGACCTAATTTTAGGACTCCTAATTTTTGCTCTAAGAGTATTTCACAAAGCATTTGAGCACTGAAACTAGCTCCTAAATCCTTGAAACGCTACACTCTAAAAAATCCTGGGTAAAAAACAGCCCAAGTTGGGTTGAAAATGGACTAATCCAGCAATTGGGTTGTTTTAACCCAGCGATTGGGTTGTCTTAAGCAAACATTTAACCCAACCGCAGGGTTAAACAACCCAATTGCTGGGTTGGTCCATTTTCAACCCAACTTGGGTTGTTTTTTTACCCTGCATTTTTTAAAGTGTAGGAGTAGTCAAGAGGACTCCTAAATCACTAAACAATCCTAATGGCTGTTGCCACTGTTACCACTGTTGCGATAATCAATATATCTTTAATAAATAAAAATAATGCCAGATTACCTGTGGTAGTTGTTTTTACGAGTTCACACTTACAAATGATCGAATGGAGTAAAAGAATATAAGCGTATTTGGCTGAGGG
The DNA here is from genome assembly GCA_023029165.1 of Gobiocypris rarus. NCBI lineage: Eukaryota > Metazoa > Chordata > Actinopteri > Cypriniformes > Gobionidae > Gobiocypris > Gobiocypris rarus. Next base: position 7,323,821 of record CM040920.1, read on the forward strand.
GATCAAGGGCTCCGAGCTCGGAATTTAGCCCAAACCCAGAGTTCTGCCCCGTATCGCAGACCGAAAGTTAGGAACGGTGTGGCGGAGGGATGCAGAAAACTGTGGAGGTAACAAGGGGTGAGTCGGCTCTCGGCTGTGTGTATACCTCCTCTTGCACTGATTAGATAGACCGTTTGAAAGTGCTCCTCACGAACTTTGTTTATAAAACATAATTTTCGCTTGAATTCTGCAATCTCTCGAGATGAAGACATGTACGAGGCTGACAATTAGCTGAACTTATACTTGTTTAATTAGTGGCACTTGGCCTACTTTTTTAAATTTTTTATTTGAATATGGCAACATATATTTTTAAAAACTTAATTTGAATATAGCAACATGAAACCTCATTCTACAAAATTTCTATAATAAATCACTGACAGAGACCTCTTCCCCTATCAGCCAATCACTTTGGGCATAGTTAGGAAGGGTGATGACATCATCCATAGCAACGAGGTCAACCCCCTTACTCTTATCTTAAGACTTCTCTCTATTCCTTAAGCCGGGTACACACTTTGCGATTTTGGCCACGATTTGGCCGTCTGAGACAAATTTTGCAAATCCTAAAAGATTCCTCTGCTCCTTGGCTAAAATCTGAAGTCTTTAATAGTTAGTTTGACATGTTCACTGACAGCCGATTAATGACTGCTGTGATCAAATTTGACCTCAGACTAAATTCTAGCAGTGTCAGAAGATTTGGTGCACAGACCTGCAGTGTGACTTCTCCTACGACAACGTCAAATTATCTTCTTTTTCAAGACAAACTATGACCAAAATGAGAGCTAGAGATTTCGTAGCCACCATCTCAATCCTGTGTGTAATGCAGCTCACCGTCACCTAACGCGTCAATCATTGATGATATAAAACTCCAGAGTTTTTTTGCGTGCGTCCGGTTTAGCGTGCCTCAACTATCGTACAGTCTGACATTAATGACAGCTGAGATCTTACAGTGTGACATGGCTTACAGAGGGGATCATGTTCGTACAGTCTGACAAGAAACAATCGTATAAAGACTATTATAAATCGCACAGTGTGTACCCGGCTTTTGTAAAAGTTGCTCTCAGCAAGTTTTAAGAGAAAACTCGTAACTAAGAACTTTTACTGCCACTTTTACTGGGAACTCTTAGTGCTAAGATAAAATGTTTTCTGTATACGGCCCCTGATCTTTTGACCATATAAATTTTTTTGCCCGTCTGTTTACTGTTTACACGACTGGTATCCGATATCTGTGTTTACATTAATCACCGCCCAAAAGGGTTCTGTTGATGATTGCTGTACTATGCAACATGATTGACCCTTGGATTTTTTATCTGAATTATGTAAAATTATTTATTTCATTCACATCAGGTGGCACTGACTGAATGGATATTTTCAGGAAAATAGCAGTCATTTTTGTTTGTTATTTTGTCTACAGCCAGATAGATCTAGAATTCTGAAGCGAAATAAAGTAGCACTGTAAGAATGAAATGAGAGAGAGAGAGAGAGATTGTGAGGGTGAATTACCTGTGTTTGTACAGCACCTCTATGCAATAGTGAAGCTTGTAAGTTTAATTACAAAAACAGCGAAGTTATCGCCTCGTTGCTAAGAAAATTAATTTATCTTTCAGTAGTGAAGCTGTTTTATTTATAAAATGCACAAGGCAGAGGTTGAAAACCAGTTTCTATCCTCCTAAATGTTTCTGTGTGTTCAATTTTCTCTCAGACTAATGGATATTTGACCCAAAAATGAAAATCAGCCAATGATTTACTCACCCTCAAGCCATCCTAGGTGTACATGACATTCTTCTTTCAGATGAATACAATCGGAGTTATATCAAAAAAATGGCCTGGCTCTTCCAAGCATTATGGATTACTTACGGAAAAAGCGTAACTGGCACGACTAGGACATTGGACGTAGCGTAAGCATTTTGAACTGCGAGAGGCGTTACACTTTCTTTGTAAATTGAAAACAGAAGGCGCTCTGGCGGAAGCTAGCTATTTTACTTTATTATGTTTTAAATATGGATATTTTTCTTCTACGCTTCAGAAGGCCTTTATTAACCCCTTGAGCCATGTGGATTACTTTTATAATGGATGGATGCACTTTTTTGGGCTTCACTGCCATTATAATGCTTGGATTAGTCGGGGCATTTTTTAATATAACTCAGATTGTATTCGTCTGAAAGAAGAATGTCATATACACCTAGGATGGCTTGAGGGTGATTAAATTATTGAATAATTTTTGGGTGAACTAACACTTTAAAAAATGGTTTCACTTTATTTTGATGGTCCCTTTAACACATTCTCTTGACTATAAGTAACGTTGCTCCTGCATGTCTACTAACTCTCATTAGTGTTAGAGTATTAGGGTTAGCATCAGGGTAGGGTAGGGTTAGAATAAGTTGACATGTAGTTGTGTTGGAGGACTATCTCTATGAAGAGTTAGTAGATATTACGCCGAAAATCTACTACTCTAATGTGCGTTAGTTGATATGTAGTTGCAAAGTTACTTATAGTCAACAGAATGTTCAAAAGGGACCATCAAAATAAAGTGATACCTGTGAGTTTTAGTGCATGCGCATACAGGCATGTCTGATTCATAATAAGACATTAAAAGTCTATCTTTGCAGGCAAGCGGGTCACCATCGCCTTGTGGTGGCTTGGAATTCCAAAGCAAAATGTAGATTAGATGTCCAGATATCGGATATGTAACAGATTTTTGCATGTACACGTGTGCAACAAATTCCGATCTGTGTCAGATGTGATAAAAAAACTGTGCCAGTGTAAATGCAGCTCTGGAAATGAAGTGTTCATTTCAAGTGTTCATGTGTTTGTCATATTGTGAGATGGCAGATGTTGAAAACATTACGAGTGTGTGAGTGTGTGTGTGTGTGTGTGTAGCAGACAAATAGTCTTTTTACAGTTTGGTATTCACAAACACTGGTCCATATCGTGATTTGATTAAATCCTACTTTTGATTTATTCATTCAGATTTTGCCATTTTACCATTCCACGTTGTATAGTCATTTAGATTTTTATGACTTGATTCTGTGATTCCGTCTGCGTTTTCCAAATCATGAAATTATATGTCCCTATTTTAATTATATGGAAAGGGCAATATAATTTAATTAGAATTTTAAAAGTTATAGAACCTCTTCTGTAAAAATCACAATATTATGACAGCTAATAGGCTGGAATTTCAACCTGAGATTCTTTTCAGTAACTGAAATCTCTGCGTCTCCCCGAGGTGATTTGGTTTGAATTTTATGCTGCAGCAATGGAAGCAAATAAACAAGATTGCGCATAAGCAATGCTACCTTTTGTCATGCCTGTACACACCTCAGCTACGGCTCTCGAGTTATGTGAGGAAGCAATAACCCAGTCATGAGGTGTCTCGGCTGCTTTTAAACTTTGAAGCGAAGATATGCTTGTCAGAGCTCTGTGTCTCTGCGTCCTCTGGGCTTTAGGGCACAAACGCGCTTTGCTTTGCATACCACACTGACATATCAATGACCCAGGGGACAAATTTGCCCCGTTTTGTATTTCACTGTAATTAACTGTCATTACGCTGAGTGGTTTTGGCTACTTGGGAAATTAAAAAAAGGGGGTTTTGTTGTGAATAAACAAGATAATAGCCAGTGTATTTGTTCTTAAAGAGCTTTCTGTCTATTTGATCATATACAGTCGGCATTATATACAGAGAGGAGTGTTACGTTGCTGGAGCAAATGGCTTGGGCCCCGGTTGGGTTTGCATAGTGCAGTAGCATTCATGCAGAAATAATGGAGTACCATTGTGAAGAGCTTCTTTAATAGCCCTCCGCTATGCTTAAACAATTAGTTAGCGCATTGCGCCTCCCTTGCCATTTGGAGCACAGAATCGCTAGGCAAATCATACATCATTCCAAGGATGTAAACGTGAGGGGTGAACATGCTGTTTCAACAAGGTCATTGGGAAGCATGTGAGGAATAATTACAACACAAAAAGCTCTTGTGGAAGAAAAAAAATTGGTTGGCCTAAATTGGTTGGTGTTGATATGAGAGGCCAGTTTTATCTTCATCCTTTCCTCATTTTCTCTGGTCGTCATGAAAACTCTATAAGTCGATAATGACATCTGATTAAATGTAATAGTGTGCATGTTAATGTTTATTAGAATATGTGTTGTTATATATATCATATTAATAGAATAATTCCTCTTATAGTATTGACAGTAATGTATTTTTGCAGGCCAATGTGATAGTTAGCATCACGCCAGTTCCCACGACAAAAACCCAATGGGATTTTTCTATTGGCTTTATCAGATTATTGCAGAAAATACCCTCTGTGGCCAACAAAAGTTTGTGATTCTTACACGTTTTGCACTGAAAACAAACAATAAGTAAACTTCAGTTACTTTTTCTTTCGCAAGTTTTTGCACGCAGATTTATTAAGTACATTTCACATATGGAATAAGTTTACTTAACGAAGTTAAGTAAAATTTACTTTAAGGAAATAAGTTACTTTAACTTGGCCAGTGAATGTTTGTTGAGTAATTTCTACTTAGTTGAAGCTTACTTTGCAATGCTTTTTACTCAAAAAGTGAATTAAACCACACTTTTAGAGTGTATGCTTTACTTAGGAACAATTAAACAATACAACAGATATTGTGTAGACACCATATCTACATAATAGAAGTAAAATGGTACTCACCCTAACACTGACCTCAATACTTGGTACACAATGACGGTAACATACGATGGTTTTTGAGTATGAATGTGTCGTTTTGAGTAGAAAATGTCACAAAAGCACAGTACACCTGCAAAACAGCAAACAATCAACTGTATTATTCATGCCCTAGTGCATAATGGGAACACCAGTATCAGAAAAGTTGAGTAGGTTTTACTTAATTTTATGACATTGACATTTACGCTTTAACTTTAAGGTTGAATTGAGTACTAATATAGAATTTACTTTGTTTTTTGAATTCTTGTCTGAGCTAACGTTTTCATATAGAAACTGAATGTTTTTTATGTAGTATTTACTTTACCATAAAATAATTATATTCAGTGTGTATATCATGAAAAAGGTTCACAAATGAACACGACTTGAATGGATTTTGAAGCCCAGAAACAATTACCAGAAGTTAAAAGCTAAACATAGGCTCTAAACAAACTACACCAAAGTTGTTTCTTTAACGTCAACCCCATTAATATTCCGACAACTCTTTCAGTCTTTATTTAATTTAACAGTTTCCCTTGTTAAACAGTTTTCCAGATTTTGGCCTACAAAAATATGGTCTTCCTGCAGCACTCTAATAGAATATCACAGTTTTAGCTTAGCAACATGCTAACTTGTGTGGAGCGCTATTTATGTGGTTCTACCTGTGCAAAGTATTCCAAATCGGTCACTTGAGACGGCATTTAATTTAAGATGCTGCCTTGTAAGGTTGCTGCCTTTGTAGAATGCTAACTCAATTTTGCTACAAAGCTATTCAGTATTAGTGAACTTCTGGGACAGTGCACAGATGGCTACTGTTAAAATACTGTTCATGATGGCTAAACCGTTAACAGTGTAAAAATGAATGTGTTTACAAGTGTCTGCCTGTTTTTTATTCGGTATAACAGAGGGAAAGTCCATATGCTTATTCCTTTTCCCCCTAATTTCATTTAGCAGCACTGCCTTGTAGCACTTCATTATTCCGCTGAGTAGCAACACAGTGCAACAGTGAGTCTCGGCTTCTTCAGCTGTCCTGGTTCAGAAATCAATCCAACCAGCGCCAACATGAAATATTACAAACTTTGATTTTATAAAGATCAAGGTAGTACTCATCCTATGAACCATTGCAAATAATAATCAAAAATCAAAACAATGGTACAATATATTAGTATTGATCTGTGATCAATAAACCAAAATATTAAAATATGTAGTTTGAGAGTGTAGGGAGATCGACTCAAGTTTGTCATTTGCTTTGCTTCACGGGTGTGGCTACTGGAATTGAACGACTTCTCTGATTGGTGGATATCTCTGCAGGATTATGGGTAGCGTAGTTCTTCAACAGTCAGGTTCTGGAAGTAAAAATCCAGTTTTTTTCTCCACAGTGAAACTGATTTTGATGATAACTTACAAACAGGCCTACTGTGAGTTTTTAAATTGTTGATTGATGGTATATTCTTATTTTTAAGCCATCAGTCTGCATTATTTCTACTTGTTTTTTAAATAATCATGTTCAGTGGTGAAATTCCTGGTGAAAAAAACTATATTACAGAGGATTCCTCAAAGTAATCTCCACCAATCAGAGAATAGAAACAAGAAAATTGCACCAAAAGAAATTGTTAGTGCCCACCCAGTTTCCTATGCTCTCAACATACTTAAATATTTGTATGTATAATATGCATATTTTGCATTGTGGCAATATATCAGCATATTTAAATCAATTGTTTTATATTTCTACATTAAATGACATTTATAATATATCATTTTGATTACTTTATTTGCAATGCTAGCTGTGTGGAATTCTAGTTCTTCCCCTGATTAATGCCCTTGACTACACAATCCTGTATATTTTTTCTTTTTTTTTTCTTTTTCTTTTTTTCAAATCAACGTTTGTGATGTTGTGTTTCACCTTGTAGCGGGTTGGTTTCGTTCATGACTTATAACTCTTAAAAGAAGACATTTTTTAAAAATGAATGGGGAAAAAAAACATCCAGAACCAAGGCTGCTGAAAAAGTGGAGGGGCACTGTTGAGCTATTAATCACAATTTTTTTTAAATGGAACTGAAATCACTTTGCCTTGCAACCTATTAGCATATGGTTGGAAGTCTCATGGTCGGTATGTCTTAAGAATCAGTTTCTCTATGGAAAATAATAATGGGATTTTTACTTCCCTACCCAAGTTACGCTCTATTGTAGAGCAGTTGCATGTGTGGCTTTGCCTGAACGATTTCACCGATCTTTACATATTTTTTAAGGTCAGTGTCAAGGCTTGAAACATATTCTTATTCACTTCAGTTCATGAAGGTTCTGCTGGAGCACATTTTACTGAGCTTTAATGGTATGAAAGTATATTATTACTATATTATGGCATGTTCTGAATGCCAGTGCTCTCTCTCTCACCCTACTGTCGTTAAATGCTTTAACCATTTAGAATTTCTGCTGACTTCCAGAGGACCGTTTGTGTATTGTGGAGCACAGCAGACCGTGAAGCCTTGCAGAGTGATATGTACTGCTAGTTTACAATGCAGTATTGTTATAGATTGTTTTGCTGTGAGTTTGTGACCCTCACAGCATACAAGAAGACTTCATCTGTTGAACTATACTGCAGGTAGCTGATGGTCTATTGACACTATCCGATTAATGATGCATACTGTTTAAATGTCGCTATGTAATTTTAAGTGTAGAAAATGTGTTTGATGTATTGCTTTAATATGGTAAAGGTTGCTACCGCCTGTGGAGCTTGTTTTGTTGTGAGAACAGTTTTTTTCTCTGGAGTCATTGAGCGGACAGCAAACAATAGTTCTTTGAGTTGTTTAATTACTACTTCCTGAAACTTTTCCCCTCATTGTTGAGATTAATGAAAGATAAAGCCTTCCCCTGTCTGGATAATCACTTCTTTTATTTCTCTTCTTAAAGGTTTAGTCGTTGGACAAATAATGAGTAGAAGAAGAAAAAAACATAATACAGGAGTACTCATTTATTTAAAAATACATTCAAATATAATCCGGACGTACAGTGATTCATTTTGATATTTTAAAGTCTGGGTGATACTGTCCTGCGTAATGAAAATAAATTAAATTCTTAAAAAGAAAACATTATTAAGTAGATTGGCATCTTTTGTTATTATTTCTTAGAAAACAATATATTTTAACTGCTTATTCAAGGTGTAAAGAAAAATTGTTAATACTTTTTATTTGATGGATAAACCACGACATTCTAAGAGAAAATTAACACTTTTCTTGAAAATGGTATAAACGTTTTATACCATATTACCAACATAAACACAAAATGCCCTATTTTAACGATCTGAGCGCATGGTCTGAAGCGAATGGCGTAAATGTCTGAATCCACTTTTGCTAGTTTAACGCCGGAAAAAAGGTTTGCCCCCCAGGCGCATGGTCTAAAAGGGTTGCACCTACTCACTTAATGAGTCATGGGTGTGTTTTGGGTGTAACGTGCAATAAACCAGTCAGAGTCTCATCTCCCATTCCCTTTAAAAGCCAGTTGTGCTTGCAAAATGGCGGAATATAGACACTCAACCTGATGAGTCAGTTTAAATACATGTGTGCATTGCCACGATTGGTTAAATAAGTCGCCAATTTCATTCGTCATTACTGCGAATAGGTAATTCTGATACGTGCAATGACTATCCATTATGACATGTAGGCATTTTTATCTTTATGTACACAATAACAATCTTTTACTTTTAATAATCGTCCCTGTGTGTAATACGCAGAGTGTATGCGCATTGTGAACCCACCTATAGGCATATTACTAATGCGCGCTTTAAATAACAAAAAAAAAAAATCAGAAAACGACTGCGCCATTGACCAACAAAAACCTGGTCTAAAGTCAATAGCGCAGTCGTTTTCAGTTGCCTCAAAATAGCTACACACCAACAATGCGCCTGAAAACACCTGGTTTTCAGACCAGCACGCCCATGGGAACAGATGGGCATGAGTGCATTTGCTATTTAAACAACATGGTGCTGGATGTAAAAATGATAACTGCGTTTGATGAAACTAGCAAAAAACACTTGATCCGGGTGTATGATTGGGTCCATAGAGTGTGTTTCTAAGAACTTTGCACGTGTTTATATATATATATAAATCTATATAAATATAGGCCTAATATATATATATATATATATATATATAAATATTATATATATATATATATATATATATATATATATATATATATATATATATATATATATATATATATATTAGGCCTATATTTATATAGATTTTATAATTCCTTTTCACAGACTCTAATTAATTCCCCTTTTATCAAAGTAATGTCTTAAAGAGGAAGTCAAGCATTGACCTGATGTCCTGCTTATTATTCTCAGAGTGACATTAGAAATGTATTATTTATATAAATATGGAAATGAATACAAAATTATGCAAACACCACCATTGGCCAATGGAGCGGATCTATTCACGGGCAAAGGTTTGCCTATAAGACAAACGGCGGTTGTCAGGCGATGAGATTCTAGGCTCTGGTCCCACAGGGCCCGCCCAGCCTACAGGGCTGCAGCAGGTTAACTCAGTAGACCCGTCCTGCCAAGAGTGAGGAACTTGCTGATTCAGATTTTGACAGTGATATGCAAATGACCTCATTGTGGACGCTGGCAGAGAGAGGGAGGGGCCAAGGACCTGAGCATTGTTCAGCAGATGGGGAGGGGCTCTCTCGTTATCAGATTCCCTGCAGAGCAGATCTGGCATGTCATGCGCGGGCATGCGTCCATCTGTGCTATTGGCGAGCCGGGCTGGATCCCCTAGTGGGGGCATTGGGACAGCCCGGATGCCAGGGGGCCTTGAATATACTCTGTTTTTATGGCAGATAGTTTGAAAATGAATTGAAAATCGATTAGATTTTGATTCACAGGCTTGCAATTCTATTTAATTTGAATCTCCATTTGATATTGATTCATTTTGGATACATGTCAGGTATAGTACATATTAATTTCTCTCAAGTAAAAAAAAAATCTCTCTACACTAATGTACATTTTACAGGGAACCCTATCTGGTTAAAATGAACAACGGATTTGTAAACAAACATTTAAATTGCAGAAAAGGTTTTTTATTATAATGATGTTATAATCATTTTTAATGGCTTAATTGTGTTTCTACTAATTATTATAATTATATATTTTTTTATGAATAAAAACATTTATATAGGGGTGGGCAATATACCGGGTTAAGCGGTAGAGATTTTGGAATATTGGACTATCAGTCTTAAAGTGACAGCGTCCAAATTGACCTACTGTTGTTATTAATGTTAATCAAACAACACCAACAAAAGAAAATCTCTCCTGCTCTTGACTGAATCACTTTTGCAACATTAATAAGAATACATGTATATTTAATCTACAAAGACAATGCAGTGTTTTTTATACAGTTCATTATACATTTTGTTATGTATGTAAGTTATGTAAGTTTTTCAGGTAGGTCTATTTCATTTGTGTCTTTGTTCTACTGTAGTTTGTTTTCTTTGCTCTTTCTATATCTCACTGTTTATTTTTATTTATTTTTTACTTCGTGTCTTCAGTAAGCTTGAGCTTCATTAGGCTAGTATTAGTTTTTTAAATGATATTGACAATGGTGATAAGAATTATGAAATTTCAAAGGTATAACACATTTTGATATCATAAAAACCTTATTTAAAGCAAACATATTGTGAGATGTATGATTATAGTGAAATAAATTGTCTCATATCGTGATATAAGATTTTGGTCATATCGCCCACCCCTACATTTTTATGACAGCTGTCATAAACATTTGTTTTCATGACAATTTATTCGAACATACATTAAATATTGAAGAATGGGTTAAGTAAAAATATAATGCATATTTCATATAGTGCATATATTTAGCTAAATGTTTCTCTCTAGAGTTATTCTTCTAACTAACTAAGCTAAGGGCATTGAAAGGCTTTTCTGAGTTAAATGTAACGTTGCGTGACATGCTGTGTACAAGCAGTTTTCATTTTGTTTAGCAAAGTTACGGTAAAAAAACAAAAAACATATATATATATAAAATTGTCATTCATGGGAAATTACTACTAGTGTTATTTTAGTTTCATTGAGATACTATTATAGTTTTTATTTACAATTATATATATATAAATATATGTATAATTTTTTTTGTTTATACATTTTGTATATTAACATAAGTTTAAAGTTTTTTATTTTTATTTTAGTACATCAAGTAAAAAAAAAGAGATGTTGAAATGATAAACGTTTCTTGGCCAACTAGAAATAAGATGTGTATAAATATAATTTTTATTATTTTTATAAAACTGATTACTACAAAATTTGTGCAAAATTTTAAGTGAAAAAAAAATCTGTGTATCAGGGAAGCAAAATGATAAACATCATATAAATGTAAAATAAAACAGTTCATGTTGTATTTATTATATTGGAGGCTGATGATCATGTCTCAACATCCCCATTTGAACTATTTTAACCCTTTCAGTCCCATGTAAAGGATTGTGGTTACAGAATATGTTCTTGTGTTCAAATACTGTTCCTGTAGCTCAAGCATTAGACGGTAGAAAAGAATGTACTTTTTTTTTAAATGGTGATGTGTTTGTGTTAAAAACCTGAAAAATTGAACCAGCTGTCTTTGAAAAACATCTGATGGATAACAAAGAAGCACCTGAAAGAGGAATGGATTGAAAGCATTTCTTTGAGTACAAGGTGAACCTTGAATGTGAACAGATGTCTGTAAGTTATCTCTTAATTTAAAAAAATGACAATCTCAAACAAGCTGCAAACTGGCACACTGCTAATATGCTAATATGTGTTGGCGATATGAGGCTGTAATATTCCATGTGTGAGAATTTAATCGATTCCATCAAGCCAATTGAAACGGCTCATCTATAGCAGGGGGCACAGACTTCAAAGTTGCCTTAAGTTTCTGGCAAATATACATGCTCCGCCGGTATCGCGGTTGTCATGGGGACGTTGTGGTACGAGGTCGGATGTATAATGATGATTAGCGGTTGGCTTTGGGCCAGAGTTCTTCAATCGTACATGCAGATAACAACGTCTCGTTCCCATTAAAGGTCTCCCTCCGTCTTCAACCTTTGAAGTTCTTAATAGGTTTAGAGTTAAGGATTAATCCATGCGTTTTATGCGAATAGGGCTGTTTATTTTAAAATAAAGGTCACAGTTAAACATCACGTGCAAATTTCAGACCCGAGCGAAAGCATTTCATAGACATTTACCCTTACTTATGCGCTAATGAAAATCATTAGTGCTGGAAACACAATAAGAGCTTCTGAAATAACCCCCTTTTGTGTTGACTTTGACAAAAAGCACACGCTGTTCTGTGTAATTATATTCAGTGGAAATCAAAGTTTCTGTGCCAGGCAGAAGATCCTTTATATGCCGCCCGTCTCCCTGGAAATCGTAGCCACCGTGGAATTCACATTATATCAGCAGAAATGAACAAACAGCAACAGTTACACCAGCTCTTTCGGTCTGTCTATCTCTCTATATCTCTATATCTGTCACTTTGTTTGATTCATATCTATCTATCTATCGTTCTATCTATCATTCTGTCCATCCATCCATCCATCCATCTGTATTTTCCTGCTATTGAGGTGGGATACAGTATGGAATGAAATCAATTATTGCATTCTTTTTTGTTCCATTACCCCCAAGAATTACATAAAAATGATATCAATATATTTCATCTCTCATCACTAACAAACCAATCCATCCATGCTAACCAGTGAATATTTAGCATCTGGCACACACTATATCATAGCTATCATGTGCCTGCGCTGCAGTGCAGGGGAACTGATACCACAACATATGAAGTGCCATCTGTAACCTGCTGCATCCCCCCGCCTCAGGACCACCTCAACTAACCCAGAATGAACACACTGGCAAGATGGAGAGCTAGCAGGGATGCCCAGGCCCTTCATGCTTACATAAGTGGACGGATCTGTCCTTCTCTTTGTCTCTTTCTCAAACACACACACACGCGCACACACACACACAAACACACAAATGCTAGGTGAAACACAAGCTTCCAGCTTAAGAGAACTGTCTGCGGCACATGCTGGCCTTTTATTTTGTCCCCCAGGATGCATCTGTCAGTCGGGCCGCACTTGCGCTGTGCTGGCGGTAATGCGGTTGCATCAGCAATTCTGATGCAAATTTGCACTGTGCGCTTTGCCCTCCCCACGGATATCATGCAATTTAGCTTGATGAATTTGCCACAGGATGGAGTGCCTTTTGTCATATTTTCACACATTATTGCACTGTTGTTCAAAAATAGGAAGTTACTCATAACGTAGCTGTGGAAAATACAGCACATATAGCAAAAAAAATTATTATATGAAATATATATATATATATATTTATGAAATATGTATATGAAATATGTATATATTTCATAAATGTATGTTATGCTAAAACATTTATATTAATAGTTTTATAATTTATGTTAGCAACATATTTTCCTAATATATTTTGGCCCATCAGAAAATGTATCATATATATATATATATATATATATATATATATATGTTATGTTTTAGCATTAATGTATGTAGTTCATATATATAGTATTAATATGTATTAATACTAATACTAATATATTAGTAAAATATTAATTGTATTATTATTATATTTAGTAATATTAATAATAATTAATAATATTTAGTTGATGTATTTTAATATGTATTTAGTGTGTGTGCGCATAGTTATAAATATATGTAATAAAATATATCAATGTTTTATAGAAATATAAAACTATACAAAATATAAAAAAGTACAAAATTGTATATATTTATATACAATAATTAAAAAAAATATGTTTCAACAGAATGAATGATATATATATATATATATATATATATATATATATATATATATATATATATATATATATATATATATAAAGACATAGTTATATACAGATGAACAGCTATTAATTTTATAGTAATTTCTAGACCACACAGATCTATTCTTGAGCTACATTGCTCACCCCTCGTGAATTTATTCCCAGACCGCATTCAAATCCACTGCAACGTAAAGTGCAAACTATCCAATACATTAAACGTCAACACAGATGGCCAGTACTCGGTCAAACCACAGGGCATATTAGCGTCTTCATTGGGGGGAGCAGCGGAAAGCAAGAGAGTTACAAAAATAAATGAGATTTATGAGCAATTGGCATGATGGTTATTACACATTCTTGCCAGTGTGAGTGGATGCACTCTCAGTCATAACCCCTCCCCTCCCCCCACGCCCCCAGACTATGTCATGTCTAAATGAGGATGAAATCCAGCTCAGGGAAGACACACTAAGTAAACGTTGAGGGGCCAGATCGGATGACGACGCATCTGTTGTTCAGCAGCGACTGTTAATTTGGATGTCTATAAATCCCACTCGTAGTGTCCCGTTCCACACTCCCTGTCCCAGGGGCTTGTGCCAAGAATGACCCCCACACACGAGTGCCCGTGCCAGCAGCTTTCAGGAGGAGCGGTGTAGCTACCGCTGACGGATGCTGGCTAGATGAATAGATACTTGAATAGACCGTAGTTTCAGCTTTTTATATTTTTGTTCACAGGGCAGTCACGTGTAAGCAGGTCGGGGTGACAATAACCCAGGGTGCTCATCTTAGTAAGTGCAGGGGGTCGGTATTTTATTAAACCACCCCCCACTTGACCCTAAAATAGACATACACACTTTTCCCATCCTTCACCATGAAATTTATTTTCAGGAGCTTGTGTTACAAAGGCTTTCTCGCTGAAGTAGGACAATGATGAAGTAAAGTTTGCGCGGTTAAAGCTGTCGCATCTCAGCAGGCCTAAAGGAAGTGAGGCATTTTAGTGCTGATGTTTTTTAAATGCAAGTTTCAATGAATCATTAATTTATGAAAAAATGATATTGCATAAAGAATGAAAATTATGTTACAACCATTCAGACTATTTTACAATATTGAGATAAAAAATATTCTCACTATGGTATTATTATTAATATTTATATATATTTTTATAATATTTAATGAAAAAAATATTCTCACTATGGTATTAATAAAAATAATAAAATATAATAAATGACCAGTCCAGTAAAGTTCTAGTATGTGTATGTGTTGTACTGATTGAATTGTAACAAACATTTCTTTGTTATATTTATGTAAAAAATATTATTATTATTTGCTTGTGACATTTTATAATACACATTTTCTCGCTACCATATTATTATTGTTATTTGTGTTGAAATGTTACATTATTTAAATTAATGTAAAAAATTATTGTATGTAGAATTCTTGTAATGTATTAATAATATTTATTTGTTAATTTATTTATTATTTATTTATTATTTACATTTGCAGTCCATATGTTAAGTACTAATATTTGTATTTTTTTGAAGCTAATTTAATTTACTTTTTTGTGTCCAGAGACAGGATTATTTTAATTGAATTCATGAGAATTGGGGGTGGGTGTACGTTATTGTCATGAAAATTGTCAGTGCACAAAAAAAAACAAAAAAACAATTGCAATATGATAGGGATTCATTCAGTTGCATCACACACTTTAGTGTGTCTCTTTTTGGTGTGTTTTACATCCTTGATATTTGATTTATAATAGCTGTAGTAATGTCATATTTCCTCTTGACCTTTAAGGAAAGATATAAGGGCTATATCCATTAAGATATTACATTATCTAATATGATGTCATGATGACAGGAAGGGGTTAAGTGGTTCTGCTGGATTGGCTGTACTGACTGTATATTGCTGTATGTGTGTTTGTGGTTCAGTTAAACTGTGTGCGCGTGTGTGTGTGTGTGTGTGTGTGTGTGTGTGTGTGTGTGTGTGTGTGTGTGTGTGTGTGTGTGTGTGTGTGTGTGTGTGTGTGTGTGTGTGTGTGCGTGTGTGTGTTATGTGAAGTCACTACTGTCCTGGTACGAGTAATACCTCACAGTAACACTAGAGGGCAACTGGCTGTCAATGAGATGACTCCTGCATGATGTATATAAATAATTCAGCACAAATCTCCTGTGCTGGCGATATTCTTACATCTAATCGTTTTAATGACACAGTCTGCTCTCACAAAAGTTATTATTGTTTAATTATGCCACATTATGAATTTACCTTAAAAAGAATCAGGCTGACAGAAAGGATTGACAGGAATGTGTAGACAAAACGAAAGGGAGAGAGAAAGAGGGGGAAGCAAAATGACGTTGGATTATTTTTAGGCAGAGATCAAATGGCAGTTAGTCAGATGTTCATAACAGAAGCTGAGGCAGCATATTAGCATACTGAGAGCCGAATAAGAGTAGAAGAGCAGATTGACTCTGCTAAGAACTTACTGTACAGAAGCAGAGCAAAAGAGCTAGATATTGGATTAGTCTTGTTTTATTTTATCATTGTGGTTTCATTGCTATCTTGTGGCACTAAATGGCTTTGAATAGGTCAGACTGTTTTAATTTTTTTATAAATATATATATATATATATATATATATATATATATATATATATATATATATATATATATATATATATATATATATATATATATATATATAGGTGAGTCTTTTACTATGTAACCTAAGTCCCTCTTTTAAGTAGTGATGCACAATATTTCAATACCATATTGATCAATGGGTGATATTAGAGGTTTTATCAGTATTATTGGGCAATATTGGATATTTAATTGCATTTTTTTATATTTAGATTAACTTATAACACTCACTTATATATATAACTCTTAATAACTCTAATAATTTCATAACAAATCTCAAAATGTATATCCTTTTTCGTACTGTACATTATAATGTTGTGATGCATAAATTCACTTCTAGCTTTTAAAATGGATAATTTTAATTTGTGGTATTTTATATTTATATTTTTATATTTTAAAAAAATTATATACTGGCCATTTATCGGTTATTTGCCATAACATGGAAATAATTGGTAACACTTTACGATAATATTCCATTTGGTATATGAATTAACAATAAACAATACGAATACAGCATTTATGAATCTTATTTATGAATCTAATACATTTAAAAATCTAACTCAACAAATACATTTAAAAAATTAACAACATTTACTTATAAGGGTTAGGATTAGAGTTTGGTTTAAGGTTAATCACATGTAATTATGCACCATTTATAGGTATTACTATAGTAACCACATGTAACGTGTAACAAGGACACTATAAAAAAGTGAATATATTGCTCATAGTTAGTTCATGTTACAGGGATAGTTCAAAAATAAAAATTAGCCCATGGTTTACTCGCCCTCAAGCCATCCTAGGTGTATATGACATTCTTCTTTAGTTATATTCAAATATGTCCTGGCTAATCCAAGCATTATAATGGCAGTAATTGCTGTTTCTGTTTTGAAGTCCTCATCGATTCGCTATAGAAGGCCTTTATTAACCCCCTGGAGCTGTGTGGAGCACTTTTATGATGGATAGATGCACTTTTATGGACTTCAAAACAGAAATAGCAATTCACTGGCCAGGACATTTTTTAATATAACTCAGATTGTATTCGACTGTAAGAAGAATGTCATATACACCTAGGATGACCTGAGGGTGAGTAAAAGCATGGGCTGATTTTCATTTTTGGGAACTATCCCTTTAAGTAATGCAGTGAAATCAAATGATAATTGTAGGCATTAACTGTAATGTATAACTTGTCCCACACCATTTGTTGTATGAACATGAACAATACCTCAAATCATGCAACATGTTACGGCGGCTTTTCTCATCAACCGAAGTTTGGTTAGATTGTCACCTGTAAAAGAATAAATAAAAAAAACATTAAAGAAGGGACCCAAGCTGTATATACATCATAGAATGTCATATGATATGGACTCTTTTGAAATGATCTTCCAGCTAGCAACGCCCTAGTAACGCACACAAACCAGTGAAAGCGACTTTCGCATGCATGGGCAAGCAGTACTCATGTTTTCTTCTTAAAGAAATGGAGTTCATTGTGAAGTTTGAAGGATTGTGAGATGAATAACACATGGGAGGGATTTGGCGCAGGCCGGCTGGAGTGTGTGGCGAGGGCTCAAGCTGATGCAGCATTCTCCCACAACTGCAAATGACATAACACCACACACTTCAGCACAAACGGCCAGATAAATAAATAACAAACACGCCGTATGCAGCATCCTCCGGCATATGCACAGCTTTTAGTGATGTGCTGTGACTGTACCACTTGCTCCCTCTTGAATTAGCATCTGACCTTGGTGTGTGCGTCATCTACACTCTCACGCCGCATTTCCCCCCCGTGAGGGGACGTGCAGTGACATTGACTCATTGTTTGGTCCAATCTGTTTGCACTGTAAAAAAAAGCCTCGCAGAAGTCGCACTGCTGCTGCTGATTCAGAGACTTGTGCTCAACACTCTCAGCGATTAAAAGATAGAAGTGTTGCCGCTTCGGTGGGGGATTTGGGAGCGCGCAGCATTATTTAACGAGGGCGATATCATTTATTCATTGTGTATGTTTTGCTCCTTCTGCACCTCACAGTGCCATCTGCTGTATAGTGCTGTATTAAATCACACAGAGCAGAGGAATATAAAAAGAAAAAGAAAAGGTCTTCACACAAAGAGTAGTTTACTGCGACAAAACCATCCCAAGTCATTCATTTTCTCTTTGAGTGCTCAAGATTAAAAATAAAAAATAATAATTGTATTAATAATAACAGGTTTTTCAAAAAAAAATACAACCCATCTATCATTTAAGACTCAATTGATTGACCCAAAAACTGCTATTGAGATGCACAATATATCGGGATATATATATGGGCACCCTGACCATGCAGCCCAATATGCAACAAACTGCGATGCACTGTGTATTCTGACACCTTTCTATCAGAACCAGCATTAACTTCTTGAGCAATCTGAGCTACAGTAGCTCGTCTGTTTGATCAGGACCACACGGGCCAGCCTTCGCTCTCCACGTGCATCAATGAGCCTGAGCCACCCATGACCCTGTCGCAGGATCACCACTTTTCCTTCCTTGGACCACTTTTGATAGATCCTGACCACTGCAGCAGGACCTGCAGTTTTGGAGATGCTCTGACCCAGTCATCTAGCCATCACAATTTAGCCCTTGTCAAACTCGCTCAAATCCTTCCTCTTGCCTATTTTTCCTGATTCTAACACATCAACTGTGAGGATAAAATGTTCACTTGCTGCCTAATATATCCCACCTACTAACAGGTGCCGTGATGAGGAGATAATCAGTATAATAATCACTTCACCTGACATAATGTTATGCCTGATCGTATATACAGTATGTATATATCAGTACATTCTTCTATTTCTACATTTAAAATACCTTTGCTGTCGCCATCTAAAGTTAATTTTTAAAAACAGATTAAATGTAATCTTTATAAAACATTCTAATGATGTGATACCTGAATTCATTTGTAGCATTTATTTATTATTGTTTTTACTGATATTTGGCATTTTTATAATGTTTTCTGTTGCCGATAAATGTCAGAAGCAGCATTTATTTTGACAGCAGTGGGACTTGTATTGTTTTTTTACATTATCTTTGATATCGGACTATGCTGTGCTATATCCAATTTACCGCTATGTTACATTTAATGTCATGTCACTGTGTACTTAATGTAAAATTAGCGTTACCTGGTTTTTATTTGAGAATATATATTTCACAGTGCACACAAACTTACCATATTACTGAGTGCACTGGTTACAGTGTTTTCTTCATTTTATTTAGGTTTTTGTTTCTTTATTTGTGAATACTGTAATATACAGAATCAATAAGTTGCTAAAGCATCAAAAAATCTGTTTTTTTTACAAAAGTTCAAATTATAATTTTTTTCATATTGATTGATTTTTAACACATTTCTTTGCAGAAATTGTTATGCATGCTATTTAATTTAAATAGTATACTACCATATATATCGGCCATTGGTCACCCTGCTCTCTAAAATATTATTTCGACTATCAAAAAAATCCATATCAGTCAACCACTTAATTTTGGCCATTTATTTATTATCAGACATAATATGAGCAACAGAAAAGCGACTGTAAAGCTGTAAAAGCACTGCAGGTATTGATATGTCTATCATATATGTGCTCATTTAATCCACTTACCTCACTGATGTTATGAATGGAACTGCAGCTGGATGATGATGAAAACATGGGCGGGACTAGACTGGCAGAAGTTGGCGTACAGCCCTTCAGTCTTTCTGCATAATTAAAGCAGAGAGTTTCCTAGCAGCAGAGTTTATCAGGTGGACGAGTGCCAGAACACACAGGTCATGTGATGGACATGACCTTTCAGCAGAGTGCAAAGCTGTTCAGATACTTCAAACTCAATGAACAACAGTGCTATTTAGGCACCATTGAGATACTATTATAGTTTGTAATCATATTTTGAATTAGTTTTTAATTTCTCTGTTGAGTTTTAGTAAAAGTCGAATCTTTTTTTTTTTGACCTCACATTAATGTTTTTTTTTTACATATTTCTATATAGTTTTTATACATTTTATTTCATTTTTAGTTATTTTAGTAAATCACTAAAACAAGTCAATGAAGTCGATTTAAAACGATAAAATTCTAATGAGTCATGTGACAAGGATCATCCTTGCTGTTTTGTATTTGTGAATATTATATTTCAAAATTGACTTTCTTTAATGTGATTTATTTTAAATGTGCAGTGTGTAGTATTTATGAGGATCTATTGACAGAAATTCAATATGATAGATAACTATGTTTTCAGTGGTGAATATTAAAGACCTTAGATAATGAACCGTTATGTTTTTATTACCTTAGAATGAGCCATTTCTATTTCTTCAGTTTATTCATTTTTGATGTAACCATGAACATGTGAGCAGGTGAATATAATATTAACCAATTATATCATAGTTTAACATTTTTCCATCCAATAAAATGCTTGAAAATAACAAATACAATAAAATATAATCTATTCCACATAAAATGTTATTGTGAACAGTTACATAATATAATTTATTTTTGCTATTACTATTATATTAAGTTACATTTTTAAATGTTTTTGAGCAATGGAATTTGAGGGCAAATATTTTCCCATACTGTTACCGTGTGTATGTGTGTGTGTGTGTGTGTGTGTGTGTGTGTGTGTGTGTGTGTGTGTGTGTGTGTGTGTGTGTGTGTGTGTGTGTGTGTGTGTGTGTGTGTGTGTGTGTGTGTGTGTGTGTGTGTGTGTGTGTGTGTGTGTGTGTGTGTGTGTGTGTGTGTTTTGGATGGAGCGGTGTGGGTCTGACTTTGAATGAGACTCTCAGATACAGTTCATTTAATTTGGCTTCCTCTGAAACTTCCATCCACCGCAAATGTTTCAGGCCAAAACTCTGGAGAATCCGCAGATATGCTTCAAACGTATTTGCTCAAAGGAAAAAGCATGACCACAGGAATGCACAAGCAGATATTTGATCTGTGAGAGACCCCATAGTGCTCTGTAATGACTTTGGAAGAAGGTAGAGAAGCCCTGCTCGGCTTCAAAGCTCTGGCCACCCTTCAGCCCCCAGCACCATGGTAAATGACCTGTTAAAATCCACAGAGGGAAAGTGCAGAGATTACTGGAAACAAAAGCAACTGAGTTGCGGTAATGAGCTTTTGATGTTTGTGACAATGGGAGCCATCAGTTTAGGGGGAAACAAGAAAAGAAGACATATTTAGAAGGGGTTTGCTGTTCCTTTGTATAATTGAAGCATCGGTTTTCAGAACAGGGACACAACTTTTGCATTATGGGTGTATTTAAAGCATTTAGATAATTTTACAGATTGGCTTATTTAACGTAAATGGTGTAAGGCCACATGGAAAAACACTCATTGACAAAGCCGTTGGTTTTCTTTTTCTGGCTAAGTAGGAACACTTAACAGCCAGTTATCCCACACTGGCCAAATATTGGCAGATTCTTTGGCCAAGCTGATATATCTGCCAATCCTGTCCCCATATTGTGTGCTAGAATAAGAGGGAGAGAGAAAAAGAGAGAGAGAGATTGACCACAGTTGTTTTGTCTCATCAGCGGGCTCAGGAATCAGGAATTTGGGGCAAATCCATGGATTTCCTTGGAATGGATTTTTAAATTATTTGAATATGTTCCTTGAACTTTACTTCTAACATAATACAGTTTTGTACAAAAAAATATATACAGTATGTGGAAAAACAATTATTTTCTACCCTCATTCTGACATGATCAGGTTTTAAAGGGCCAGCTCCTTGAAGGCTTGTCAGTAAACAGCCACTGTTATGATTGGCTGATGTCATTGCCTTGGAAACAGTTTCAACACCCACTTGCTTTTGCACGCAAGTAAGTGTTTTGAACACTTACATTCATAATGCTCATTTACGAATTAATTAAAGCATTACGAATTAATTTAGCATCTGCTGTCTGGTCCAATACAGTTGGCTGCTTCATATGTCAACAAAAGTTTCTTTCCGAACTCTCCATTACACTGTGGGTTGGGTATTGTCAAAGTTCCTTTAAGTCAATTCACTCGGCGGCCATCTTTGAAACGCCTCTCAGGCATGCAAGTGCAGCTAGTTTGCCAATCTTACGATTAAATTGAAATCACCAATGAAATCTGAAAACAACTGTCTAATTTTGTTTCTAAACGCTCGAATCATGACAAGAAAAAGACATTGAAGATGAGTAATGATGCTGAAAAATTCAGCTTTAGCCGCTGCGTTTCCACCGCAGGAACTTTCCCCAGGAACTTTTGGGTGGTACTTGGTGTGTTTCCGACCGCAGGAACCAGGGTCTAAATGAAGTTCCGGGTAAATATTTCCCCCTAAGAAAGTCCCTGCTTGTGAGGTAGTACTTTTTTACAAAGTTCAGGAACTTTCAGGGGTGGGACTTGGGCGCTGAACATGCTGATTGGTTGAGCTCATGCAGCATTTTATTTCAACCGGCATTTTTAAAAGTCTTTGCGAGGTTCGTTTCATGCTCAGTAAATATCAGTCTTGCTTGGTGCGCGTTCGTCTGAGCCATCTCACAGTCAAAGTCCGTAGCCTAATGACTGATAACATACTTTGTCTTTCAGAATACGCTTTAGTATCAGTGCTCGTCTCTTTTCCGCCGTTTTGTTAATTACCTCTTTAGTAAACCAACACATAGCCAGAAAAACAGCACAGCTTGAATCTCCTCCATACTTGTTATTGTTGCAGACAGTGTCGCACAAAAATGATTACTGTCCGTCGCTGACTGGGAGGAGCAGGCGCGCAACCCTATGTTACCGGACTAGTAATTTGCCTAATCTTCACGGTACTTTGGACCACAGTGGAAATGTTCCTGTAAAAAAAGTTGCTGGTACAAATTGTTCCGGGTAATTTCAATGGAAACAGGGCTTTTGACATCACAGAAATAAATTACATTTCAAAATTTGAAAATTTAAAATGTGAAAGAATATTTTACAGCATTACTGTATTTTTGATCAAATCAATTTCAAACACATTTAAAAATCTTACTGACCCCAAATTTTTGAATGGTATATTAAATATTAAATAAACCAATAACTTGTCATTTATAATCTGGAAGTCTGAAACATGGGAACAAGTGCTCACGTTGGCGAGCTCAATGCGGGATAACAAGTGTGAAGGAGCTAATGTACTCCAGCAATCATGAGTAAAACATTACTCACATGGCTGGAATTCAAATGATTGTGATTTGGGGTGGAAGCTAAAAGGGGAAGAATTGGCGAATACGAATGCTGTTTGAGTGAATTAGTCTAGGGAACAAAGGAAAAGTGACATTTAAGAGAGAAGCGGCCTCATTTCCTCAATAAACGTAAGCCTTTCCACTGCCGAGCCCACGGATGCCTGCGCAAATGTGTTTGTCATGGCCACAGCAGCCAAGTAAACAACCTGCCTGTTGCCAAGGTGACAAAAAGGCTTCTTACATAAATGTTTATTTATGAACAAATGGACTCATTTGATGTGCCGTTTCTCTGACCCCTCTGCTGCATGCGCCAAATTTGATTTATAAAAAAAAAGGTGGCGTGTTGAGAAAAGAACCCAAAAATAAAATAAAATAAGCTCTTCTCCAGCTGATTAGTTAATGCTTTCTTTTCTTTTCCCAGAACAGATCATGTTGCCAGTCTAAGCTTTGTTGGAAGATCAAGTGTAGCGTTGTTGCCGCAGCCTTGGGTCCTGCGTAACCTTGACAATGATTTAATCATCGGCGCACATGGAATGCAGTGCCAGCTGACCGCATTGAACCTATGCTCGAGAGCACCTGTCCTGGTGTCAGAAGCTCCGCCTGCCTCTTGTTGCTCTGAGTTTGAACTCTCGCTTGTGGTTGTCATTTTCCAGCTGGATGCTGGTGATGCTTCGATGGCATTCATCAGGAGCACAATGGGCTTTTAGAAACTTCTGGAAATGTGAAACATTTGATATTCCTCTGACCCTCACTAGGGGTGGCCAATAAAACAGATGACATGATGAGCAGGTAGAAATTTGTTACTCATGGTTATGCATATCATATGCACCATCCCAAAGTTTTTGCAAGCATTTTTCAGCCTTGCCAGTTCAAAACATTCAAGTGATTTTAAACCAGTCAAACTCTGTTAACTGAAAGGTTCTTTGGGGAACCAAAAAAGTACAGGGGGTCGCAACCTTTTTGTCATGAAGTGCCATTTTTAGGTTTCCAAATTAATCACCGTGCTCCATATGTATACTTACACATAAACATAGTTTCGCTATATGCAAATGTATGACATTCAAGTCAATGAAGGCAAGATATCAGCTTCTTTTTATTTATAGGCTAATTTCAAATAAAAAAAAACGCAATTGGTGAAAGAGCCGAATCAGCAGTGGTAAGATCTCTTTTAATGAAGACGACTGTGTAAAGCTTCAGGATGTGACACTGAACTTTCAGTTTCATTTGCGGCAGTTTGCACATCGGTCATATCTGGCAACCGAGAGCCATAATAACACGCTCTTGCATTTTTATTTACCATTTTGGGAGGTGTAAAATTGACATTTGTGACTTCAACAACCAGATACTTTTTGTCATTATACTTCTGCATGTTTTTATCCATTCTCACGGACAGTCGGACTGACAGAGGGTTATTAATAACAGAAAAGTTATAGTAGGGTAGGTTTGTCACTAAAAATTGTATCATACTATGTCTACTCTACAAACAGCATTATGGTAAAAATGGTAACAGCAGTTTCTTTCAGTTTTCCCCTTCCCTTTGGCCTAAAACACTGCGTTCATGGTCTTCCAGTTTGAAGACAGGTGAGATTGGCCTTGGACAGCAACTTGCCCAGTGCATTATGGGTGTACATTTTTCCTACCTATTTGACAAAAGTGAAGACAGCAGCCTTTTTCTCTGTTTTGTCTAGTCAGGTAGCATCGATTTCAAAAGGGCTTTTTCACCTTTCTACTGTAAAGCAGCCACATTTTCTTTTTAAATCCCATTTTGCCAGCGGTGAAGTACCACTTTAAGCGAACGTAAACAGAAATCAATTTGTGTCAGTACGGTATACTGGAACCGTGCATTAGGTTTTAAACTGTCTTTGTTCATCAAACAACAATAGAAAAAGAGCAAATGACTCACTGCTCTTGAATGAATCACTTTTGAAACCAATAAGAATCATTGTCATTTTAATAAATTAACATGAAGACTATGCTCTTTTTATTTGACATATGTTGACTTTATTCAATTTCTAGATTATTTATTACTTATTTACAGAGACCTACCTGAAAAAACGTAATGCACTATCATTTTATATTGCTTGTATTTACTTAGTCTAGTATTCGTTTTTGCTGTGATATCGATATTGGTCTAATGGAATTATTAAATTCCAATGGTATGCTAAATTTTGGCATTGTAACAAGCTAGAAGATTCCCACAAAAAACTTTCCATGATTTGTTCTTAAAAGAACCATTTGTTTCCTAGCGTAAAGAATGTTTTAAGATATGAAGAACTAGCCTGACGTGGTCATACTCAATTCTAAACAGAACATGAATTGCCCGAGCAAAAATGTTGTGGGCGGGGCTAAATTCGTCTGGCATCCAGGCTAATGAAGAACCTTTTTCCACTTAAAATAAACTTTTGTGCAATGGAAAGATTCCATGAATGTTAAAGGTTCTTCATAGAATAAGATACCTATAAGAAGTTCAGAACCTTTGTTTTTAAGAGTATACAACTTACAACCGTATATTCGTTCGGGTCACATGACGTCACTGTAGCTTTGCGCCGCCATCTTTACAACCGATGGTCTCAGTAATGCCTGCAATATGTTGTGCAGTTGGCTGCAACAACAGCTGAAAGAGGAACCCCGAACTGGTTAAGTGAAGAACAAACTGTTAAATAATAAATATTATTATTTCATACTTCCTGTACTATCATAAAAGGGGACGATGTTGTATGTTTCTGAATGAATGGTTGAATTGTATAATTTTGGTATGTTCTCTTTGAGCTCAAGTGTTTGATTGAGATTATCGGATGTTTGTTGTTTCAATTAATCAAAAATGCCCACCAAAATCATACATTCAGATTTTTTTAATAATACCTACATTTCCCATGATAAATATAAATCACTGGTGGCCAGGTGCTGCACTTTCACATCTTTCACACATCCAGCCACAGCATATTGATATGCATCGGTACTCTTGAAAGCCTTCAAGCGAGCCCCACTGTATGGGGAAGGGTTATGTACAAGATATATATATATATATATATACAGTCCCTGACAAAAGTCAATGTGTCTCAGCGTCAAGTACAGAGGATAAATAAAAGATTTGAAGAGACTGGAGACGTTTATGAAAAACCCAGGTCAGGCAGACCCTGCAAGACAACTGCTCGAGAGGACCGTTTGTTGGCTTGAAAATCCAAGGCCAGCCCATTTTCCACTGCAGCAGAGCTCCATGAGACCTGGTCACCTGAAGTCCCTGTGTCAACCAGAACAGTTTGTCGGATTCTGTCTCTAAATGGCCTCCATGGTCGAATCAGTGCCCAGAAGCCAGCACTAAACAAAAGACAATTGAAAAACCATGTGGCATTTGCCAAAGCCCACAGCCTGCTAAAAGGATGGATGCTGGAAAAGTGGCAGAAGGATTTTTCAGATGAATCTTCTGTTGAATTACACCACAGTCGCCGCAAATATTGCAGACCTACTGGAGCCCGCATGGATCCGAGATTCACCCAGAAAACAGTGAAGTTTGGTGGGGGAAAAATCATGGTCTTGGGTTGCATGCAGTATGGGGGTGTGCGAGAGATCTGCAGGGTGGAAGGCAACTTCAATAGTCTAAAATACCAAGAAATCTTACCTACCTCTTATATTCCCAACAATAAAAGAAATAAGGATCGGAGCCTAAAATAGAAATTTTCTCCAGGTATCTCTGTCTCTCTCTCTAATTCAAATGGGCAGTTTGGGCGGCCACACTGGGCGAGATCGGTCGTAAATATGGTGGCGTTCTATTTGGTAGTGACATAGGTGGCATCTATGAATATGACTTGGTGAAGTGAAGTGGTGTAGAGGCACATGCCCCATAGGGGTAAGCTGTGCCATGTCAAGCAGAAAGTTGAAACAACATGAGTGAGGAAATGACAGAATTTTCTTTTTTAGGTGAACTAGTCCTTTCAGGCTGTCACGGTTGCACCAACCTCACTTTTCGCTGTTATTTTTAGCTGTGATGACGAAGTTTTAGGGATTTTATTAATTTGACCTTCAGGTTTTGTTCGAGTTTTCTGCTTGTTGATATATCGTGACGTTCCGTCATTGCTTTACCATGACCATGTGTATTATCTGACATTCCTGCTTTGAGGCCGATACAGTAATGAAAATGATTTGGAACTGATTATCAAATATGCCTGTAACAGTGATGGACAGCATTTTGGCATTGTCTCAGGATAATTAAGTCCTGAGCGCCATTCAATGTAAAAATATCCAGAATGAAGGAGGCCTATATATAATTTAAAGCAATGTAAGTCACTGGAATAGCTCTAGGGATCACTTGTCAAGCAACCAATTGGTGGAACAATGCTGGCTGTAGTTTATGTGTGTCCACCGCAGACATGGCTTATCTATTGTCAAATGTCCCTATTTGTGCTATAGTGCAATGAGCAGATGTCAGTGCTCTTTATGTGCTGTAGGTGCGTATGGCTGTCAGGGGCGACTCTAACTGATCTTCTGCTGTCCACAGCACCCAACCTGAAGGGCCGGCCCCGGAAGAAAAAGCTCTCCATCTCCCAGCGGAGAGACTCGCAGGGGCAGGGCGGTACTGCCAAGGAGCCAAACAGTGTGGAGGGCAAGTCTTTTGTCAAGGTATTGATTTCAAGAGTTCACACTTACATATCATTTAGAGGGAGTACAGTTTAAATGCGTATATTTGTCATGCTGTCCGGGAGAGCTCGGAATTTGGCCCAAACCCAGAGTACTCCCCCCGTGTATGTAAGTGGTTTGAACTAGAAGTGTGGAGAAGGGGTGGTGGAGGGATGCTGATAATCTGTCACTAAACGGAGGTAAGACTGATGAATATATATTGTTGATTGGCAATAAGAGGTGCTCTCTCCACTCGTGTCAATTATCTGAACGTGCTCCTCCCGAACATTGTTAAATATTGTGAGATTGCAAGAAAATTATTTTCATATTATGAATAATATCTAGTCTCCCAGACTGTCAGCATAAGGTCTGAAATGGTCGGTTTATTTAGAAAGAAATGAAATCCTAAATCCTAATCCAGTTTTACATAAATTATACAGTAATAAATGTATTTAAATTTATTTTAAATTGGTAGTATAATACTTACTAAATAAAGTAGAAAATGAAGTATTTTTTTATTTTAATGTAAGATTAATTCAAAATTTAAGTAATAGACTCATAATTATTATACTATAATACGATGGATAGTTTTTGAAATGATAAAAAAAATATTAAAAAAAATAATAAGGGTAACAAATATAATATCTTCTAATATCATTCAGTGCAGAAGCAGATCATTTCAACACATCAGCACTGGTATTGTACACTGGTCACAGATATATATGTTTGTTTTTTTTTCAGTTCGTTTTTAGATTATCTCAGTCTCGGTTTCAATCCATCAATGTGAAGTACTTCCCTCCTTTTCCTGTTGTTTGGCATTTAGTGTTTCTGTTTCTTCAGATTCCCATGATTGAGAAATGGGCTACAATTGTTTTTCTTCTTGATATTTTATTAACCTTTGCCCTTTCATGTCATTTCCTGTCCATTCTCCTGCCAGCATGAGGGCAGTGTTTTATGGTTTTCCTCATCTGGATGAATATTTGTCCAGCAGAACGGCAGCTAATTCACTCCAGCTTTGTTGAGAAGCTTAAAAGCATGCAGTGATCTAAACCAGCCCTGACTCTGTTTTTAAGATGTGATCTAATGTGGCTCATCTGCATCATAATTGTTTATATTGTTGCAAAAAGTAAACTGCATTATCGCACAGCTCTATAAAAGAAAAAGGATATATATTATATCCAACTTTATGCGCTTACATGCAGTACGCTCACAGTATTGCCCAGCTCTAAATGCAAGTCATAAAGATATTAAAATATTATAAACATTAACACCATGATTTTCTGTAAAGCTACTTTGAAACAATGTGTATTGTGAAAAATGCTATACAAATAAATTTGACTTGACCCCTTCAGTTGCTTTACCCAGGATGGGGTGTGCAACAAAAACTGTACATCAAGAAGAGTAATTTAGCCTTAGTAATATAAATAAATTGTAATTAAAAACTAAAGGTTTTGTTCTGTAACAGCTCTCATATGACACATATACTTCACAAAGCATGCTATACTACTTCCAGTGTGTGTTTAATTCATGTCAATGTAACCTAATACTGCAGCGTTTCATTCTTTGACTTTTTTGTATGGGTTCACATATTCCACTGGCCTTGATAACGCCTTTTGGAAAATAAATGCTCTTGATTATCGGGAACAGATGGTTAAACAGACGTGTGTGGGCCAGCGATGACTGCAGTATGTGACAGCATGATGGGGCCTGACACTGTAAAACTCACTCCAGAACAGTTCTCATACACTCACTCCTGGGTCAGAACATGTTTGACAATTCGTCACGGTATTGAGAAAATGCACAGCATTTCTTACGGAGCTGAAAACAATCAGCATGTAAACCAGTGGGTCTCAGTTGGTGGGTCGAAGAAACATAATTCAAATAACTTTTATTCAGGAAGAACACACTAAATTGATCAAAAGTTGCTGTAAAGATTTCTATATTAAATAAATGGTGTTATATTTATCAAAGCACCATATCAGCATATTAGCATTATTTCTGAAGGATCATGTGACATACACACGTTTTTATTATCATAGTAATAATATTTCACTTTATTACTATTTTTACTGTATAATTGATCCTTGGTGGGAATAAAAGAAAAATCTTACCAACCCCAAACGTTAGTGTACATCAAAATAATAACTTCCTTAATCTAAAAAAAATAAAAACTTAATTTTGAATTAAATGAATTTTTTTCTGACCCCACTGACAATTTTTTAAGCATAAATCTAACAGGAATTAGTGGTGTTAATGCTCAAAATAAGCAAAAACAATAAGCCTATGACAATTTATCCTGTTTTAAGAATGTTTTAATGATATTACTGGAAAACAAGACAATAATACTGAATTTTTTTCTCCCAGTGATGAAGCAAAAAAAAAAAATCACTGATTCAATCAATAATAAAACTCGGTAACATTTTTAACTAGTTGCTTATCAGCATGCATATTACTATGATATTGGCTGTTTATTAGTACTTATAAAGCACATATCAATGCCTTATTCTGTATGACCTTATTCTATATCCCTTAATCTACCCAATACCTAAACTTAAACGCTACAGAAACTACTTTACTAACTATTAATAAGTAGTAAATTAGGAGTTTATTGAGGCAAAAGTCGTAGTTAATACTGCTCTACAAAGACAAAAAGGAAGTAACTTCATTGTTGATAATTTTGGGACATTCAAGACCTTCTTTATCATGTGGATAAGTATCTTGAGTCAATTCTGTTGTTTTTTTCGAGAACATAATGGGTTGTCTTAACAGTAACTTCCAAAAGCCCAGGAGAAACCAAGGCAGAACACCGTAACTTACTGTTCTTTGCCTTTGTTTTAAAAAGCTCAAATTGAGTTTGAATACTCTGCTATTGATTAGCCGTTGTTTAGAAGTTACTGTGTCGGGCTGGAGTTACTGTATTCTGCCGTTGTTTTAATTTCCATTAAAGTTTGCATTTATATTACAGCCTGTGATACATCTGTCACTGAAGCACTTCTGACACACACGATACCTGAATAAAAGTGTAGGTAAAACAAATAGTTGAGAGATTGTTTTTGCTAATGGTTGAGATGGCTTTTGAAATGGCATGGTCACTAGATTTTATACAGGTATTAGTATAATTTGCCTTGGTCTGACTTCTCACTTTTTGCAGACAAAACAAGGCAGAGTACAGTAATTTCAAATGTCAAGTTTGAGGTTTTTATGTAGATCATTACTAAAACATCTAATTGACAGATTTCCAGTGTTCTACCTATAATTAATTTGTCTGGACAACTTAAACTCTTTAAAGTCACTTTTCTCAGTTCCACTCTCTAGCGAGTAAAGGTCTTTTGCCTTTGTAGGGCAGAATAGTGGATGTGTTCCCCAAACTGAAGTATTACCTAAAACTCTTTTTGAGAGACACTGATGCACAGTTGAAGTTGCAATGTCTTTTGAAATTGTGATCATTTGATGCAGTTCTGCAGTAGATCTGATGTTATCCACCTAGAGTGTGCTTTCAACATTATTAAATATTTATTTTTGCTATGTGATGTTTAGATGAAGGTGGACTCAAAATCAGGAGTGCCCAAGCCCAGAAACAACAGTGGCAGCAGTTGGAAAAAAGGGACGTCCGAAAACAAACCAAAAGTTGAAGGAGGTGAGGAGTGCCGCACAGATGAGCAGGCCTTCCTGGTGGCACTGTACAAGTACATGAAAGAGAGGAAAACTCCCATTGAGAGGATACCATACCTGGGCTTCAAACAGAGTAAGTACAGCTTCTTAACCTCCTCCTCAGTAACACACCGCTGAAGATCTCAAGTGATACTTTTGTCATCAACCTCAGAGCCAAATTGAAAAAAAAATGCGTGTGCCATTTACAGCCACTTGTTCAAGGGGAAATTGATGGCATTTCAAAAAGTGAAGCATGTTCGAAAGTATCTTTTTTCTTTAAAAAAATGGGGAACTTAGCCTTATGTCATTCCAAACCTGATCTTCTTTCTTCCGTGAAACCAAGATGGATGGTGATTTTTACTGTCAAGCTGTGTGGTGAAGCTTTCAGATCTCATTTGCTGTAAATGAGGCTAATTTTGTGTGTCATATAAGAAAAAAACAATATGGTTTGGAAAGACATTAGAGTGAGAAAATCAAAATAAAAATAATATATATATATATTTCATTTTTGGGTGAACAATTTCTTTTGACATTATGTGTCCATCCAGTTCACACTAAACACCCTGCAGTGTTTGCAGTGGTCCAAAACAGCAAAAAATGTGTAATTTATATTTCAAAGTTGCAAAGTAGGTCAACATAACTTGAAAAAACATATAAATACAATTATTCCCAGGCAGCTCTGCGGATTGCTTTAATGTAACATATCCAGTTCTGACCTGCAGTACACGGTGTGAATAAACAAGTAGCTTAACGCCCAACTCAAATAAAGTATGCAAGCAATCTGTTTCTATTTAAATGCAGACAGCAGAGATTTTATTATTCATAATCTTTCCCCTTGACTTTCAACACTATTGTCAGTCAAAAAAACATTGCATTTCTGCATAGAAATATGCACAAGCACAAGCCACATCCAGCCTGAATCACGATGTCTATATATTAATATCACTAAATAATAGCTCTGTTTCAAAACCTAGTCAGCTGCCTAAAACACATAATTATGATGACTTCTAAAATACTTAATCTGGCCAGATCTCTAAGGCACATGTATATTTCCCTGATGAGGCAAACCCAGAATGCATTGCGTGTTAGGGCCAGATTTACTAACAGCTTGCGCCAGCACAAACCCTCTTTTGGCGTTAAAAACGTTGAATTAGACACACAGTGAAAAAATAGCTCTAAAAAGCCATGGATACAGTTATTTTTGCGGCTGACAGTATTGCATAGGAGTTCCCCTTTCAGATGCAAACTTTTTGGGAGGAGAGTAGGTGATTTAAGGTTTGCGCTTTTTTATTTTAATTTAATTTTTATTATTTACCACCCAAAAAACAGACGCTAATTTGCGTCGCTCCTGATAGATTGCATTGATCATTATGGAAATGATCCGGCTGCGACTGTGTTCTTTTGTCGTCAGTCGATCACGCGCAGAACTTTCCACTCCCATTGGCGCTTTTGTGTTTTTTTGCGATCTCAACCTAATTTGCCCTAAGTATCAATGAATGCAGCAAATATTAATCAAAATATCTCATGCTGATGTACTGTCTATGTATTATATATTATCTCTGCTTGAGTATTGCATCATTAGCTTTGCACCATGCTAACACCAATCGCCATTGGCATAAACTTCAAGCAGGTAAAAGCACTATTTGCGTGGTTTCATTTCAATTCGCTTGGTGCCTTAGAATGTAGCTAGCAAAGCACCCCATTACATTAAATGGAATTCATCTGTTGACTGACTGAAAGTCTATTATTTGAGTTTTATATAGAAGAATCATTCACTGTTATCATGATCACATAGGGCCATATTTGATGTACGTCAAAATGTAGGAGTCTCTGCGAGCGCACAGAGAGCAGATGAGACGTACTCTGCCATGTTCTTACTCACACTTCAAATGCTCGTCACTATAAACCTTTTTTTACCCTTGTATAGTGTGACACATACTTCTTGTGAAGGGTGATTCATACTTCTATGAATGCAGTGAATGAGGCATCAATCTTCTGGCTTAAAAGAGTTTGAGACAAACTAAAAATTATATCTGACAAATAATGTGTTTAAGTGTTAATCAATTGATTCATGTCGTCTCAAGCTAAATGAAAGAAATAGTTCACCCCAAAAACTTCTCATTCTTCTGTTAAATCTGTCTTTAATAAACATAGAGCACATTAAATATGATCAAGAACGAATTCATTGGTTCTCGCACATCAAGCAAGCACTTTTAAGCTTCCTCTTACTATATTTGATGTCTATGGGCCCTATCATACACCCGGCGCAATGCGACGCCAGGCTCAACGCAAGTGTTTTTTGCTAGTTTCATCCCACGCAGTTATCATTTTCACGTCACGTTTGTTTAAATAGCAAATGCACTCATGCCCTATCTGTCCGCCCATGGGCGTGCTGGTCTGAAAACCAGGTGTGTTCAGGCGCATTGTTGGCGTGTTGCGATTTTGAGGCAACTGAAAAACAACTGCGCCATTGACCAACAAAAACCTGATCTAAAGTCAATAGCGCAGTATTTCTTTGTGCTATTCAAAGGGCGCGTTAGTAATATGCCCCTATAGGCGGAAGCAAAATGCGCATAAACTCTTCTTATTACACACACAGGGATGCTTTTAAAGGGAATGGGAGAAGAGACTCTGATTGGTTTATTGCACGTTGCGCCCAAAACAAACCCATGACTCATTAAGAGACTAAGTACAACCCTTTACGGACCATCCGTCGTTAAACTAGCAAAAGTGGATTCAGACACTAAGTGCAATTGCACCATGCGCTTCAGACCATGTGCTTAGATCGCCCTAAATATGTGTTGATCAATGCTTATATGAATTAAAGCCTAAATCACTTTATTGATTTATATTGAGTTATTTTACAATCTCTTTATGAACAGTGCAAGTTTTAGGTGAATAGACTTTTAAACGAGGGAAAGAAGTCTCTCAGGCTTCATTATAAAATATCTTCATTTATGTCTTTTTGGTTTGGAATGACATGAGGATGAGTAAATGATGACAGGATATACATTTTTGGGCATAACCCTTTAATTTTAATAGATGTTGGGAGATAATTATGCCTTCAGAAAGGAATGAAATTGGCTACAAGAGTTGATTTTAACATGGTTGATAGTTCTAAAGGAAAAAAATATGGTAACAGTGTTACTGTAAAAATCAACTAAGAAATGCAATATTTTAGGGGTATATGTGATGCAAAGTTGTCCATTTAAAGGGATTGTTCACCCAAAAATGAAAATTCTGTCATTTATTCACCCTCAAGTTGTTCCAAACCTGTATGAGTTTCTTTCTTCTGCTCAACACAAAAGATATTTTACATAATGTTGGTAACTATAGACTGTTGACAGTAGCCTACTATAGAAGTCAATGGCTACTATTCAAACAGGTTTAGAACAACTTGAGGGTGAGTAAATGATGACAGAATTTTTATTTTTGGGGTGAACTATCCCTTTAAGGTGAACTTCCTCAGTGACGAGCTCTTTTTTGTACCAATTCTTTCCAGCAAAATTTGTACTATTGCTGATGTATCAAAATGCCAGAGAGCAGCTCTCGGCTGCAAGTTTAATGTCATTCAGTCGACTTAAAAACAACTCGCCCCGTAACACGATGGTCCATCAGAAGTAGCTATTGGGAGGAGGCAAAAAATCAATATGGCCAGATATAAGGGCAGACAAACACCGCTCTCGCTCTGAAAAAATGCAGTGGCTTTGTGTTCACGGCGATTGAATCTTGATTGATTAGTCCCCCAGCAGCAAAGTCTCTCATTAATTTCTGCTGTGCCTTATTCATAAATGTGGCACAGCTCTGCTTCATTAAACTGACACAAATTTATTTAGCTTCATCTTTTTTCATTCTTGCTCACTCTCAAAGAGGCCCCTGCTTAGCATTAGCGTTCATATGGGGAAAATTAAACGATGGGGAATGGATTGTCGACAAGCGTTTCAAGTCATGTTTCAGTTTTTATTTGATGTTTGATTGATTTGAAGAGGGTGTTAATATGGCTGTGTTCGGAATGGAATGCTAGTGTACTTTATACTGCACAGTATACACTATATATGCTGTCTACTAATATTTAAATGTAGGTGCTGAAGCATGTAGGGTACAACAGGCTAAAGGCACACCTTTAAAAAAATGTGCTTTTCATTACTACCATAGTGTATGATTGAAGAAAAATATGTTTGTATAGAACATGTATGGTGAAAATAAATCATAAAAGTAGTTTATTTATTTTTTTAAATCTTTGTGCAAAAGGCTAAAATAATATGTTTTTAATAATGTCTAAGTTAATATTTGTTCAAGACAGTCGCTTTAGCAAAGGTTGTTCTATTTTCTGTTTATTTTGATAAATATAAAATAATTAATTTGTGTTCAAAAAATACTGTCATTAAAATGCTGTATATTAATATAAAAATGTACTTAAAAAATACAGAAACTAAATTATTTTAAAAAGTAAAGATTCTAAAAGCATCAAATGATATCTCTTAATACTTTAAAATAGATTTACAGTAGTTTTATTATCATATTTTTTAAATATGATGGTTTCATTATATGGTGATTATCTAAGGTGGACACCCAACTGAATATGTGATATTTACCATATCATGTCAACAAATGGAAAAGTCAGCCAGCTATTTATTGTTTTATTTTTATATGAATGTTTTATTATTGTGCCTTTCGCCCCAACAGCAGGGGCATCTTTTACCCCAAATACCATACCTTTACATATTCTTCCGTTATTGAAACACCAAATATTAGATCAATATATAGAAATTGTTAGATCAAATTAGCACAAAATCAACTTTGCGTTGCTGCCCGCGATCACGTCAAGGATCAGAAAAATTTCCACGTGCATCATGAAAAGCAGATGTTTTAGAAAGTGCTGCTGCACCATTTAGAGGTTTAGAGGAAAATCAAATCAAAGGCGTCTTTTGGCCCGGGTGCCTTTAGCCCCGTTGTACCCTACTATATAGCAAATCTCAACTGCTTGATTGTTTATATCATTGCAAAGTTATTTCCCAGCTTTAATCTGCTAAATTAGACTATAAGGCATGAAGATCTGAGGATATTTCAAACATTAACAAACATTGATTTTCTGCTGCTTTGAAACTGTATTGTGAAAAGCGCTACTTATAAAATTGACTTGAATTGCCTAAGACTGTACAAGACTATTCTACAAATGCATGGTATCTCTGAACATTACACATTGACAAAAGGATGAACAGACTTCCTGTTCTTGTCTAGCCAGCTATAATCAGTCTCAGTTTGTTTACAGTATAGTGTTTAATACTGCATCTCGTACTGTATAGTATACAATTGGTAACACTTATTCATTAAGCCATACAATGCATTACAAGGCATAATTAATACATTATATATAAAGCTAAAAACATTAATGTTTCATAGATGCCACATAACCTCATTAGTGGTCAAATGAGATAATTTTTGTGTAATTACTTCCAGCCCAATGATGACCACAATGGAAGTTTAGTGCCTTATATTGTGGGATACAGTAGTGCACACTGAATACAGTAGGACATTTGGGTGTATGGGAAAATGCGCAGTGTACACTGATGATGCCATACTAAGAATAGTGTAGTAGTATGCTATTCCGAATACATTTCCTTCTGCTCTCCTGTGGAACTAATCGTCATCCTTGTTATCCTTCTTACAGTAAACCTTTGGACTATGTTTCAAGCGGCTCAGAAACTGGGAGGATACGAGGTGGTGAGTGTTTACACAATTTGTTTGAAATCCAGTGCCTTTGGCAGCATGCTTTTTCCTTTGGCTCTGAAACATCCCTAAAAAAAAAAAAACAAGAGTTTAGTTTTTTTCCAGCCTGCCATGTAATGTGTGTTTACTAGACTCTGGCCTGGATGCAGAACTCTCTCAGATCCAAATTTGGCCAGAGCGCTCGCAGTTGTTATAAAATCTACAAGTGGAAAACACGTGTAACCCTTTTGCGGTGGAGGAAATTGGTCGGGGCCTGTTCACTACCCATGTTGAGGCTCTTAAGGGACCATTATTGTGCAACAAGCGAACTGCACAATAAAGGGAATTCGCTTGGCAGCTTATCTGACATCTGCTCTGCTAAAGTATGGTGAAAACATTAAAGTCCCTTCTATGTGACCAGCTATTCAATATTTTCAGTGACTCCGTATTCATTCATCAATGCTGAAGTTATTTCGATTAAGAGCAAACAGGAAGCCACTTTTCGCTCCTTTGCGCTTTTCATCCGATCTATTGATACCGCTGCCTGCTTTTCGCAAGCGTGCAGTCATTTTTCTGTCCCCACAGAATGCTTGGCTTTAAACGAGGCTGACATCTGTAATGAAAATCATTGTGCAGGAGGAGTCATGATGTCATTGGAAACATTTACATTGCACAAAAAGATCTTCTCCTGGGGTTGAACTGTACTTGAGTGTTTTAATGCTGCAACTGTACTCCATACCCCAAACCTGCCTCGTACACAATGGCGATGTTAAAACAAACAGCAGTCAAGGGCTATTATGACTGAGGGAGTTTGAGAAGGCAGCAGAGGCCATAGGGGCGATTCTGTTCTCATGCTGTCAAAACTGCAAACGCTTCATTAAACGCCGTAGGAGACAGCAGATGCCCTACTCAGTGAGTCAAGTTAGCGAAGGAAAGTACAGCTCATGGTCAACGATATTTTAATTGAAGTGTTTCTACAATCGAATGGATTGTAGTGATTAGGTCTCTGTGGACATTGGGTCACACTGTATTCCGGAACACTCTGAGAATATTGTACTTATTTGCATTGTAACTAGTCTGTGGTGAATACATTGGACTAAATCACACATGCATTAATTTTCCCAGCACTTGATGCATGTGGTTTTCCACAGAATGCATTTTATTGAGAGAGGCAGCCATTAGCCGAGGGAAACAGCCATTAAAAATCCTTTAACCCTCGTACACTGAATGCACTAAAGGTCTCTCATGAATATTAATCGCTGTGTATGTGAATTATGTTAATCTGGTATGTGTTTTCATTTTTTCCTGTTCAGTTAAGAGTACGCATGCATCAATTTCATTTCTAAAACTCAATCTAATGACCTTGCATGGGACATCATGTGCTCAGTGTCATTTATAATATAAAGCTTACGGGATCTGTTTAATATGCATCAAGTGACCCTCTTATTTTCATCACAAAGCCCAACATACATGAATGCATGAATAGAGGAATGCTAATGTCTGTTTATTTCATTTCTGCTCCATGCACACATCCATTACATGAACGTCTTTGTCTCTCATAATGGACTCTTGCTTCCCATTGCAGATCACAGCGCGACGACAGTGGAAAAATGTATATGATGAACTGGGCGGCAACCCGGGAAGCACTAGCGCCGCCACGTGCACACGCAGACACTACGAGAGGTAAGTCTTCTCATTTGCTCATTAGCCAGCTCAGATCGCATTTTCTGTGCCGATTTTTGGGCGGAATCTTCAGAATTCTGTGGAATTGATTCAAATATGGTAATATGTGTTAAACGATGCTGAGAGTGTTAAAGTTCTATTGGTAGCTGCAAGAATAATTAGACAAAACCATTAATAAAAAGGGAAGCGGAAGGCAGGGAGGCATGTGTAGCAACTTTTCTGTGAGGGTCTGCTCTTTAGTATGCTTATTCATCATAGGATGTGCCCATTAAAAAACACACACTGACACTGTTGATTTAATTTTTTACACCCCATATTATTAGCAGCACTACATGAAAGCTGTGCCTGCAGAAAGCTCAGCAGATTTCTGCAGATTTGGAACACCCAAATTATCATTTTCATAAGTTTAATCACTTCATGTCCTACTTAACTTCTTCTTCTTTTTTGGGTTCCCTTGACTTAATCCAGAACTTACAATGAGACGGTGACTAACAGATGATTTATTTAACACTCATCCCTCCCTTGCACTT
Source organism: Gobiocypris rarus (assembly GCA_023029165.1). Classification (NCBI taxonomy): domain Eukaryota; kingdom Metazoa; phylum Chordata; class Actinopteri; order Cypriniformes; family Gobionidae; genus Gobiocypris; species Gobiocypris rarus. The sequence goes on from CM040920.1 coordinate 7,363,372, forward strand.
AGTAACAAATCCTTCCCTCGCAATTCAAAATGACCTGAAGCCCTAAAATTATACTTAATTTTTTTAATGTCCAGAAATCTTATTTCATTTAATTTAGATTTTTTTTTGTTTTGTTTAAAGAGTCCAGCACTCTGTAAAGTCTCCTCCAGCACATCCGAAGACTTTCAGTGAATTTAAATGATGTTCTCTCGACCAGAGGGGTGTCCACCCCAAAATTTAGATCGCTACTTTCATTTCACCTCCTATTGAAGAAGGAGGTGTTCATGTATTAACGTTGAATATTAAGAGAATATTATTGTTAGTTGCTTAAAAGATGATTAATAATAAAGGGGGTTGCACATAAGCACAGAATTGTTCTGTCCTGCCGCGCCATTCACATAGTTTTCCATTAAACAACAATAATAATAATAATTAGTTACATTTATATAGCACTTTTCTGGGTACTCAAAGCGCTTTACATATAGAAAGGGGACATTTCCTTAACCAGCACCAATGTGCAGCATCCACCTGGATGATGCGACGGCAGCCATATTGCACCAGAACGCCCACCACACACCAGCTGATTGGTGGAGAGGAGTCAGAGTGATGAAACCAATCAGTATTTGGGGATGATTAGGAGGCCATGATGGACAGAGGTCAATGGGCAAATTTGGCCAGGATGCCGGGGTTACACCCCTACTCTTTATCGAAGGACATCCTGGGATTTTTAATAAGAGAGTCAGGACCTCGGTTTAACGTCTCATCCGGAGGATGGTGCTCTTTGACAGTATAGTGTCCCCATTACTATACTGGGGCGTTATGATCCAAACACAGACCACAGGGTGAGCACCCCCTGCTGGCCTCACAAACACCTCTACCAGCATTTACCTAGTTTTTCCAGGAGGTTTCCCATCCAGGTACTGACCAGGCTCAGCCCTGCTTAGCTTCAGTGGGAAACCAGTCTTGGGCTACAGGGTGATATGGCTGCTAGCAAAAGACACAATTTGTCTCAAAATGTTGTTATTGTATAATGACTTCACCCTAGGCTGGAAGAGTGTGTATAGACATTTTTCAGTAATTTTCTTTCTGTGTAAAGTCTGTACTTATGGAAAGATATAATATAGATTGCCCTTTCTATTTCCATTGTGCAGTTCTTACATCGACACCACTTTTTTTCTGATTCACTGATTTCCATTGCTGCCTTGAACATGAGAATGGGATGCGTCTGGTGTGCGGCATATGTCATCTCATCCATAGCGCAAACACAATACGCATAAACGTATGCCAAAAATAGCAACTATCATAGTAAACACAGTCGGCTATTGGATTGGCTAATGGATTCAATATTGTGCATTTGGTCTTAAAGTGACCGCAGCCTATAGCCTACCTCCTGCCATCTGTCATTAAAGTTAATCAAAGAACAAAATGCATTTACAGTGAAGATTATGCAATGTTATTTTAAGTTTGATTCAATTTCTGTACCTGAATTACTGTTAGACCTGAAACTTAATTCTTAGCACTGTTCTTACTCGTATTCAATAATGTTTTACATTTATATTATTAGGCTTAAATTAGTAGTTTGTGCTGTGGAATATCAGTTGGAATCGAGAATTGTGAAATTTCACTGGTATCTTCAATTTTGGTAGCTTATTTATTAGAAATACAATGTTACATTGGTCAAAACAATGGAAAAAAAAGAAAGTTTTACACATAATATTCTTTCACGGTCTATGGACCCCCTAAAGTAGCCTTGGCCACCCCCCGGCCACCCCATGTATAAAAGTCTAGTTCCGCCACTGTTTCGAAAAATGATTGTTTACGAAATGAAAAGCTTGACACGCCATCAATTAGGGTTAGAAGAACTGTTGCCAAACATATAACATACTATAAATAAATACATTTAAATGGATAAAAAATACTCAAATGGTGATATATGACTGTGGTCATGCTTGTGTTTTTGCACTACTGTTTGAAAAGCTGCATGTGTTAGCATGGATTTGTGCTTTTTCTTGAAGGTTCGGAGGGAGGGGGAGACATTGTTATTGTATTTGCTCTTAAAGCTATTCAGTTTGACCTTTAAGGTTTGTGTGACATGCCTCTTTCTTCCGTCTGGCTCATCGAGGGCTTTAGTGGGGCCCGGGCAGGTGGAGTTGGCAGAGATTGTGTTCCTGGCAGCGGTCCACCGTCCGACTTAGTGCTGAGTCAATAGCCACCAACAATGTATCTGTTCAGTGAATAATAGGCTGCCAAATTTCGATGTTATAACCTTGATCAAACAGTCAGGGATGTGCTGATGTGTCCTCTTGTGCAGCTGCTACCAAGAGTAATTAATTGAATTAATTTGCCCAGTAAATGAAGCCATTCTGTACGTCGTTTGTGAGTGAAAGTCCGTCCCAGCCACAGTGACGCACGGCATTATCTGCGGCCGCTCCCCCGGCTCTTCTTCGGTTTCGTGCCTCGGGACGAGCTACCTATTGTTTGGCTGCAGGCTCTGTTCATTGGAGCCCAGCTCAAGTGGCTTTTCATGGGAGTCCTTTTGCAGAGCCGCTGCCAAGTGCAGCCCCGGCCACAGATGGGAATGAAAATGTCAGTTTTTTTCTCTCTCTCTTTTTTTATGAGTGACCTCACTTCTGCAAAATAAGCTGAACATGCCTTGATCTTGTCTGTGTTTTTTTTTTGTTTGTTTTTTTTTTCCCTCCCTACTCAGGATAAACTATACGTTCTTAAAAGATTTCTGTTAAGTACTTCCCCACCCTTTGAAGGGCAGACGACTGAACTGACTTTGTGTGGAATTACTCATCTTAGAAAGAAGGCACTCTATATGAAAGAAAGCTTGTAAAGTCATAAGGATGAAATTTGATCACGTTACATGGCTTTAACTCAATACAATTGATGAAAATGAATATTGAAAGGGAAAGCTTACCCAAAATTTCTCAGCCATGTGATTCCAAACCTGTATGACTTTCTTCCTATGGTACACAAACAGAGAAATGTTGAAGAATGCACACAATGAAAATGAATGCTGTGGTAAATCATATGAAAGATATATGATTGACGTTAACAAAACTTAAAGGGCCCTATTTTAATAATCTTCAGAGCGAATGGTCTGAAGCGCATGGCGCAAGTGCATTTAGGGCGTGTCTGAATCCACTTTTGCTAATTTAATGACGGGAAAAATGGTTGGCGCACCAGGCGCATGGTCTAAAAGGGTTGTACCTAGTCTCTTAATGAGTCATGGGTTTGTTTTGGGCGTAACGTGCAATAAACCAATCAGAGTCTCAACTTCCATTCCCTTTAAAAGCCAGTTGAGCTTACACAACAATTACTAATAAAACTTTATTTATTCTGAATAACACAGAGTATCCTTGGCTGCTCTTCTTCATATAATAAAAGTCAATGACAAAATTGCCAGAATTGCATCATAAAAGTAGTCCACAGAACATATATTTAGTCTTCTGAGGAATAGGCATAAATGTTGTAATTCATTGATAACTTTATACTTTGGGCCCTATCATACATCCGATGCAACGCGACGCCAGGCGCAACGCAAGTACATGGTAATTCTGATACATGCAATGACTATCCATTATGACATGTAGGCATTTTTATCTTTATGTACACAATAATAATCTTTTACACTGTGATCCTTTTAGGAGTGTTCGCACGTTGTGCACCCGCTTATAGGCACATATTACTAACGCACCCTTGAAATAACACAAAAATACTGCGCTAGTGACTTTAGAGCAGGTTTTTGTTGGTCAATAGCGCAGTCGTTTTCAGTTGCCTCAAAATAGCAACACGCCAACAATGCGCCTGAACACACCTGGTTTTCAGACCAGCACGACAGGCGAGTGCATTTGATATTTAAACAGCATGGTGCTGGACATGAAAATAATAACTGCGTCTGATGAAACTAGCAAAAAACTCTTGCGTTGCGCCTGGCGTCGCGTTGCGTCGGATGTATGATAGGGCCCAAAGTATAAAGTTATCAATGAATTACAACATTTATGCCTATTCCTCAGAAGACTAAATATATGTTCTGTGGACTACTTTTATGATGCAATTCTGTCATTGACTTTTATTATATGAAGAAGAGCAGCCAAGGATACTCTGTGTTATTCAGAATAAATAAAGTTTTATTAGTTTGAAACAGCTGAAGGGGGAGTAAATAAGGACAGCCTTTTCATTTCTGAGTGTTCTCCAACTGCTGCTGATGATATGTACTGTATTATCTGATTAGCTTTTGGCTACTTTATATGTTGTGGGGGAAGAGAATCAAATGTAGATTACAAATTAGGTCATAAAATATGACATCAATAACCTTGAGAGAGACTGCGGCATTCCAGCCCGCCCTCCACCCCCCTCTCCTCTGCCTTTTAATTATATAGGTCAGTGGCACTGATCAATCTGGACCTGGTTATTTATTTAATCCCCCTCTTCCAAGAGAGAGATCTTTGTTCCAAAAATGTTCTGCTTATGAATGCCTCTGCAGATAACAGCATTCCTTAAACCTTGTTCGTGCAACTTTAGTCCCTCTGTCATTGAGGTCCATTTTGTTATTGTGTGAATTTTTTTACAAAAAGCTCTAGAGATATTTCTCCGTGCACTCAGCTCTGCAGAACTAACCAATTCAGGATGCATGCAGATTTGCATAATGTTTGAATAATATTTGCAGTACCATGTACAAATATTATCTTGCAATATAAAAAATAAAAAAAGCGACTGATAGGGGCATTCATTGCCTCAAAGTGGAATGCTAACCTACCTACCTGAATACCGTTCGGGAATGTATACTGCCTAAAATGTGAATTCATTATGCAAAAAAACGTTTTAAACAGCAGCATCATGTTGCACATTTAATATAGCAAAAGTCACTAATTGTTATATTGAAAATAAAATCTGTTATGCAAATTCAACATTTTTAATCATTTACAGCATTACAAATTCCATGCATAGAGAAAATGTGCAAATTTTGCAATCTATGCAGTGGTAGAAATATTAATAGTATGTTAGTATGCTATTCCAAACATAGCAGTTGCATGTGGGATTTTGAGTACAATGCAAGAACCTCACAGTTCTTGATTATTGATTTTTGTATCCCTGCCTAGAATTAATGTTTGCTCTAAATTCAACCAAGTCACGCTTCACAGAACTCATCCTTGAACCTCTAGCCAGTATGACAGATTTTAATGCAAGCCCTTTAAGTGAAGTTTAATGATCTGGCTTTGAAGAGAGGCTTTTTTCCCAGGGAGTATTGCATCAGCTGTTTTGGTCCCTTGAGAGATCTGCGCTTCATTTGAGACTGCAGCTGTAGTAAACAATAGCACTATTCATTTATTATCCCTCAAATCATTAGCAAATGCACTGAACAATCCAACAATATCTCTGCTGCGAGTTCGCGATTTGGGTTCTCAAAAATGCCAATCATTGATCCACATCTATTTATGATTAGCAGTTTATCTGTATTTGCACCATTTGCCTCTATTTACCAAATGGAAAGAAGCGGTGGTGTGACATTGTGGTTGTGAAAGCTGACAAAACCTAATTAAATCACTGATTGATCTAATTAGTTTATCATTGCGATTTGCATGACGATTTAGAGGCTCATTTGCCCTGCTAAGATTCCATTGTGTTCTTTCTTTAACAAGACAAGTCTGTTGTCAGCAAAAATATCTTTCAATGAAGATAATACTCTGAAGTTACTTCACTACAAAAATTGCATAATTCGTAATTGCATATTGATTATTCGATACTGGAGGTACATAGGCTTCTTGTCTTAAACAAATGTAAACAGATTTGCACTGGGATCAGACAGATTATGATATTAACATTTACAATACTGACAAAACACTTACTGCTCTTTATGTATTTATTTGTTCATTACTAACTCATTTACTGTTTTCCTGAAAATTACTAATCGGTTGATTATTTAGACAATTAAACGAGTAATTGGATAATATTTTGTGTCGTAATAAAAATAAGTGAACAATAGCCTTTAAAATTATTTAAAATACATATATAATAGCAATGAGGCAAAAATAATTGATTGAAATAAAGTATCAAAAGCAAGTAATCACTTGGTTTTATTGAACAACGATTAAAATACTCAATGTAATGTACATAATATAAACAAAATCAACTTAAAGTGATAGTTCACCCAAATTTGAATAATAAAGCGATGTGTTTTTTTAAAGAAAAATCTCCATATTTAACACTTTATTAAGTAAAATATCTAGCTTCCACCATACTGCCGATCATATTCAACTTACAAAGAACGTGTAGCACCTCTCGCTGGTAAAAATACTTACGTTCTACTGATACATTGCTCCAGTTACGCTTTTTCCGTTAAGTTGAAAACAAAAGGAGGTCTGGTGAAAGCTAGGTATTTTACTTTATAAAATGTTAAAAATGTATATTGGTTCTTACACAAACCCGTCGATTCACATCAGAAGGCCTTTATAAACCATGTGTGGGTTAGGGTTAGGGTTAGGATTCATGTGGATTCATAATGAATGGATGCACTATTTGGGCTTAAAGTTTTGGGCTGCCATTCACTGCCATTATAAAGATTGGATAAGCCAGGACATTTTTTAATATAACTCCGATTGTATTCGTCTGAAAGAAGAAATTCATATACACCTGGGATGACCTGAGGGTGAGTTAATCATGGGGTAATTTTCCTTTTTGGGTGAACTATCCCTTTAAGTACATTACGTATTATAACAAATTCCTGCAGAGGGCACCAGTGACCTTGTGATTGTTGTTGTTACACTTTACAGCATCATCAAACCTTGTTTAATATTGACCAAACAGCATATAATTCAAATTTCCACCTAAACTTTAATATTTGGCCACCTTTACAATAGAAATGCTACAGCCACTGTAAAACAAGAACATGTGGACCAGTGTGGTTTACTATTCATAAGGAGTATTATTTATTGTGAGCGGAGACACTGGAAGAAACATGTAACATGTAGCATGTAAATAATTAAAGGTTCACGCTTCACTCTGAAACCTGCAGCGCATAAATTCATTTAACTCAATCGCAGCATTGAGATTTCACAATAGTTTAACGTGTAAAAAATATTTAACAGCATCCGTTTTTCTGTCATCCTTTAGCTAGCGTTGCATAATATGATCGGGCTCTTATTCATGCAAATGCCTTTAAACTATTTACCATGACAAGACAAAAGAGAACGGGCTGTCTGTGAATGTCCACGACGCACAGAAAGACGCGTGCCAGTATCGTGCGCACATACAGCACACCAGAATCAAGTTCTCTTTTGAGCTTGAAAAAACAATAACACATAGAATTATGCCAAAATACCCATTCGGTTGAGTGTTCTCATAAGAGCAGTCTTAAATTGGTTAAATAGCATCTTAAATGAACTTAAAGAGTTGTGAGAAAATGTGTCATGTGCGGCAGATCTTAAAGTGACTGCAGCCTAATATGTCTGTCATTAATATTAATCAAAGAACAAAGGAACAGAGAAAATTGTAGTTTTAATAAGGATTTAATCCTTATTAATCCTTAAAGTTTTGAAATATTTTATTTTGAAAAACATTTATCTGAATTTATTTGCTCTGAATTCACCCCTTTGAAACTATTTTACTTTGGAAACCGAATTTAACCGAATTTAACTGAATTTGAGCAGTCGAATTAGACTGATGTTTTATTTGAAAAATATTAATTTGAAATTTGAGATCTGAATTTGAGCAATCAAATTTGATCCACCTGAATCTATTTTATCTGAAATTCTGTAAGTTGATTTTTTTTTTGTATCTGAATTTTTGAGCATTGAAAAATATTAATTGAAATTCAGGTTTTGAGAGGTAAATTCGATTGGTTTCCAAAGTAAAATAATTTCAAAGGGGTGAATTCAGAGCAAATAAATTCGGACAAATGTTTTTCAAAATAAAATATTTCAAAACTAAGTATTCAGTGGCTGTTAAATTTCAAAGAATTAAGTCTCAAATTTGCTTCCATAGTTTAATGGCTTTATTCAGTTTATGTATATGTCTATCAAGTATGAAGGCAACAGATAAATATGATTATTAATGTTTAAAAAAAAATCTATTTCATAAAGACATAAATATCAGTATTATTATCAGTGATACTGGCCTTCATTCAAAAAAGATGCCATTACAACAAGTATTTAAAATGTACTATCTTTAAGTTCTACATTAATTTAGAGAGTAACTGTAAAATTGTTACAATATAAAAACATATTAAATATTCCTAATTGATTAATTACAGAAAAAAACTGCAATGAATTAGTGAATTTTTTTTATCGATTGACAGCACAAGTTTTAATATATTGTGAAGCCTTAGAAAACAGTCTAATAATGCAGTTCATAGATTCTCGTCCTTGGTAAATCGACACCGGTAAATTGCAATCGTTTAAATTAAATATTAATATAAATGAAGTTGTTAATATGAATATAAATACATTTAAATGATACAATACATTTAAATGAAGTGTGCTCAATATAATATTAGTTTTGCTGTTGTTTTAGAATTGGTATCACAATTCATAGCAAGAAAAAATAACAAAAATTGCTTTCTAGTACAACATAGAAACCATGGTCATGGTCATGGCTGGCTAGGACACACACACACACACACACACACACACGCACACTCAAAGAAAGATGGCTTCTATTGCTTGTCACTTTATTGTCAGCTGAAATTTCTCTTAACAAAAAAGTTTGGAAAGTCTGCACTGTGTCACTGACCCATATTAGACATTTCTTAAGATTTGCCTTTGCTTGTCCTGTTCTGCTGCATGCTCTTTTTTCCCCAAGTATTTATAATGTGGAGTTTAAAAGCTTTTTTTAAGGCTTTGTTTTGGAATAACCACCATGTTGATGTAGTTTCTTTTTCCATGTATGGCTTATTTATGCTTTATCACTTCACATTGTACTGAGAGAGTAAGTGCTGTGTTTATCTTGGGCTAAAGATTGAGCCGCGTTCAAGTTCAGGCCTCTAATTTAATGTCTTTAAATCACTCCCCAGGAATGTGGCTTTCATTTCAGCCTCATCACAGAACGAATTCCAACAATAAAATATTTTGCAGGGAGGATGTCTCTGTACAAACCACATACACTACAAAAACACGGCTCTCATTGCGCATTATTTAGAGTGTTTAATAATTAAAGCTGGCTTTTGAAAGTTAATGGGTTTTAGCCTGAAGGGAGTGAGTGAGGTAATTTAAGGTCTAAAGGCCAGGAATGACAAAAGGCCTGCTTTGGCGTTCCTTCCCCTCGCTGTTTAACTGTGTGAATCTGGATTAGTTCAAGGGTCGACTTCTCAACAAAACCTTTCAGGCGTCCTGCGATTGGGGAACAATGTCTTGTTCTCTCTCTCACACACACACACACACTCACATTCTCTCTCCCAGTCTGTCTCTATGATTAATTCACAGTTTTCCCCTGCAGAGAAAAAAGCAGAAAAAGTTCATATTATTCCCTCTTCAATCCCAGCTCGTACAGATGTGATTATGAACGTGCTGGTTTGAGGTCGGTTTTCTCGGCCGTAACCTCTATTATGTCCAATAACAGGCCTCTGGTTGTTTGTTTAACGTTCGTTTGTCATCGAAACCTGCTGAACTGCCATCTAGCTGTGTGTGTCGTCTACTGCGGCTGTGGTCAGAATTTACGGTTTGTGGCATTTCGACAAGCACTCATTAGGGCCACTTCCGTGGAAGTAAACTCAAGGCTCCATCAGACGGCTTGTTTAATAAGCAGTAATGTCGGATCCCGGGCACGTCTCCCCAACACCAAAGCGGTGGAATGAGATGAATGAGAAAATGAAATTGTTGATGTCAACAACCATTTGTCTTAGTTATTTCGGTATGTGGCCTGAGGGGTGCAGAGCGAGATGAGAGCGTCTCTCTGTGAGCGAGAGCACTCAAAGACAAACATGCTAAAAATAGACTTTGATACAGTTGAGGTTGTGATTCTTTGTAATGTTTTACTTCCTGTTTCGTGGGCCTGTCACAGCTGGGTATTACGCCATCTTGTGACTAAGAAGCGGAAGTGCATCATGAACAGTGCTGAGAATCTTTAGACAATAATGACAGCACAACATTGAGAAAAACAAAGGGTCAGAAACATGTCACGGTCACATTTTGCCCCAAAATCAAAAGAAAAATAGTGCCTTTTAATAGCACACTTAGCACAAATTCATTCTTAGAATAGATAGTTTGAGATTTTTACTTATTTGCTTTAATCATCATTATTCTATTTGGTGATTTTCATTGCTAATTACTAAGGTTAAGGTTAATAAGTAATGTTTTTATATGAAATAAAGTAAATATGCAGTCAAACCAAAAAATAATCAGACACCAGATAAATTGTTTTACTAGTGGGTGCAGGACACTATAGTGAATTTATGTGAGTGAGGATAGCTAAATAAACTGTGACATATTATACCCAAAAATTAATCATATAGTGGACTACCAGTAAAATGTATTAAAAAAAAATATTCAGACACTTTGACCTGACCGTGTTTGGCGTCAGTGTTTTTTCTTGAATTGCTAATGCGACCTTTCACACCACAGACTGAACAAATGAAGCATTGCTTGGTCATTGGTTGACCTAAATTATCTAATTGTGTACTTACATTTAACAGCTGATTGGTTGATTGTAATCCATAACTTTCTATCAAAGTTATCTGACATTATCAAGATGAATTCTGACACAGTTTAACTCTTAAGTTCTTGTCATATTTTATTACCATTTTCTAATAAACTGTGATAATGTAAGAAAATGTTAAAGATGTCTGAATATATTTTGGTTTGACTGTATGTACAGTGAGGAAAATAAGTATTTGAACACCCTGCTATTTTGCAAGTTTTCCCACTTGGAAATCATGGAGGGGTCTGAAATTGTCATCGTAGGTGCATGTCCACTGTGAGAGACATAATCTAAAAAAAAAAAAAATCCAGAAATCACAATATATGATTTTTTAAACTATTTATTTGTATGATAAAACTGGGCCAAAAATACTTATTTTCCTCACTGTATATACATTTTTATATTTTTTAAGCTGTATAAATGAAAGGCAGTACAACATATATGACTCATAAATACATAATAAAATAAATAAAATGATCATCAATAAAAAAAAATTCTCTTTCCATTACTAATAATAAAAAATTGTGGCGAGAAATGTAATTAATGCAAGGTCACAATGCAAATAAAAATGTAATGGCCCTTAAATAAGCTTTCTTTATCTTTGTACACGCCACAATAAAAATATGACATTTTGGACATTCTTTATAGGTTCTGTGAGATTCACCCAAATTCTGCCTGTCATATTTATTTTTATGCTGTGAGACATAATGCACTGGAATTTCCTGGTATCAAATCACATTAATAATGATTTAAAACTTGAAGCCACCACATCTATCAAGTTTCAGTTTACACAATATGATACATTGGTATATTTGTACTCCCACTGAATTTCTGATACATTCGTACTTGTATATTTTTATGTTGCTATAGCAACACTGGATGTCCAAATGTTATTCTTCAAATGCAGGTCTATTGGATTATGTAATGCTTATGTAAATCAACAGAGCTATTTGTGCATGAGCTCTTTCAGTGGGCAGAGGAAACCGGAGTATTGATTGCGGGATGTTGTTTTAATAGCGGCACCCGCGCTCACAGTAGTGCGTGTTAAATATTAGAAAAGAGAAAAATATCTCCCAGCCCAAATGACTCACTATTCAGAGAAAATGTTTATACAAACCCGATTCCAAAACAGTTGGGACACTGTACAAATTGTGAATAAAAAGGAATGCAATAATTTACAAATCTCATAAACTTATATTTTATTCACAATAGAATATAGATAACATATCAAATGTTGAAAGTGAGACATTTTGAAAAGTCATGCCAAATATTGGCTCATTTTGGATTTCATGAGAGCTGCACATTCCAAAAAACTTGGGACAGGTAGCAATAAGAGGTTGGAAAAGTTAAATGTACATATAAGGAACAGCTGGAGGACCAATGTGCAACTTATTAGGTCAATTGGCAACATGATTGGGTATAAAAAGAGCCTCTCAGAGTGGCAGTGTCTCTCAGAAGTCAAGATGGGCAGAGCATCACCAATTCCCCCAATGCTGCGGTGAAAAATAGTGGAGCAATGTCAGAAAGGAGTTTCTCAGAGAAAAATTGCAAAGAGTTTGAAGTTTTCGTCATCTACAGTGCATAATATCATCCAAAGATTCAGAGAATCTGTAACAATCTCTGTGCGTAAGGACTGGATGTACTGGATGCCCGTGATCTTTGGGCTCTTAGACAGCACTGCATCACATACAGGAATGCTACTGTAATGGAAATCACAACATGGACTCAGGAATACTTCCAGAAACCATTGTCGGTGAACACAATCCACCATGCCATTTGCCGCTGCCGGCTAAAACTCTATAGGTCAAAAAGAAGCCATATCTAAACATGATCCAGAAGTGCAGGCGTTTTCTCTGGGCCAAGGCTCATTTAAAATGGACTGTGGCAGAGTGGAAAACTGTTAGACTAATCAAAATTTTAAGTTCTTTTTGGAAAACTGGGACGCCATGTCATCCGGACTAAAGAGGACAAGGACAACCAAAGCTGTTATCAGCGCTCAGTTCAGAAGCCTGCATCTCTGATGGTATGGGGTTGCATGAGTGCGTGTGGCATGGGCAGCTTACACATCTGGAAAGGCACCATCAATGCTGAAAGGTATATCCAAGATCTAGAACCACATATGCTCCCATCCAGACGTCGTCTCTTTCAGTGAAGACCTTGCATTTTCCAACATGACAATGCCAGACCACATACTGCATCAATTACAACATCATGGCTGCGTAGAAGAAGTATCCGGGTACTGAAATGGCCAGCCTGCAGTCCAGATCTTTCACCCATAGAAAACATTTGGCGCATCATAAAGAGGAAGATGCGACAAAGAAGACCTAATACAGTTGAGCAACTAGAAGCCTGTATTAGACAAGAATGGGACAACATTCCTTAAGCAACTTGTCTCCTCAGTCTCCAGATGCAGGCTGTTATAAAAAGAAGAGGGGATGCCACAGTGGTAAACATGGCCTTGTCCCAACTTTTTTGAGATGTGTTGATGCCATGAAATTTAAAATCAACTTATTTTTCCTTTAAAATTATACATTTCTCAGTTTAAACATTTGATATGTCATCTATGTTGTATTCTGAATTAAATATTGAAATTTGAAACTTCCACATTTGGCAGAAATTAAATTACACTTTTGTTTCCCTTATAAGTAACTCCGTAATATCGTGCTTGTTTCTCAAAGGGTTAAACTGTTCTTCGATTGGCCATTTTCCAAAGTTAAATATGAACTTTCTCTATGACGGATTTCTATGCATGTGACAGATTTTATGTAGTGACAGATGCTGGCATTTCAAAAAGGTATTTGATCCGCATTACCTATCTGATCCTGGGGCGATATTAATGGGTTTTTTTCTCCTTAGGCCGATCACATAGAGCTGAAAGTTTCTCCCTGAAGTCGGAGGGCAAGCGCTGATCCTTTACGCTGCATCAAAGCAGCCGCTTCGAGGATATTGACAGGCAAGTGCGTCAGTACGTAGCCGAAATAAGAAATGATGGGCCTCGCTGGTGATTTCCAGTGGCTTCAGCTGGATGACGGGTCTGTGTTATGTGCAGCCCCTCATTTCTTTTTCCGGTTACGCACTGACAAACTTGCCTGTCAGTTTCTTCGAAGCAGCTGCTTTTACCGCGGCAAGCTTTTCTTTGACTGTTAGCATTTTTAAGTTTTTTTGGGCTTGCCATCTTCTAACATTACACTCTGACACACCATATTTCTTGGCTGCTTAATCTGAGTTGTTTGATGACTCGTATTTACAAGGATTTATATTGATATTGATATCGGATTGATATTGTTCCGGGTGTACTGTATTATTGACATGTAAAACTTCAGACCCGAATATAAAACAACCCAAATTTTTAAGTCAAACAATTGGGAACAATACGGTACATTGATTCTTGCACATATTAATGTGAAATGCAAACTTGTTGATGTTTTTCCAATGAGCTTGTTTTGAGTAATTTAAAATATTAAAATAATTATTAAATTAGAAAATATGAAATGGTTTGAGCTAGTTGTTTATTTTACAGCTCTGAACTCTTACTGTATGTCGACAGTTGACTCATTTGTTTTCATTTCTCCTAACGACTTCTAGAAATAAAGTTGCTACTTAAATGAACACAACTGAAAACTCTATTAAGTCTCAAGAACGGTTTTCACTCTCAATTCACACCACAGCCCCAGCCATTATATTTAGAGTAATTCAGCTGGTTGTTGTAAGGAGGTCTGTCGAACAAATTTAGAAAGGTGTCTATTCAATACCATCCATCTGTGCTATTGAATACAGCTGCGTATACCAGCCTCGATACTAGTAAGTGTCTAATATTGGCCAAGTTTACTGTCCTCAGGCCTAAGCTTGCAGGGTTTTCAATTCCTCCCTGGTCATGTGGTTGCGGTTAAGGTTTCAGCAAATGAAGTTGTATGGCTGACAAGAGCTGGGCCCTTACAGTTCCCTTATTACATGCAGAAATGCCAGTTCGCCATGCAGGAAAGCCCCACTGACCTCTGCACAGCTTCTTCCTCCATAATCCCACCAGCCACCGCTGAACAGGAAATTGCAAAACACAAACTGTAGATTACCATCTTCTAATGTGTCTCCTCCTGCACCCTGCTAGAAAATAATACACCGCTCATCGTTTACATCAACTTCCAGTAACAGTTACGTAAGCCGGGCCTCCGGTACCACCATCACATCTGCATTTATTCTTCGCCCCACTTGATTTTTATAAGCACTACTTTCTAGTGGCCCACGTCTCTTATGTGGAACACATCCCCGGGCAAGGGTGCAGGAAAAACAGCACCTCGGTGGAGCATAAATGCTGGTCTTTGTATAATTGTTGCGTTCTTTAAGTATGATTAATTTTAACGGTCCGGCGTTCTCAGAGTTGCTTATTATGGAAATTAGTGTTATATAAGGATGGGGGTGCTGCAACACAATCTTATTACCCACTCAGCAGTCTTCCCAACGGAGAGAAGTGTGCGCAGACAAAAGCGTACGGGCGCACGACGTGGTTTTCAGCAGGCTGCTATCTCTATGATGATGCCCTTATCTGCCCACATTATAAAGCAAGCTTTATTCTCCTCACGATTCATAAAGCAATTATGCATTTGAATTAATGACAAGGAGGCAGTTCGCACAGCAAAGTGTATTTTTTGTGGACAAATTCAGTTGCTTATATTAATTGCAGCACTTTAAAAAGCTATAAAAAGTACTTGTCCCTAGAAATTATGTTTTCGCTGCCTGAGATTCTTTTGAACAGGCTTCAAGGTGACACAAAACCCAGGTCTAGTTTTCTAAACTAAATGATTCATTTGTTCAGGCGATTTTCTTTTTTTGTTGTTCAACTTGATTGTGCTATCTGGGGTAAGTACTTTGCTCAAGGACGCAAAAGTTCTCTAACAGCTCTTTTTCACCAAAATGGCAGAGGATCTGTAACAGTTTGTTTACATGCACTTTAAAAGTTAGATTTTAGACACACTACCAGTCAAAGTTTGGAACCATTAAGATGTTTTTGAAAGTATTAGTCTTATGCTAACCAAGACTGCATTTATTTGTTAAAAAATACAGTAATATTGTGAAACATTTTATTATATTATAGTTTTCTATTTTAATATATTTTACAATGTAATTTATTCCTGTGATGGCAAAGGTGAATTTTCAACATCATTGCTCCAGTCTCCAGTGTCACATGATCCTTCAGAAATCATTCTGATATACTTATTTGGTGCTCAAGAATAATTTTTTAATAATTAGCCATTCTTAACAGTTTTTGCTGCGTAGTATTTTGCATGTGTAAACATGATACACTAGCACTCAAAAGTGTGAGGTAAGACTTTTATTCAGCAAGTATGCATAATTGATCAAAAGTGACAGTAAAGACATTTATAATGTTACAAATGATTTCTATTTCAAATGAAAAATGTCTATTCCTGAAAAAAATTTTTTATCATGGTTAATTTAAAAATGTGAATCCTTTTATTTTTAATATTTAAAAAGGTTTGTGTGCAGCTGCGCGTCCCTGTGTGTGTAATAAGCAAAGCGTTGTGCAACTGTGTCGGGCTGAAACTAGCAAAAAACATTTGCGTCGCGATTGGCGTTGCATTGCACCAGGTGTATGATAGGGCTCAAAGAATTCTGACCAGTAGGGTATTTTCAGAATAATTTTATTCAATATCTTCATGTTTATTTAACATATAAAATTAACTGCAGTCAATGTAAACATAAGATATACATAAATAAAATCATTTTATTTTAGCCGGATGGAGAAAATATGTGGCTGCAGTACCTTTGTATAATTTTCTAATATGTGCAGGTAATGTAAACCCTTTTAATATTCCATCCCTGATCTGCTTTCTCTGATGGAGCCGTGACAGGAAGCCTGAAAAGTGCCATACATATGCGAGTATATGCACAACTCAATCTGCAGGTGGTGATGTGTAAATGCAGAGCCCTCATATAAATAAGCAGCCACTTCCTGATCCATCACAGTAGCGGGCTTCTCTGAGACTGAGGCTTTGAGAACACCTGAGCCCAGCCAGAGCCTGCGAAACATGTTGATCTGGCCTAAAAATGAACCATTGCAGTCAGTGCACTGAATAGAGGAACTAAAATAACTTCAGCAGAGCTTATGATTACAGACAGCTCTCGAACTGTGGCCTGTTTCATTTTCATGACTTTGCGGCTGCACTAAAATGGGATGCAAATGTTTGCTGAAAAATGTACACCTGCATTTGCAAATCTGCTTGATATTAGGTTTTTCTATTTAGCCAAAATACCATTATTACACATTCAGTGAAAAAGATGTAAAGAGGAATCCCATGGTCTCAGAAGTGGTTTGTCTTTAATGAAGCTTTGGACAGTTGTAATGGACTGACAAGTGAAATCTGATGGGGAAGAAAACTCAGCATGACACTTGTACATTACTGGCAGCAGTCCTTTTCGGTTAAACTCGGGTTCACGGATGTATACATTCTCTGTAGAGATGTTTGGAATGGGGACATGAAGGGGATGAGCCTCGTTTCCAGCCACATGAGGGGAAATAGTCCTGTAAATGAATCACTCTTGTGGCACTTCAAGTTATTCTTTGTACTCCCACAGTGAGTATACGTTCAGACCATCAAGGAGATTCTTGGTTCATTTCCCAGGGAAATGTATCCCACCACACCATTTGTGACAAAATGGTGCTTTTTCCTTTTTCCATTTGTTTATTTTATTTTGAAGGCCGGCCCTGTCAGTGGTCTTGGTCTTTTCTTGCAACACCTACTTCCTGTCCTTGATGTGCTTTTTCTGTCTGGCAGCTTTGTGGGATTGCTTGTAATATAACTACTGAATGTAATGTTTTCATTCACTGAAAAAATATGTTATTTTATACTTCATTTCACACAAAGTTATAGGCAACAATGCAGAAATAATATAAACAAACAAGCAAAAAGCAGCAATGAGAAAAATATGTGTAAATGTTCCCTTTTACATTTAACATTATTTTATTAAATCAAAATCAAATGTACATTTTCTCCATTTCATCAAATTTTAAATTTAAAGTCCTTTTTCCAAAACATGTTTTTGTTTTACCTTAATTCACTATGATCAGCCTATTATAAGTGTTTATGTGTTTCCATCTTGCAATTGCATAAATACCGAATTGTTCCGAATATGAGACAGGGTGCTGAAATGAAGTATACTTGGGTCTTTATATAACCATGGGCGTCGGAAGCAAATAAAATGTGGGTGGGTCCTCTCTCAGAATTTTTTTTTACTGGAGTAATATTACTTTACATAATAATATTAAATTTACATTAAATACAAATATACTGCCATTTACTAAACGATTGATTGGGATAGACAAAATTACGGAAATCACTAATTTCTATATTTGTGGCCATGGTGTAGGGGTAAGACGCATAGCATCAAGTTTTGACGCAAATCGATCAGAGGTTCGAATCCGGCTTTTGCCGAACTCCAATAAAACTGAAGAAAATATTAGAAAAGTGGAAATAAAGCGTCTAACGTGTTTACTATTAGTGTTTATCGGTTATTGGTATAGGTAGACAGACATGTGCTGAATTAGAGACGATAAAAGTGAGTGGGTCCATTATCATTGGTCGTAAAAAGTGGGTGGGTCTTGTCCCAACCACACACAATGGTTCCGACGCCCATGTATATAACAATTAGGCTATCCATCTCATAGTGAAAACCACGTAGCCTACCAAAATTTCATTAACAGTAGATGTAAAATTGAAATCTGGGTACTGCCATACATTTTAAAATCTCATACGGGGGAAGTTTGGTCCCGTCAGCCAGGCATGCAAACATGACAGTGCGCTTTTCTTTGACTGTTTGCGTTTTTAAGACCGTCTTTTTGGCACATTTCTTGGCACACTCTTTATGCATATTTGTCGCCACCTATTGTTGCGGGTGTATTATTGACATGTAAAAGTCTAGACCCTGAATATAAGACAAACACTTTTTTTTTTTTAAGTGTTTTCTAAAAAAAAATTCTAAGAATTTTTTTTTTCGTATTTCTAAGTAAAAACATCTTATATTCAGAACAATTCGGTACATCACTTGCCTGTGCATATCTCATATCTGTAATAGAGAAGGTGCTCCAGCTACTTTGACACGTGTATGGTGTGGGAGGTGCATAGGTTAGTTTTCACAAAAACTGAGAAAATTTGATGCAGACCCACTAAATCTCGAACCTCTGGGGAATCACACGTTTTAAAAAAAATGCCGAACATAAGAGAGTCTACTGGCAAAAAGAAAACGTGACAGAGCTTGTAATAAAACATGAATCAACATTGCTTTTGGGAGATGATGTTTTTATTACTCTGAGTATTATGAAGTATTTTATTGAACAGATAAATTGCCATAATCATCCACTTAGGCACGCAAAAGCTGAAGCACAACCAAAACAATGTTCTGTTCTTCCACAAAATGCATGCAGTTTTATTTAACCGTCAGAGGGCCAAAAGTTAGATAGTGTACCTTTTAAGCAACTTGTAACTTGTTAACTTGTATACTGCAGGGTTGTGTGGTTAAGTGGTAACAAAAAGTACTGTGATTTATAAAAAAAAAATTAAAAAATTATATATATATATATATTGCACTGTTTCTGGGGTATTTGGTTATCATCAAAGTTCGAATTGCATGAAATATAAACATTAAATATATCATCTAAATGAATTACAGAACACTTTCATGTTTATTTTCTTTGTTTTAAATAGAAAACATTCTGATCTGTTCACAAACAGCAAAAAGAGATTGATATAACATTATTGACATTTTATCTGTCACCTGAGGCGTTTTATTTGTTGCATAAGGTATCATTTTAGTATTGATACAGAGGGCTGGTTTACATTTTGGTATCAATCCAGCCATAATACCCTAAAGATTGCAAGGAAAACCTTGAATACATAAAGACTACAGAATTAGCGGTGTGTGTATCTGTCTCCCTACCAATGTTAAAACAAAATCTTTGTTTACTTTGCTCTATCTCGCTCTCTCGCTTTCTCGCTCTCTCATATAAAAGGACGTTTAATTGCATATTTCCTGTTCTTGGCGTTGTGCCCTTCACCGTCTGTATGAAATGGAGTTATACTTCTGTCTATCTGCCAGCTGCTGAGCTCAATGAAAATAACAAAAATTTTAATCTCACAGACGCCCTCAACCTCTTAAAAACATTTTCCTCTGAGGAAACACTCCACAGCCTAACTTGTAAGGAAAGATTTTCTACAGGTTTTTTTCCCTCTGGGAACTGAAATGGGAAGGGAACAGTGACTTGTTATTCCCATAAATGGCCATGTGGCGAGAACGAGTGAGGATATTCGTCATGATTTATTCCCTGACTTCTCACCTTGTGACGGAGGGCTATTTCCATTCTTATCTCACATAAGAAAAGCACTCAAATTAAAACAGTCACATCTGATACCAATTATAACTCCACCAATCGAAAGATGTAAATATAACATTGCTTTTTGCACTCAGTTTAAAATCAGGCTGTCATACGACCAGCTTAAAGCTCAATAAGGACTCTATGGGGGTTTGAAAAAAGACTCCTTTAGTTCCAGACGAGGGAGATTTCTGAGGATTAGCTGTGAACAAGATAAGTCATTGTGTGCATTATTATACCTCCATTATGTAAACATGAAGTGAAACATTACAGTGGGAATCAGGTATTTGGCAGCTGCCTGCTATTTTTATTTGAATGCGCGGACCGAGCCGTTTTCCACTTTTAGCAGCTGTAACATGTTTAAACTCTTTTGGTAATGGGATCTGAAGATGAATGTTCCCTCTGGGCTCCTGCTTAGCTTTGCCGCTGGCCGGCCGCCAAACCTCAGCCGGCATAGTTTTCCCGCACAGCCCCTGTCTGAGCGTGCTCAGTGCGGCCCGCCTCCGAGAGCCCCAAACATCCCCGCATTGAGTAAACAAACGGCTACAAACTTGAGGAGATGAATCCCTCTTGAGATCTTATTAAACAAGAATGGAGAGAATGATGAAGAGAATTGAAGGGAAAATGTAGCACCAAAAACTATAATAATATAATTGTAATGGAGCATCCTCTCACATTTAGCGGTCTTTCGTGTATCGTGATGAACAAGATGCGGAATGTACTGTATTTGGATTACAGCTGGTGTATTAGAGTACATATTTATAATTCCGCATGCCTTCAACAGTTCCCAGCCAGACTCATTTATCACTTCAGACACATTATAAAAACTTCAAGCTACAAGAGTAGAAAGGCAAATCATGTTGCTGTGTACCTCCATCCCCAATAACATTCTCAAGTAAATCATAATTTCATATCTGCTGTCATCTTGGCTTTGATTTCATTAGTCTTCTGTCTTAGTTTTCTGGATGGTGCTGATCTGACATGATGTGGTGCAATACGAAAAAGGTACATTTTCATTAGGATCAAGCCCGTTATCCACAATTTGTCCCCTATTTGCTTCATTGTGGTTAGGCATTTGCTTGTGTAATCATTCATTCAAGTGTTCATAGCTGGGTGTTCCTTCAACTACGGCCACTTTTATGTCCCAATTGCATAACTTTCCTACTAACACTAACAAATTTTAACTTTAAAATGTCTTGGAAACTTTTACCATGACTTTATTATTTATTTTGGACTTTGTATATACATGTTATTGTTTTACCCTTCAAAGACCCAGAGTTTCGATCTTTAAGTGCAATCAAACAAAAGTAGCAACTGATATTTTCTTCCATATTGTGATGTACATCCAAGTGTAACAGACTATTAAAAAAATGTAATAAATGAATTAAAATTAAACATATTGTTTTCAATTAGATCAATAACATACATTTTTAAAAAATGGGGTAAATTTTTTTGTTGCATGCCAACTTTTTGCCAAATTACACTCTAGAAGTAGGATTTATTTATATTATCTTTTTAAATGTGATAATCAAAACAAAGAGTGGAGTAAACAAACTATTTAAATAATTATTGTGTGAAAATGATTTGTATACAAAGTTGAGATATAATGTCCACCACAACCAAGATAATTAATTGTGATTAATCCCAAAAAATCAGTTTGTGTTTATATGTGTGTGAATATATTGTACACACACAGATATTATATAAACAAAAGCGCTTATGTTAGATGTGATTAATCGCGATTAATCGATTTGACAGCACTAATTTAAATGCTAGCAATGAAATTAGCCATAGCAAGACATTTGTAATGTAATTTCTTACACATTGAATGGTGATTTGAGATGTTGTGGGAATTACATGTTCATATAGGTTAAAAAAAGTTTAACATAAAATAAACAAATGCATTTCAAAAGGTGTTTTAAGGGAGTATAATTCCTTTACGTCCACAGGGCCAAAAGTGCCCATATGAAGAAACAGCCATCTATTGTGACCAATAACATTTCGGGAAGGAGACACATTTCTTTTTGTTTCATGTCATGCATGAGTCAATTCCACAATTTGTCTAGGATAACAGATAAGGCCTAAGGGAAACAATGCTATCAGTTATTATTTTTATCAGTTGAGGAAGATAGGAATGTGTAAAGTAATAGAAGTGCAAAACAGGTGATGAATCATTCTGATTCCACTAACCTGTATCACTTCCTCCTTTTCCTCAGGCTCATCCTACCCTATGAGAGGTTTACTAAAGGAGAGGAGGACAAACCCCTTCCGCCCGTCAAACCCCGCAAGCAGGAGGGCAGTGCCCAGGAGGGCATTATTAAAACAAAGATGACGGCCATCAAACGCCCTAAGGACGAACAAAAACCGGTGGCGCGGGGCGAAAAGGACATCTCAGAGCTGGTCAGTCTTTGATTGTTTAATCTGTTAAAACAACACACACACACACACACACACACAGAGTTTACATTCTGGCATACTGACGCTCTTCCTGCCCAGCGTGCCAATTTCTGCCATAGGTTCCTTCGGGCTGTCATAGAGTCCAATGCAGGAAACACTGATTAATAAAACAGATACAATACGTGCCTGGTCCCTAAAAAGCTGGCTGGAAGAAGAACCATGACAGACCACTTCAGGCTGGGTGCAAATAAGCTGTCACAAGCGTGTGAGAATAGCCCTGTCAGGAGCAGCTGCTTTTAACATAATTATTTGGGCTGATTTGGAAGCTCTGACCGCTGCACAACAGCATGGAAATCAAATGATGTTTGTCTGCCTGACTGACTCCAGGCGATTTATACGCTGTGCCCAATTTTGTTATTTTCGGTGAATCTCTGGACTGCAGAGCATAAGGTTTTCCTTACAGTTCCTTTCTCCATAAGCTCCTACTGAGTTTTGTTCACAAATCAATTTGAAGAAGATGAATTGTGGGGGAAATCATGACAGTGCTCCCGTTTTTTTTATTTATTTATTTTTATCGACAAGACCTTTTGTGCACAGAGCAGCTGTGGTGGAAATGTTTTCCTGTCACATCTTAGAAACCAATATGCACTGCATGCCACAGTTTGTTCTTATAGAAACCGTGGGCTTATTTTTATCCTTAAAAGCCAATAAATCCATGGTGATTTGCAAATGTCTTTCCAGTTAAGCGTAAATATGAAAAAGGGGCGCATGGATGTGGAAGGGAATGAAAATTGAGTTATTATTTTCACATGAATAAGCAAATGATTACAGAGAAGATGAAAGGGCTGTTTGAAAATTTCTCTCAAATTGTCAAATTTAGACACATTTCAAAGCCGTTACGCAGTCCGTATTCATTTCTACCTCACATGAAATGAGTAATAGGTTATAGTGTGGAAACAAAAAGGGCTGTTGTCGGTTCTTTTCCAGCTGCATGCCTTACTCATCTGTCTGGTATGTTGTGTAATTTGAAAGGCCTCTCCAGATAATTGATTGTACATTGTACAAGGCAGAAAATGAAAATGGAATTCTCTGTTTGAGGCAGAGCCGATATGACAAGACTGGAGCTCAGAAAGGAGGAAAAAACACTTAAAGTAGAGTTATAGATTTCAGGGAGGAAATTTGGAGAGGGAGATGCTGGGAGTTGTCTCGGGGGCCTGCATGTCAGTAGAGTATAATCAGGGCATGTACAAATATAGGCGCGCTGCTCTGGTAAGAATCAGAGCATTGTAAGCGCTGTTAAATCAGTCCTTCCTCAGGCACCAAATACAATCAAGACTATTGAATGACACACGCTGAGCCAACGGGCGGTCACGCCGCATTACAGCTGGGTAATTTTGCCTGCTAGTCAGTGGCTGCTTGTGGCCCCAAAGAGATTTCTGCTAACTTTTACAAGTGTCTAAAGGGCGAAAGACCCTCGGGTCAAAGGTTTAAGAGGCTTTTAAGAGGTGTCTTCTCAAATAGTGACTTGGAAAGCGACTCTCATTTGAGCTTCACAGTGAATATGTGATTTGTGAGCTAGGGTTGTCACCACATTTCAGTTATCAGTACTGAAATATCATTACTCTATGCCAGTTTATATACTCCTGCAAAAATTTATGTCACACAGAGCACATTCTTTTAGTATTTAAAAGTAGTTAAATGTATTTATATGAATTTAAATATTCATATATATATATATATATATATATATATATATATATATATATATATATATATATATATATATATATATATATATATATATATATATATATATATATATATATATATATATATATATATATATATATAATTTCAGGGAGGAAAAAAAATGTAATAGTTCATATAATATATATACAACATATATACAACATGTGTATATATATATATATATATATATATATATATATATATATATATAATATATATATATATAACATATATATATATATAAATTCATCATATGATATAAATGATACATTATAATGATTATTAAATATGATCATTATTAAAAAATATTTTTACAAATTTAATTTTTAAAAGATATTAAAAAGACAATGAAAATGACAAAACAATAAAATCACTAAAACTTTAACTAAAATTAAAATGTAAATATAAAATAAAAACAAATTTAAATTATTAAAAGCAACTGAAATAGGTATGATACTAACATTTTATACTATTATGACACAGAGGAAGTATAGCCTTTAATAATTTTACTATTATTATTATTATTAATGGTGATGATGATGATGATGATGATGATAATAGTTACTTGAAGCAATTTTATTCAATATTATCACTATTAATAATATTAAAATAATTGATTGTATTTAGTTATTTGATCATTATTTGATCAACTACTTTTTTTGTTTTGAATAGTTACTTTATTAAATATTATTATTCAAAACAAGAAAATAGTTGATCAAATAATGATCAAAAAACAAATTACAATCAATTATTCAATTACTTTACTAGTATTATTATTAATGGTGATGATGATGATAATGACATTTAATAACATTGCTTCAAGTAACTATTCAAAACAAGAAAATTGTTGATCAAATAATGATCAAAAAATGATCAATATTGATCATGGGCACCGTCTTCAATGCATGATTATACAGTATAAATACTGACTTAATACTGTTATACTTTCCCATAATAGACTGCGACAGGTCTATTAGGTGGCATTTCTGCTGCAAGAACTAATGCACAGATCTGGTGTTTGAACATAACTTTTGTGTCCTGTCTGTTTACATTCACTTGAGACATAGCCAACTGTGTTTACAGTAATATCTCAGCTAGCATTAGGAACAAGAACAGCATTTGACTGTTTATGTGTGAAGCTTTTTTTTCAATTAATAACTTGGTATAAAAGTACCATGGACATACACGTTTAGGACCTACAGTATAAATTACCATAAAATAGTGTTCAAAAGCTGGTAGTAGATCAAAACCATGCTATTTTCAAGTCTACAAAAACAAGCTGGGACAAGCTATTTATCTCTGCGCTGTGTAATGTGATGTATGAACATGCGATTATTCACATGTAGTTACACATTCATCTGGGTTGAGTGAGGAAATGGAGTGAAAGGGATGAGCCAGCCTTTTATTTGACACCAGCTGATGTCAAACATCTGTGCATCTCTTCCTCCAACACTGATAATGAATAGATGGGCGGTGCATGCCTCTCTTCTGCACCGCTGTCACCACTCTGAAGTTCCGGAAAGCATCTGCTCATTAGAGACATGTGAAGTTTGTCCAAAGTGCAAAACTTGCAGCAGGTGTCGGCTGCCTCTTTTATGCAATCATGCTGACTCTGTTTTATACTCTCATTTGAGCAGACTGCATTTAGAGAATTGATTGGAATTGATTTGTTCAGCTCAGAAATGATGCAAAGCTTACACAGCCTCATCTTTTATCTCATTTGTGATAAAAAGGGACAGAAAATATATTTGCATGGGGGAAGCATTGAGGTATCTGCTTTAAACCTGCAGCTCAGCTCCTGGTACGCATAAACACAAGGTCATTTGTTGATGCACACAACTTATGCATGTCTTGCAAAAGGCTTTGATGTTGGCCATTAGCATGTAGCTCTTCAGCAGGTTTGTTTATATGGTTTCTGCTGCACTTACAATGCTATATGACTTGGTTTGTGTTTCTCAAACTCTTAAAATTAAACCAACAAACCAACAAAACATCCAGAACATCCAACAAAACATCCAGAACCAACCTAAGTACCACCTAGTCAAAATGTTCCTGTCATTGGGCCGACTGACATCTCTTTGCATGCAAGTTTAAGGACTGTATATGAGCTATATAATCCCATGTTTTGATACACAACAGCAGTAACACATTAAAAATACAAGATACTAATTGTACAGTCCATTCAAACACATGGATAATAAATAGATTTTGGAATCTGATCTTACAACCTCTGCCATCTGTCTAAAAGCGGTTAGAACTGCTCTGTCTGACCGGTTGTAATATCAATACCATGCTCGAAACTGAATGCTCAACCCAGGCAAAAGCAGACTTTGAAATCGAAGACCTTGAAACTTACTTTGAGAACAGAATAATAACAATCATCTCAATTTTTCACCCAGCTCTTTTTACCTATTCACATTCCAGACTGCAAAAGTGAGAATGTAGACTTGATATAGCAATATATTTAAGCTATTTTAAAAATGTATCATAAGATCAGAAATTTGAAATAAAATAAAAATTCGAAATGTCTAAATCTTTTAGAACTTTTTCAGTGTTGATTCACCTGGGGGCACCTCATATGACTTAAATAATATGTGGGTTATGAATGCTTGTCAAGCCATTAAGTATTGTTTCTATGTGTCTGTAGGGGATAGAGGACACGGAACAGCTCCAGGAGAAGCAGGATAGCCTGGCACTAACCCCGAAGAGTCCTCTTACTGAAGATGAAGGTGTGCAGCTGGTGATCAAGGATGAAGATCAACCTGTGCTCCACAACGCATATGAGCATGCAAATGGGAATGTCTTGCCCTCAGTTCCACAAGATGGTGCGCCACTCAAATCAGAGGATTGTGACGTGTTTCCTGTTGCTGTTTTGCCGTTGCACCACAGTCAGCCTCTCCCCAACTCTCACACGCCGGACCAATGGCAGCATGAGATGTTGGATTACAAGGTCCCTCTAGGTGCCCTTGCAAACATTGATGAGACTAGGCCAAAAGAGGGCCAAAACCAGGTGGGAATGGTGCTGCCGACCATAAAGCAGAAACCTGACACATCTTCTGAAATCCCACCCGAAAGGGCCGAGCCCACTAAAAAGGAAGAAGCATGCTATAATTTTAATCCTCTCCTCTACCCTAGGGGTAATCCTGGCATCATGTCCCCATTAGCTAAGAAGAAGATGCTGTCCCAAGTCAGTGGAACAGGACTGCTTAATAATTACCCATATGGGCCGCCACCTCCATTGGTCAGTAGGAGGTTGTCCAGCAGTAGTACAGAAGGCTTATCTGCTGGACAGCAGAGCTCCCATGCTCCTTCCACTGCAGAGACCAACATGGTGATCAAACGACCATCAGTTATTCAGCATGCTCAGAGCTTCAAGTCCAGGGGATGTGAGGACAGGAGGTCCTCAACAGAGGGCTCTCAGAAAGAAGGGTGTGGTGAGGGAGAACCAATACCCCAGCCACAGCCTACCCTCATAAGAGAGCCATACATTATGAGGGCCGACCCCCATTCCAGCATGGACCAATCTGCTGAGATGCCTCGTCCTGGCCAGGCTCCCAGCTTCCTGAGTGACTTTTACTCCTCACCACACTTACACAATCTTTGCCGACAAACTGAGCACCACCTGAGCAAGGAGCAGATAAGCAAGTATCTTAGCAGAGACATTTACCCTCGAGACTGTGAGACCGCCCAGGGCTTTCCCCCAAGTCAGCATCCCGACAATGTGGGTTTGAATTACTGTGCCCGGCTTAGTAAGAAAGAAAAGGGACCTCTTGCAGAAAGGGCAACAGAGGAGCAACCAACTGATTTGAGTCTCCCAAAATCCTCTCCTCACAAACTACCTATTTCCTCATCCTCTCTCACAGGCATTCCACATCCCACAATGCAACAGGACATTAAAAACTCTCCTCTCTTTCAAACAGGCAACAGTCAGAGCTCAAGCATAGATTACCATCCCAGGGCCTGTCGTGTTCCTCCCATGACTGTGTCCATGTCTAAAAAGGTTACCGAATCACACTCAAAGGTTCTGGAGAAATCACACAACGGTAGAGGAGAGGAGAGCTTGAGCTACAAGATCGACGAGATGGCTCGGCCTATTCTGAGTGCAAAAAGCAGCCCACAGAATATTTGCACTGCACGGCCACTGAAAAGGAACCTTGAGGATTTGGAGAACGGACCATCGGAGAAGAAAATCCGGGCTGTGACACCCTTGCATTGCTCGACACAAAGAGACGGCCCGGGGAAACCAAGGACGCCGGAAGCTGACAGCGAGTCCATGAAGCCAGCAGAACCTGCTCACGCAGTGCACATCAACAGTTACGTTTCAGAGAGCCACAAAATCCCCTTGCACTCCCACTTATTCCAAGGGCTGTATCCAGGGACATTTGTATCTCAGGTCCAGGACATGTGTGAGAGCTTGGGCTCCCAAGTCACCCCAAGTTACTCCCATCCACTACAGTACTTGAAGAACCAGGCTGTTCTGTCGCCACTCATGCCCCCCTTCGCCATTCATTCCTTAATGATGCAAAGACAGTTCCTGGCAGCCAATCCCGCCCACATGTACAGGCACCAAGTGGGCACCTCATACGGGGACATTCTGCACCCTGGCCTCTACCCCATGTCGGCCCTTCACCCCCAGCCAGCTTTCAGTCCCCCTCAACTTTCTTCAGTGCACCCCAGCACTAAACTTTCCTAGGTGATGCAGTCTGATATTCCCTAGCTGGACGTGCCCAGCCCATGCTTAACTCAGACTTGATGCTCCCCAGAAAATCCCATCAAGCATGGTCACACTATGTATCTTACGAATAGCAGTGTTTTGTAAACGCTTAAACACAGGAGCAGTTATTTCTGTTAATTTCCTTCTTGCCACTCAAGTTTATGATTTGCACATTTCTTTGAATGGGGGCCAACTGGGCTGAATGTGGCTTGTTCTCACCGCACTGTTTGAAAGTGTCAGTTGTCTTGTTCGAAAACATGTTGCCTTGGCACAGGTGCCCAAGTGGAGATGGGTATGATGTCTACAGAGGCATCCAAAGGAAAGTCGAGTGACAAATCAGTGCAATGCAACAGTGCTATTTCGGTCCATTCTGAGAGCTCTTTTGTCTGAAACACTATGATACGATAATGCAAGAGCTGCCTGGGTAACTGTTGGACTTTTTCACATTATTCTTGACTGTACGTTTTTTGTTGCTGTTGTTGTTGTTATTTTTAAAAATGCAACAGTGTGGTAGTTTTATATGTTTCTTTTTCAATCCTACAAGGGTTAAGCAATGAGATATCACATTTGATAAAGACGCAAAAAAAGAGACCCGAGTATTGCAGTTCGGTGTGTTACACGGTTACATGTAAATAAAACTAATTAAGCTTTCCTTGAAGGAATCTTAAATGTCAGTGATACAATGTGAGGTAGGCTTCACAAGCTTCTTTGACCACTGTCTGCTGGCTTCCCTTTCAGCTCCTCTCATACCCAGCCAAACTCGCTCCTGATCAACAGAGCAATGTGGAATGTGTTTGTCAAATGTAGGACTGAGGTGCTTGTACATAACCTTCACAGACTGAACGCATTTTGTATCATGTTCACTCGCTACTGTAATTTCTGACTGCTCTGAACTGCGGGGCTAGAGAGCGAATTTGGATGGTGAAAGGATAAAACGCAGGACTACTTAAGTGTCAGAAAGTGAGTTTTGTATTTGCTGGTGTACACTTGTGATCGCTTACTCAGAGGACTTTTTATCAGGAGATACAACTGAAATTTAAAACTACATTTGGGGGAAAACATATTTTAGGAGCACTTAGTTAAGCACACACAGGCTTTTCCATCATTTTCTGTTTAAGGATAGTTAACAGTTCAAATTTGTTTTAGATACTGTTATTGAATTTTAGGTCTGTAAGTGTTGACAGCAGTCACATTTGCGTCTGTATTAAATGAAGTGTAACACCTGCCAGGAAAGAGTTTTTAATTAAAAGAAGCATGATTTCTTTGCACAAAAGATTTTGGGAAAGTACAGAGACAATTTGAAAAGCAACACAGTACTCCTAGGGGTAATCGATTATGGTTTTTTTTGTTTGTTTGTTTGTTTTTTTTTGTTTTTTTGATGTATTAGTAATAGAAACTAAACTTCAAGAAATGTATTTACTCCAACAATGTTTGGAGTAACGCTCAAGGTTGCTATGTAACATTTTGTAATGAGTAATAAACAGTTTTATAACTTAATAGAAGACAACGGTTCATCCATGTTTTTGCAAAGATATTGTATTTTTTTATCATAAAAACTAGCCAACTTAAAGGGATAATTCACCCAGAAATGAAAATTCTGTCACCATTTAATCACCCTCGAGTTCAAACCAGTATACATATTTTCTTCCGTGGAACATAAAAGAAGATATTTTGAAAAATGTTTTTGTGTACTCAAAGTCAGTGAGGTCCAGTGTTTCACTGTACAGATGAAAGGATGTCTACATGTTTTGGTACAACATGAGGGAGAGTAAATGATGACAGAATTTCCATTTTTGAGTTAACTATCCCTTTTAAAGCTGCATTGTATGGGAAAGAGCAGTGTACACGTTCTTAGAAATATCTCGTTTTGGGTTTCACAGAAGAAAGAAAGTCATAGACGTTAAGGCTGAATTATACTTCTGCGATGTAGCTATGTCGTAGGCTGTGTAGCACGTGTAGCATGACGTGCACCTTTTCAAAAATGTAAGAACGCATCAATTCGACGCATCCTGCAAGCGTTGTGATTGGTCTGCTAAAAGCGGAACAATCACCAAAGAGGAAGAGCTGTGATCTGTCTGCATGTGTAATTGCACGTTGACAACAACGCAGAATTATAAGTGAATACCGACACGTAGCCTACAGCGTTGAAGCTATGGCGTAGGTCCATAAATCAGCCTTTAGTCACCTTAGGGCTTAAATGATACAATTTTAATTTTTAGAGTGAACTACTCCTTTAAATGAATGCAATCACTAAACCCATTTTTCTGCCCTACTTTCATACTTCATATACTTTACTATAACCATTTGGCTAGAACTATGTTTTAAACTATGTTTTAGAAACACACACACATATACGGAGAAAGAGAAAAAGAGAGAGAGTGAGAGTGACCATGTAGAAATCTCACACTGCCTTGGTACAGTACTCAAACACACATTGAAAAGGCACTGGGACACATCTGCTCTAGTTTACCCAGTTCATTATAATTGTAATGAGCACTGGGAATTTTGTGGCCCCATAATTAGACTGTTTGTCAAGAGCACTTAAAGTGTCTCTTTCAGTGTAAGATTGTCACAGCCAGCTGCGTGTTGGAGGTTAGAGTTCAAACTTGACTGTTCAGACTTCAAAAATCTGGCCTAAATCTTTTAGCTTCTACAGGAATACATTTTGCCTTCTTGCTGTAAGGTTAAACACTGGTCCATTTAAAGCCTTTGCCACTGTGTTTTACCGCATGATATGTATATATAGCATGCTATGATTAAAATAGCTGCAGTGGACCAAATTAGACTCTGTATAGTTAACAACTTTACATTTCATGAAGCATTTTAATAGATGGGGCTATAATAGTTTACTTGTCCCACAGCTGGGCTTTGCTTACAAAAGTATCATAAGATTAAATACCATCCAGTTGATCGTGGCACAGCAAAAGTTTTTGTACCACTTAAAACACTTACTAATAAATATTTTTAGGAGAACAAGCTCACCATGAAACAACTGCACTTCATTAAGATAAAATGCACTCCAAATGTTTTCCAAGTTTTTAATACCCCATCTAGTGGTTGAATTATATATATGGCGAAAGAGACAACAACATAATTACAGACTTCTGTATGGAACTTTGGCTTTGTGGAGCCCAGAAAAACTCTAAATCTAAATTATATTACCAGTGAGTACATCTTGCTGGTAACACGTTAAGATATTGTTTGATGACGCTGTGGCCAACTTCTGTTTGGGAATGTAATTTAGTATTTGGTCTGGGGGGGGGAGCTTTGGGGAGTATGATTATAAGAACAGCACTGGTCCCGACCGCCCCAAACTACCACACGAGGCAAAGTGCCATTAAGTGTTTCTCAAACTCGCTCAGACACAATCGGCTGTTGACTCAGAAGGAAAGGGCATCTGACGCCATCTCTGTTTCCTGCCTTTGAATGTTTCTGTGATTAAAATACACATTTGGTGCAAAATGTAGAAAGCCTTGGCTGTACCACAAATTGTTTCCACACTGGAAAGTTTACATCTATAAATGCACGTCCTATTGAATCTCAAATAACTTGATACATTTATTTTTGATTGTCTATTTATATCCATCTTAAATAAAATAAAAAACAACAACAAATAATTGTGCTTACAATTTACTCCAGAGGCCTTATAAAATCTATTGACTAGAAAATGAATCTGAAATGCTTCATTAAATCTAATCAGAGTGTGTATTCACAATCCGAAACATGCTGATTTTCTGTCCTCCACAAGTGCCGATCCAAGCAACTGAAACATTATAGCCTACTCCAAAACATTAAAACAGAAGTAAATCATTACAAAAAATGCACATAAACCTCTGTATACATAAATTACATGCACATAAAGACAAATGACTTGTGCATGTTCAGCCTCGCCAGTAAAAAATGAAAGGCAAGTTCATAGACGGAGTGAATGTGTACAGTAGAATGTCAAATAAGAATCCAATAAACAAAGAATCATCAGTTTGCTGCATATCTTCTGCAGCACCCTGGAGCAATGCTGAGCTTGAGCAGAGCGCCCCCTGCCAGTCAACACTATCACTGCAGGCAAAAGCATGCAATGCATACTATCTATATACTATCTGTAGCAAGTCGACTATAGCTCAGATTTTATTTGTCTAAAAGAAGAATGTCATACACCCAGGATGACTTGAGGGTGAGTAAATCATGGGCTAATTTTCATTTTTGGGTGAACTATCCCTTTAATTTGTCACAATTCACCGTGATTGCAGCGATAAAAGACTTACATTTGTGCTTTTATCAGTGTGTAACCAGCCCAATGGGCTCTAACTACAGTGCAGTGCAGAATGGAGGCAGTTATTGTTTGCCTGTCCTATCCTCTCCAGCTGTGCTCTGGTAATCTGCTGGCCTGTGCACTATACAACCAACTATTCATATGTTTCACTTCCTGGTTGTCTTTAAAGTTTTTCTAACCCTGTAAATCATAGATCCATTATGTATGGCTTTAAGAGCTTTGTTTAGCTGCATGCAACTCATAAGGATGATTGTATCTTACAGTTGGAGATAAGGATGGTTAGGTATTTTATTGTCAGATGAATTATTGACAGAATTACCCAATATCTAAACGACTCAAAGCAACCCAAAATAGACTTCTAAGGGTAATTACCATCAGATTTCACTGGAAGATGTGGTGTGTTACTCAGATACAGCGAAATGTAGGGCCCTGTCATACACCCGGCACAATGCGACGCCAGTGTTTTTTTCTAGTTTCAGCCCAACGCAGTTTTAATTTTCACGTCCAGCACCATGTTGTTTAAATAGCAAATGCACTCGCACCCATCTGTTCGCCCATGGACGTGCTGGTCTGAAAAACAAGGTTTGTTTATGTGCAATTTTGGCTCGTTGCTATTTTGAGGCAACGGAAAACAGAAAGGGACACGCAGCAGCACACAAACATGTTTAACTAAAAATTAAAAGATTCCTATCTGGAGAAGCGTTCAGTCTTTCCGCTCACAAATTCCGCCATGGTGCAAGCGCAACTGGCTTTTAAAGGGAATGGGAGATGAGACTCTGATTGGTTTATTGCATGTTACGCCCCAAAACACACCTATGACTCATTAAGAGACTAAGTACAACCCTTTGGACCATGCGTCGGGCGCGCCAACTTTTTTTCTTTATTAAACTAACAAAAGTGGATTCGAACACACCCTAAGTGCACCTGCGCCATATGCTTCCGACCATGTGCTTACAGTGTTAAAATAGGGCATTTTGTGTTTATGGGAAATAGAACACCATTGGCAGTTTATACAGTATAAGAGAAATATAAAAGGGCCTAAAACAAAACCTTGAGTAACCTCATAAAAGTGATTGGGACCTAGGTAGAAGTAGGTGGTGGTGGGGGGGGGTGTATAATGCTATTTCATGCATTCTGACTTATTTACACTGTTAAAGAGTTTGATTCTCATGCTAAACATGGACAAAATTTAAAAAAACAATCCGGAAGTTCCGGAATGTTTTTCGAATATGGCCCTTCATGAAGTCATAACGGGTGGAATTCCTTGTCTGGACACTTCTCCCGGATGAGCGTGTGTGCACATCAACCAGAACTAGAGCAAGAGCATCAACAACAAGCTTTGTTCGGGTTATGGGAGCCATCAGCACTGTCATTTTTTTTTTTTTGTCACTAAAGAAGTGTGTTTCTGGTTGTGAGGAAAATATAACCTAGTTTAGCTTCCCAAATAACCCAGCGTTAAGGAAACAGTGGGTGCAGTTTTTTATCTCGGAGCAGCCATGTGTTCTTCAAGTGTGTTTGTTTGTTCCCGGTGTGAAACTGCATCAAATGTCTGTGTTTTGTTGGCAATCAGTGAATGTAAGTGCATATAATGTCAACAACACGAACATATAATGAATCGAAAGTTATCCAGGGAGTGTGTGTGTACTCAAGTTTCTTTAGCTCCGCCCACTGCACGCCTTCACGAGTTTGGCTATTTTCGGAAAGAATCTGTACAGTGTATCTGTCTTTTATAAATATGATAAAACTAAAGACTCTTCGGAGATATGAAGGTAACAATACTACTATATAGGTACTCAAGATTAACATGAGATTGGTAGAAACTGTGTGTGTTATGCCCCCTTTAAGACTGGGCATACACAATATCAATGCATTGCTTTATACATTCCAGGAAAATAATGTGTAAGCATGTAAAAAACAGAACTGTGACTTTGCAAAACTACGATGGTAGAACTACCAATCAAATTACAATAAATAAGACAAAGTAAAAACATCTTTCACCATGTTGGGGCTGCTTCTGAAACACTCCATTGGTTTGGTTTGTAAAAGAAACTACTTAAGATTCTGTTTGAGTTCTACAAATATTGACTCAGATCAACCACAGGAAAACCACCAGTCAAAAAGTCACCAAGGAAAAAATAACCTTTTTGTAAAAGCTCATGTATTTTGCACAAAATGCTAAAAGGGACATTTTTATATAATGGAAGATTGGAGGACAATGTAAAACACTTCTTAATCTTCCTACTGTACAGTGATTTGTTTTGAAATATGAATCATAATGTGTTCATGAGAATAAACAAGTCCTTTGAGGCTTATTTTAATATAAACTCATAAAAACATTAATTTCCCACCATCTGTGATCTTTTGTTCTTCAAGGGATTATTTTGACAAATTTTGATTATAATCTGATTCGATTAGCCTATATTATACTAGTGACACATGATCGCTCTCAATTTCCTTTCATTCTTAAGGACGTGTTATATTAATGCAACAGTAGTTAATCATCGGCATTATTGATGCCATTGAGCTGAGCGCCAGTCTCAGCAGTGAAAATGGATTAGACCTCTGGCAAAATCACTAAAATTCATATTTTAAAACATCATTTAGGAAAGAAAAGGGCAAGGCGGCAAAATGAAGCAGTATGTTTAATTTTAACAGTCTTAAATCGAACCAATGCTGCATGATTGATGCTGGTTTATCCCATAAGGAGAAACAATTCTGCTCAGTTAGGTATGGTATTGGTGAACCAGTGGTTACAACCTTGGGCCAAAGTCAGAACATTCACTGCTCTGTCCAGCTGCTGAAATGTTGCTCTGTTGGAGGATGTAGGCTACTTTTTCAAAAGCATAATCGTTATATGCCACTAGCCATGCCAGATACAATACAATACACAGAAGATACAACATAATAATTAATCAAGATTGTAAGTGGAGTTCACACCCACACACTTCATGAAAGTTTTCAAATTGAGGAACAAATAAGGGGAATACATAAATATTATGTGCCCACTTTATATTAAGTGTCTTTAACTACTATGTATTTAAATTATTAATTTGATACAATGCACTTATTGTGTATATGCTTTTATTGTACTGTGTGTAATACCAGCATGAAATTACAGCTGAAATTAATTTCTGTTGACCATTCCCTTACCCCTTATCCCACCCTTAAACCTACCCACACCACTAAACCTGTCTCTAACCTTACCTGTATCCCATTTCAATAAGACATGAACACAAAAATGTACCACACAAATATTCTAATTTATTATTATTATTGTTATTCATTTAATGCAAAGAAAGAGAATCTGCTTCATGTAGAATAAAACAGGCTTTTTCTAGACTGTATAACTGTACAGACTGTATGACTGTATGTGCTAATTTATTTACGCTACCATCCAAAAGTTTGGGTTCAGAAGTTTTTTTATAGAGATTTCAAAAGTGACATTCAATATTTCTATTTAAAATAAATACTGCGCTTTTGAACTTTGTATTCAAAGAATTACAAAAATAAAGTTTCCACAAAAATATGAAGCGGCAAAACTGTTTTTAACATTGATAATAATAAGAAAAGTTGCTTTGAGCACCAGATCATCATGTTAGAATGATTTCTGAAGGGTCATGTGGCTGCTGAAAATTCAGCTTTGCCATTATATAAATAAAATCATCTTAAAATATATTAGATTAGAATATACTTGTTGCAAATAAATGCAGCCTTGAGCAACAGCGTGTCAAACATTTTGACTTTCAGTGTAATTGTGCAAAATGTAGCTTCTGGGAGACTCTGAATATGCAGCAGTCCATAAT
Organism: Gobiocypris rarus; assembly: GCA_023029165.1. Lineage (NCBI taxonomy): Eukaryota > Metazoa > Chordata > Actinopteri > Cypriniformes > Gobionidae > Gobiocypris > Gobiocypris rarus. The sequence continues at coordinate 7,400,301 of CM040920.1, forward strand.
GGGACAGGGACATGGGAGAAGCCTGACTTCAGAGCTGTTTTTAAATTATTAGGAAAAGCCCAGAGGAGGACAGAGTGAAGAGGCCAGAGGAGGACGCTCAGGGACAGCGAGGAATAATTAAACAAGCATTAGGAGATGCATTCATCAGTCAGTGAGTGTCTTACCTGCTGATTCAGGATCCTTCACCAGTCTACCTGATAAGAGAAATGACACCAGAAGCCACGACTTCCTGCCTGAAAGGGAAAGAAGATTGATGCATACAAACACAAGATATAGTGAGATTTGTCAGATGAAAGAATAAACCCCTCACCACCTCACTTTTTTTGCTGCAGAACAGAAAGAACGGTCATCTGTCAGCCTTGGTTTCATTCTGTTGATGCAGCTGATGAACATGATGCTTCTGAAGACAGAGACATCAGACAGGTCAACATTTCAGTGAAAAACAAAAGAGGTCAAAGTGTTCACACAAAAAAAGTTCATTAATGCTTGCACAGTCCTATAGCTTGTTCATTTCATTCAGTAACATTAGGCAGATTTATATTGATTTATATGATGTTTGATGTTGATGATCACGTTATTTTACATATGCATCTGCAATACGAAAAAAAAAGTGCGTCTTCTTCGCCTGTGTTTTGGACATTCTGTGCTTGGCGGGGAAGAGTTTTCTTGCAAATAACTGAAAATTCCGTGGTTGGCAGGGAAAGCGTTAATAATATGTTAAAAAAAGAAAAGAAAAAAAGGTGTACAAAATATTTAAATATATTTTGGATGTAACCCTGTACAAATATCCAACAGAATAAAACTGGCAGTTGGTCAATACCAACGCTTCGTGCTCTAACTTCATATCCAGAACAAGTAATGGTGGCACTTCATATTTTGTGAATGTTTGCAAATTCCTTTCTGAATAAGCTTTCTAGAATGATCTACGGCTAATATGGCTAAAGTTACCATATAAATGACTGTATCCACAGAGATTAGAGCTATGTCGTTATAAACGCACATTTATACACTATAGTTTGGTGACAGACATTTTTTTATGTTCCCACACGATCACCTATACAACAATAGATTAACATGGCGGCACATGCTTGTCAATGAGTTGATAACTCCACAACAACTAACGTTACATAAATGTATCCAATAACCATTCAGAAACGTCCAGGTGCAGACTAAAAGTTGCAACCTCTTCCTGAGTCTCTCATCTTTGTCCGACTCCGGTTCAAACATGTAAGGCTGCCCTCCACAACTGATTATTTCTGACATTTTGGCTGAGTGAGATTCGCCTGTTTTGTTGTTGACAGAGCATCCAAAGAGGGGCGGGAGCAGCAACTCATTTGCATTTAAAGGGCAACACAAAAATGGCTCATTTTTGCTTACACCCAGGGGCATATTTGACAAGCTATAATAAATGATCTGTCGGGAATTTTGAGATTCTGAGAAACTTCACAGACACATTCTGGGGACACCAGAGGTTTATATTTCATCTTGTGAAAAGGGCATAATGTGTCCCCTTTAAAGTCTTTTACAGTAAAATTACAATATTTTTTACAATGCAGAATCCAGAACATGACATGAAAAAACACACATGGAAAAAGTAAACATATTTAATAGGCCCCTATTATATTTAAATAATTAAAATTGTTAAATTGTTGACATTTTGTGAATTCTATATTGACCAGACATCCTTTTTGACAAGTAATTTAATTAAACCATTTAAATGGAAAAAAATCTAATGAAAAGCAGAACAAAATAAAGACAGATTTCTTAGGGGGCCCAACTAGTAGTGTTATTCTTTATTTGTGAAGACGCAGTGAAAGCACAGATCAAAAGACCATTGAACACTATCTGACTTCCTCTCCTGACTCTGCCATTGATTTTAAACAGTGCCGTACTGTCAAAGAGAACAGAAGACGTGAACTTTGGTTTTGATCATGATTCCCCTGACATCTGTTAACCCTGCTCCCTAACATCCTGTCTTTCTCTTTCTTAAATAGCCCCATTATCCCCCACTGTATTTTAAGATGCAGAAAAGGATTCTTGATTTGCTACCACACACACACACACACACACACGTAAAGACCCTTAATTATTTTTGCTCATAAAGAGCACCTAAACACAAGCTTTTGATATCAATCAAAACATCAAATAAATTTAGGGTTATATTTAGTCCTGAATATAGGCAAGGCAATTTTCACAATATAATGACCTGCCTTGTAATCAGGCTTACTTGTAAAGTAATGAATCAAGTACATTTTATTTCTAAAGCAGTTTTCAAAATGCCCATCATTTCAAAGCAACTTGGTTATTTATTCACTTATTTATTTATTATTTCTATATTTATGTATTATTCACTTGTGGTACAGACCTTAATTAAATCTCAAAATGTCATTATTCACATGAATAATTCATAATTAGGACTCCAGCTTTTGATGTTTGTGACGGTTTTCAAAACATTCTAGTTCTGCAGTCTGATATAATTTAGTCTCTCTCTCTCTCTCTCTCTCTCTCTCTCTCTCTCTCTCAACAAGAGCATATAAAAAACACAAATGCATGAAGACAGATCTGCGGTCTTAGACGTATTAAAAACCTCAGAAAGTACAGCTTGCTTTGTATCCCTTCTGCTGTTTAGGTGTACTTTCACATACTCAACTATGCTCCAACTACAGACTGGCATGAACTGGATTGGTACAGGTGTCCTTACAGGAAAAGTCTATAAAAACATGAACATGTATATTTGTATGCATGCATATTTCTCAATAAACTTGATGCATTGTTTCTATAAATATAATCAACAACTTTAAAATGAGTAGTTTTATACCCAGCAAAAAAAATGCTTGCACTTGACCAAAATTCCAGAATATTCAGCAAGCTGAATATCAGTTTATATGGTTGTCAATGAAATGGATGACAAATATTTTGGCTTTAATAAGATTTCCCCGATAAATAGGCAAGAATAAACATGGTGTCTTCCTGTTCAAATTACACAAACTGCATTGTGCAAGCAACCTACTAATTTGTTTAAATTCATAAATACTTCATTTATTTTACATTAATGACACATTTAAAAGCAACATTAAATGATATCAGAAAGCCTATTTGTTAGAAGATATCAGACTTGAAAGAGAGGAGTGGATGACTAACACTACAATACTTTATTGAACAGTGTCCAAAACAGGTGAGTATAGACAACAAACGATAAGCAATGGAAGTAACGCTTCAGTTCTTAAGTTTGCAGGTGAAGATAGAGGAGGTGACTTTAAATATGTATAGCCACACACCTTTTACAGTTGCCATTTGAGTGCATGAATAACAAACAATGTCTTTGTCTTACAGGGATTGCAGGGACACTGAAGCTGGAACAGAGACATGATCTTGACGAAATCTTAGGTGAATATCTAAGATAAATAGTCTATAGTCCAAGTAGTAAGTAGTAGTGTGACTGAGGTGTGTGGTTAAATACTGTGGTGATAAGGGCGTACTGATCAGGTGCAGGTGCAGATGACGGCTGAATAAGTGCAGATGATGAGCAGGAGGAATGCTGGGAATTGTAGTTTTCTTTGTATATGGCTGGACTATGTGTGTGTGAATGAAGTATGGAGTGTATGAGGGAACCGCAGACAGGGGAACTATGACAATGGGACCTATTTTAATTATATGAGCACATGGTCTGAAGCGCATGGCACCTGTGCACAGCAGTCCGTATCCACTTTTGCACATTTAACGACGGAAAAAACTGTCGGCGCGCATGGTCCAAAAGGGTTCTACCTAGTCTCTTAATGAGTCATGGGTGTTTATAACATGCAATAAACCAATCAGAGTCTCATCTCCCATTCCCTTTAAAAGCCAGTTGCGCTTGCACCATGGCGGATTCGCTATTTACATGGTGGAATTTGTGAGCGGAAAGACTGAACATTTCTCCAGAGAGGAATCCATATATTTTTAATATTTAAAAATGTTTGTGTGCTAATGCGCATCCCTGTGTGTGCAATAATCAGTGTATGCACATTGTTTGTGCTCCCGCCTATAAGTATATTACTAACACTCTTTTAAATAATACAAAAAATATAGCGTTTTACCAGGTTTTTGTTGGTCAATGGCGCAGTCGTTTTCAGTTGCCTCAAAATAAAAAAAAGTGCCAACAATGTGCCTGAACACACCTGGTTTTCAGACCAGCCTGTCCATGGGCGAACAGATGGGCGAGAGTGCATTTGCTATTTAAACAAAGTGGCGAGAACAAAAATATCCCAATATGAGCCCAATATGTTACATTGCATACTAAGCAAAAATCTGTTGACCAGTAGTGAGGAAAATACTCCCTTGTATGATTTCCATTTATTATTATTTTTTTAATAACTTGTTAAGTTAATGTGCAAATTCACATTATATGTGCATTTTGCCACCTCCAGTATACTGGACTGTTATGCAGTCATGATTTACTTGTGTTTATACAATTATGAGAAGGAGATTTGTTTGCATCATGGTAATTATATTAATAATATGTTTCACATTGTGCAATTGGAAAGACTGTCACTCAGTGGTTTAATTGTGAATTTTCACAATTAACAGACAAAAAAATATGATCGTAAACGTTTATGTGTAATTACTCTTCTACTGAATGGTGGACATGGTTGAAAAATAAAATATATGTATGTATACAGAATCAGAATTCATGGATACTTTTAATGGTGTAGGGACTAACTGGACAATGCTAACTTACCGAATCATAACCCGTAGTTTAGGACAGTACCTAGTACAATGTTTACTGACTGTTGAATTCAAAAACATGCAGATGAAAAATATAGCACTTTATCATTCTGGCATTCTTTTCATCCAGTTCTAGTGATCTCCATATACACAGGTAATTTATAAAAATTATATAGTTGGTTAACTTTAAATATAAAATCATATAGATGTTTCACAAGCTTTTAACATACAAATAAAGCATAATGATTTGTGTAGTTAAGACCTATGTGTATGTGCGTTTTGAGATATATCCGGTGATATGTGGGATAATCATGTCGAGTCTTATTGCCTGCCAAACTGATAAACAATTTTATTTCAACAGCTAAATCATTGTTGGAGTCTCCTGGAAATCTGTTGTAAATCAAACATTGAATTTAATTTAATCATTGCAAACATTCTCCCCACAGAGACCACACACACACACACACACACACACACACACACACACACACACACACACACACACACACACACACACACACACACACACAGTCTGGTTCACTATCTTAGTGGGGACTCTCCATAGACGTAATGTTTTTATACTGTACAAACTGTATATTCCTCCCCCCTTATACCAACCCTAGAGGTAGTATAGGGTTACCTACTCATCACACAAAACTTTTCTGCATTTTTACATTTTCAAAAAAACTCATTGTGTATAATTTACAATCTTGTTCCCTCATGGAGACATCAATTTAGGTCCCCACGGTGACACAAGCTCCCATGATTCCCATGAGTCTGTGTGCATTCAGGTTGTTCAAGTCCACACCGGGATAGAAAAACATGCGCGCGCACACACACACACACACATGTTGTGTTTCCATGTTTTATGGGGACATTCCATAGGCGTAATGCATTTTATACCGTACAAACCGTATTTTCTATCCCCTACACTGCCCCTGCCCCTAAACCTACCCATCACAGGAGACATGCTGCATTTTTACTTTTTCAAAAACATCACTTAGTGTGATTTATAAGATGTTTTCCTCATGGGGACCAAAAAATGTCCCCACAAGGACAAAAATTTGGATATTGCCATCTTTGTGGGGACATTTTGTCCCCATACCGTAGGGATTACCAGTCCACACACACACACACACACACACACACACACACAATTTTTGGACATCTATCTTTGTGAGGACATTCATTGACACAATCTCTACCCTAACCCTGTCCATCACAACTAAGTGCCTAACCTGAACCCTTAACCTAAACCTAATTAAAACCTTATCCCTTTTGAACTCAAACAGGCATTTAAAGGGGTCTCAGAAAGTGAGGACTGGCCAAAATGTCCTCATTTTACTCTTTGTCCTCACTCCAATGGTCTAAATCTCAAACCAGTCCTCACAAAGAAAGTTGTACAAATACACACACACACTTACAGGAAATACCAAAGTGTGATAGGTCAGAATGGATGTAGGGCCTATACATTGTTTGATGCACAATAAAACTTGTGAATGACAATGTTTCTCTTACAAGCCATACAATCGCAATATCTGATGATCTGTACAGGAAAAATGTTCTGCCGGTGTACATTTTTCCATGAGCATAATTCTGCATGCTCACAGAGGGGTAACGTGGGAAGACATATGGATCCAATCAGGAGAGAGGTCCCTTGGGGTCCGCATGCTCTGAACCGCTGCAACAAAGGCACTGTCCCACATGTTTGAAATGGGACGTAGGAAATCTGAGACTGTGAAATGTGTAGGAATGGATTATGCTTCTCTCCAGGCATAAATAACGTCATGCCCCACCCTTCTTTGAAATGGAAATATTACCCACAATCCTCAATTGAAGGTTTTCATCATTTGGGTTAAGCCCATTTGAGAGCTGGATAGGGAGTTGATTATAGTCTGTTCACAGCACTGTCTGGTTAGCTATATTTTTTCGATCCAGCCAAACGTAATTTTTGAATAATGATGACCATGACAAATACCGTGAAAAAAATCACTGTGATTTCTGATAAATAGCTGTTTCACATCTATCAAGTTTTCAACCAGTGGGTTTGTTTTGCACCACTAGGTGGTGTTATTTGCCTGTTTAAAACATCTCCTTATCTACCGTCTGTGCAGCTGTGGCTTTCATTCAGTCAACATCCCATCCAGCCACAAACAAGATCTCACATGTTCGACAGAAATATACAAGGCAAAATCTCAAAATCTGTCAAATAATAACAGAGTGTAATTACAGTTATTTTTGTAATTCCCCTCAAGGGTTTAGGATTTGGAGTCTTGGATCTAACACATGTGTTTTGGAGAACCGCCGTTGTTCATTCCTTTGGACTTTGGAAAATGTGAGACAGCCAAAAACCAAACACATTTATTTCTCATTCGAACTCTCTCTTTCATCTGGGCCTCTTTTTGGCCATGAACTGGTGTTTTATATTACAAACAGATAGATTTACTATATTAAAATGTCATCTTTTTTTATTTAGTTTTTGAGATATATATTTTTATCGTTCCCTTGAAATGAAAGAACACTTTAGCATACTTTTAAAATTAGTATTTACTATGGAAATAATATACTTTAAAAGAATAAACTTAAGTGTGACAACGAATTGCATGTTATTCACAATTAAATGAAAATGTGTTCTCGTTTAAATTAATATTAAATGCGGTTATTTGAACTTCAGAGTGTTTTTTTTCGACCCACTTGAATTAAGGGCACCTATTATGACACTTTTTAAAACTTTTCGTGCATGTATCTTTAAATGCAAATTACCTGCTGCTCCCCACCCTGCTTTCCAGAAGAGGGCGGAGCCTGTACAGCTCGATCCTCGGACCTCGGCTCGGATACTCTGCCAAAAACTAATAAAACATCTGTTTGGTTTTGATTACCATCTCTATCTGGTCACGCGTGACATTGCAGTTCTTATCCATCATGAAAGTTTATTATCTGCATCCATTTTAAAGCGGAGCACGTGCACAGAAAGCTGGATGTCGGATAGCGTGTCCTGTGAGTATTAAAATAAGTTCTCTTTCACGTTGTATTGTACTTGAACTGTCAAATACACACAATGTTATGTAAAAAACACACAAAGTTGACATAAACACAGTTGGTTATGTCTGTGAACGTAAACAGCAATGTATTTTAGAACCTATGTATTAAAGTGAAAGCAGCGTAATATACAGTGGGCCTATTGCTATACATCCTGGTAATATGAATCTAACAACAAAAGAAAAACAAAACATTGCTCACTGCTCTTGATTGAATATCTTTAGTACATTTAATAAGACTACATTTCTTACTTGAATGCTGCTGTTAAATGCCCTGTCGAGGAGAAAAACATGGCTGACTGTGGAGTGTGGATAGCTCACTCAGCGGAGGAGCTAAGCTAATAGGGCAGAGTTGTTGACAGTCGTGGGTGGGGCCTAAGCATATGTGACGACACATTGAAACTTATTTTGAGACATTGTTTCAGATTCATGGGGAACATTTTACCACATTAGGGTGGATGTATAAAGTTCTTTTTGATGAAATCTGAGAGCTTTAAAGGGATAGGTTACCCAAAAATGAAAATGTGATGTTTATCTGCTTATATTAAACACTGGCTCATGACGACACATTGATGTCTTAAGACACGAAACAATCGGTTTGTGCGAGAAACCAAACAGTATTTATTTTATTTTTTTACCTCTAATACACCACTATGTCCAACAGCCTTCAGCGTGCGATCACTTCCTGTAAGTGAGGTCAATGTACAATCGTACACAACGTACACAATCTTGCGTACGCAAGTGTCGGAAGTGATCTCTCGTGCGTATCTCTACGCCAGATCGTGTACATTGGCCTCACTTACCGGAAGTGATCACGACAGACGGCAACGGTTGAAGTTAAAAAATTTCATTTGTGTTCTACTGAAGAAACAATGTCACCTAAATATTAGATGCCCCGGGGGAAAGCAGATAAACATTACATTTTCATTTTCGGGTGAACTATAATTTAAGTCCCTCCATTGACAGACTACACAACTACCACTTTCCAGCCCCAGAAAGGTAGTAAAGACTTCATTAAAGTAAACCATGTGACTCCAGGGGTTTAACCTCAATTTTATGAATTGACGCAAGTGCTTTGTTTGCACAAAAAAACAAACAAACATAATTTGCCACTTGAGTAACAAAATATGAATCTCCAACGCAAATTCAAGAGAGCACCACAACTCATGTGTGTTGTGTTGACACAAGAGCAGACGTTGTTACGTGACTAAGATTAATATTTGGTAAATTTATTTCGTACATTTTGGACCAACATGAGGGTGAGTAATTAATGACAGAATTTTCATTTTTGGGTGAACTATCCCTTTAAGCTGCACTGCTAAATGTACAAGCAGGCATTTAAGACTTTTAACTAAAATATACTTTAAAGACATAACTTGTTTGTAATTTATTCAAACATATTTGTAATTACCCATTTGTAATAAAGTTGCAGTTTAGATATTTAAAATATATTAACTTTAATATGAAATTACTTACTACGGTAAATTATAATAAATTACTTTACATGTGCTGTAGTTTGCTAGCCCACACATCAAAATAAGTGTTAAAGCACTACAAAAAGTTAATAAAACTATAAAACTATGTAAAACTTAAGTGTCATGTAAGAGTACTGTCTTTAAGTACACTTAAGTGGCATATTATTCCATTAATATTATATGAGCTGCAATACAATTAAGAGCAATTATTTTTCACAAGGGTTTGGATTGTGCAGAATTCAAGTTTAATCTCATACTTTCCTGAAAATAACACATGTTTACAATGTATTTCGTGGTGTTGATGGTGTAGTGTTTCCAGGTGGACTCAGATGTATGAACAGGCCTGTGTAAAGCACTGGCAGTCAGCGAAAGGAACTCTTACTCACCACATGGCTCTTTTACAAGGCTTCACAATTCACCACAGGGCATGAAGTGCTTTCCCACACTGTACACCACAATGTCAGCTTTTATAGTGCCTCTCTTTGATTGGAGATGAGAAGGACACAGAGTTTTGCAGATGTTAAGGTACATTGCTGTCTGTCCCTAAAGGTTGCGTACCTCTCACAAAGGGTCACTCTCAAAGATCCAGATTTCCAAACGCTGGCAACAAAGAGGCCATGACTGTGCCTCAGCAGAGCTGTGGAATAAATGGGGAAGTCTTAACAGAAATGCCATTGAGTAAGACTGCCTGGAAATGTCACAATGTAATAAGAGTGTTTGTTATTTGTGGTCATTTCATACAGGCTTGGCAGCACATCTGAGAGAACCTTGGAAAACATCTAGATCTGAGCTTCTTGCAGTAATGGCCCTCTTCAGTGCAGTGTCTGCCTCTTTATACCCCCAAGTCTCTGTCATTGTTCATTGTTTCCTCAGAAGTTAGTTGTCAGACTGTACGGCACAGTTTGGCTTTTAAAAATGTGTGCTTACATTATTACCCTTTTAATAAAAAGGCTGTAAAAATACAGCCCAATGTGCTGTTGATATGAAGGAACCTTCTGTTTTGATTTGTCACAGGTGTTATACATGTATTTTGAATTACACTTTGAATTGCATAGTGTTGTGTTTTGTAGTTAATGGAAATTTACAGAAAATTTGTTTTTTTTTTGCTAGAACTTAATCCGTTTTTCTATTGATATTTTGTTCTTATAGTGTACCTGTTCTTATTTAGAAAGCCCCTATTCTACGTGGTAAACTAATGTGGCTTGCGGCCACAATAACACCCTTGCATTTGGGTTTGCGGATGGCGTTGGAAGCTTTTTGGGAGCGTTTGCCTCATGTTGTCTGTGGAATCAATCTGCTTCCTTTTAAGGATATATTAACCACTAAGATCTAAATAGTTTAAAAGCTAAAGGCAGAAGGCAGCTGATTGTTATATGATGGCCACAGGTATGTCACTTTGCTGTGCTAACATTTCTGCATTTATATTATTCTTTTTTTAGACGCTTTTATTAAGCAACTCACAACTGAGGAATACAGCAGCAAGTGATTCATCGTGAAGAGACGGATAAAATCTTATAAAAAAAATACAAAGTTTCAGACATTGCTTAGATTAGCATAAGCTAGGATAGGGAGGTGCTCACGGAAGAGATGAGGTTAAGTGCTCACATACAGACCTGTCCAGTCTGTGTTGTTTTATTAGTGGATTCCAGAAAGATATTTGCCAAGCATCGCTATTTTTATTAAATTATATTTAGAGGCTACTATTTTCTAAGCAATCAGACCTAGACTGCATCCAAAAACTTAAAAACGCTGCCTTCGGAGGATGAATTCAAAGGTAGGAAGGCATCAAGGCAAGCCTGAATCCAATGTTAGCATCACTTCCTGTCTGCTGAGATAGGCCTACCTTCATCTGATGGATTTTTGAAGGATTCATAGGTGTATCCTTTGTTGCGTTTATATCCCACAATCCTATGCGTTCCATTCTGTGTCGTTAAGCTAAAATATAGAGATGGCATCTAAAAGTTGTGGTTGCTGGTCAGTTTGTGTGTAAATGTAATTTTTTGACCAACGTTTTCCACTTCTGATGTCATTTCTTGAGAGAAAGTACTATTTTGTAGTAATTAAATATTTGCTATCACCAAAGCCCGCTCTGTTTTGCTGTAGGTAATTAAACCGTTGTGCTACCTCAGAAGTTTGTCTGAAATCAGTTTTGTGAGGGGCAAACTCTGCCTGCAATGTCATTGCCTATAAGACAAGTTTTTATGTAGTCGGCATGAAATGGAAGTTGCTGTTTTTCTTCCTTATTGTTATATACAATTGAAACGGCTTTTTGAAGAAGAAAAAAACTAGGGCAAGACTTTTTCCATTTTCCAAAGATTTTTTTTTTCATTGGTTTCAAATGTGCTCTTAACCCCGGGTTATCTTTCTTCTAAACACCGGAACAATGTTTCACACTTGTAATTTAGAAGCAGGGTTAGCACCGCTTTTTACCCATGGTTATGAAACCGTGCTCTGGAACAGCTTAGCACCGCTTTTGCGTTGTTAAGGGCCGTTTACACACAACGTGTTTTTCCATTCTACTGTGCTTCTTTTCCATTGTTTTTCTATGTAAAAATGAAACGGCCACCAGGACCTATGTTAAGTACCGGTAACGCTTTAATTTGCTGATTTTAATAATTAAACAAACAAAAAAAACTTTTTCTCCCAGAAGGAATTTCCAGCAAAAGATTTATTACTGTATTATAATATGATTATTATTATTATTTTTATTCCACAATACATAAATAAAAAGATCATGCCATGTCATTATTTGTAATAGTTTCTATAGTCTCCAGAAATAGGATTATTTTATTCTTTTGGCTTTTAAGTGTGAAATATGACTGCATGGAAGAGTCACCCAACGATGCAAGAGACCACAGTGTGAATAAGCGTCCAGATTAAATGTGTGCTATAACATGGTGAGCTCAGTGACCACAAACACACCAAACATATCAGCTGTGATATGATTCCACAGTGTAGGTTGATTCATGCACATATGCAGCACTTCCCCATAATGCTTTGTGTAAACATATAATTTCCTCTTGAAGTGCTCTTAATCGGCCACTAGGTGTCATCCTATGGACACAGATTCTGTGTGAGCCTTCTCAAATGTCTTTCATGAGGTCGTGCGTTAAATTGAGAGCAGTTTCTCGGTCTACCCACAGTTCCCTGTGGAAAGACTAATTCTGGCAATATATTTAATGTGTTTGTCTATTTAGCTTATTTAGTCAAATTTGAGGGCAGTTTTTCATGCTCACACACTGTTTTTGGTCTGACTGATAATTGTTTTGGTTCATTATTTACTTCACCCTATAAAGGTGAAAATGAGCTAAATCTTATGTGCTTGAAATGGTTGGAAGCGGACAAGTGTAGTTTTCTTTTTTTTTTGTTCGTTCTTTCTTTTTGATCTGGTAGCTGCTATTGTTAGTCAGATGCAGGTGTTGGTATTAAAAGTAATTGTGGAGAGCATTTCAGTGGACAAATATGCACTTACAACATTGTCAACATTGTTTGTTTTTTGGTCCATTCTTCCTTTTAAAACGTGAATACCTGCTAAATTTTAGGCATACACTACTAGCACACATATGTTAGCATCCAAGCTAACAGACTTGAACTGAACATCACAAAACTCCAATTAGAAAATGGCTTTAGAAAAGTCAGTTTAAAGTGACTAAAACTCTGTTCTTATCTCTTTCATTACAGGTATAATTCTTTATAAGTGAAAGGAATTTCAAACAGAGTAATTCTAGCTTTCTCACAATGCACGCAGGCCTATTTTTCCTCATCTCCCCCCTCACAAAAGAGGGAACACACGTGTCCTGATGATTGTCTGTCCCAGAGAGTGGGAAGTATGTGACAAGAGTCTTTTCACCAAGCTGAAGTCGTCAGCGGGTGAAGTTGGCAATTGTAATAACATTGGTGATTAAGAAAGGAAGAAGAAGAAAAATGAATGATTGTCTTGTAAATCACATTAACTTTACTATGTGCTCTATGTTCTGTGTTATATGTGTGATTTAAAAAAAGGCTTTTATCCGTTAATATTATTATTAGGCCTATCTTTTATTGTCATGCTACATTTCATGTCCATATTATGCTATTTAAGCATGAGAGCTGAGACGTCTTAGTCACATATACAGTTGTCATGAAATGGAAGATGCGTTGGTCTTTTCTTCCCTATTGTGACAAATATTAAAGTGAAACGGCTTCTCGACCAAGAAAAAATGTAGGACTGGACTTGATTTGTACATCAGGAAGAGATTGGATGGTTGTGGTTTGCTATTGGTCGATCTCATGTGAGTGACAGGCTGTCCTGCCCTTGCGCCAGTAAACACATCATCAGAGAAGAGAAGAGAAGAGAAGAGAAGAGAAGAGAAGAGAAGAGAAGAGAAGAGAAGAGAAGAGAAGAGAAGAGAAGAGAAGAGAAGAGAAGAGAAGAGAAGAGAAGTCACTGCAAGAGGAGGGGACGGTATTTTGATTAAAGTTTACGAGGGCACATTCATTAAAAAATAATAATACAAATAATTAAATAAAAAGATTATGTGCAAGGATAATTCATTTATAATGAATACTGCAATATTCCACAAACATTTGGTTAATAAGCTTGAAAGCAAATAAAACATGAATAAAAAAAGAACCCAAACACACTATTCTAGAAAAAAAAAAATTCTAGGATTTTGTTCTGGTATAAAGTGTGCATGTTCTCTTTGTTCTTTTATTTACGTAACAAGGCCATGGAACATTTTAATGGGCATCATTGATGATGGAATTGCTTTTTTGCAGTATTTGGTTTGGAAATACATTTCTTACAGGCATTAATTCTCTGAATATGGCTCCCCAGCTAACAAAAATATATTCCAAGGATGTTTTGCTAATGTTCCCATTAAGTTATAAAAACATTATTTCTGAATGTTCTCTGAACATTCAAAACATCCAAAAACGTTTAGTTATGTGAACATTAAAGAAACATTCCATTTTATCATTTTGCAAACATAATGGGAATGTTATTGAATGTTCTCTGAACATTCTGAAACACGTAGTGGCATTTAAAAATGTTAGGTGTACATCCAACTAAACATTTCAGGTATAAATAATGAGCTAAATTTCGAGAACATTATTAAAGACCAGATAACTGGTCTTTCATTCAATTCAATTCTCAGGCACGTGTGAGGTGCATGGAGACTTAACTGTTAGGTGGGTTGCATTTACAAGTATCCTCTGAACTGGCACCATTCTCACATGCATGATTGCTGTATTTTTAGGGCTTCATGCCAAGTGGACACTCCAACTGTGTCCCATACTCAGAAGTTTTCGCCAGGACATGGAGAGAGCCCATATCATCTCTGAAGAGGACCTTTGTTAATTAGCATCAGTGCGGTTAATTGGAGGTGAACCAGCTCAACAAAAAAAAAGGCTAATGTTCATGTTCCAAGTACTCACTGAAGCCTGTGAGAAAAGTGACCTGGCAGTGTTTCCATATAACTGTTTTATTGACACATACTTGATGAACATGTAAACTAACATCTAATGATATGGTTTTATACAATGCAGCTGAAGAAGGAAAAATGTCCTTCTTACATGCTGTGATGTTTGAACAAGCCTAAGTGTTTTAGTTAGTGCCATACAGAAACAGTTAGTCAAAGGTTTTAACTTTTCAACTGTCTTCTTATATTTCTACCAGAAAGACTCGGGAGGCAAGATAAAGTAGAGGTTCTTTGGCGTAGGCCCCCTCAGCTCTCGTCTCGAGGTAACAGACTCTGCATTTCCTGCCTGAAGATGAAGGCAGGGGCGCAGCCGACTCCCTGGGATGTATAGGCAGGGACCATCCTGGTGGTGGTGGGGAGGATGGAGGTAAAATGTTGGCTTCAGCATCTGCAAACTGTAAGTACCAATCTTTTATACTCCGAGGATTGATGAGGACTTGATTGGTTAGTTCTGAATGTGATAACATTGAATTTTACGCTAGAGTTTTCATGGATGAGAACAATATATAAACAATGAAATACTGACTAAAGACTGTAGGACAAAGCACATCTTCTCCATGTGGTCAAATTAAATTGTAAAGTTACTTACCATATGACTGAATCATCGAAGCATAATCTTAAAGTGATAGTTCACCCCAAAATGAAAATTCTGTCATTAATTACTCATGTCATTTCAAACCCGTAAAGCCTTCATTCATCTTCGGAACACAAATGAAGATATTTTTAATGTAATCTGAGAGATTTCTGTACCTCCATTAATAGCTACACAATTTTGACGCTTCAAAAAACGAATCCATATATATTGTGTGGTTTAGTCTACATTTTCTGAAGAGACTTGATTGCACTATAAGATGAACATAATTAATTTAGGCTTATATTTACAGTGGACATAAACAGAAGCTCAACGAACCTGCTTGATGCACAAGAACAAACCTCATTGGTTCTTGTGGAAGGTCAAACGTGCTGCGTAACACGAGAATGAACCTCATTGGTTCTTGTGGAAGGTCAAACGTGCTGCGTAACACGAGAATGAACCTCATTGGTTCTTGTGGAAGCTCAAATGTGCTGCGTAACACGAGAATTAACCTCATTGGTTCTTGCTAAAGTTCAAACGTGCTGCGTATCACGAGAATTAACCTCATTGGTTCTTGTGGAAGCTCAAATGTGCTGCGTAACACGAGAATTAACTCATTGGTTTTTGCTGAAGTTCAAATTCAATTCAATTCAAATATATTTGTTTAGCGCTTTTCACAATACACATTGTTTCAAAGTAGCTTTACAGAAAGTGCATTTCATAAATGTACATTGAAAAATGTTAGAAAGAGAATGTTAAAGAAAAATGTTATAAAAAGTGAATCAATCATGTATTAATTTAGGCCATAACAAGCTGGCGTTGAGTCGTCTCTTCACAGGCGTCAACGTCATGATGACGCTGAGTCGTCTTCACAGGCGTCAAGTCGTCTCATCAGAGGTGTCGGGGCATCTGAAGTCTCCATTAGAGGCTGGATACAAACTGGAGCGGACGAACTATTTAGTGTCCCGAGGTAACAACAGAAAAGCAGATGGGAAATAATTAGCATAACTGCTGTTCAGAATATTAATGCTTTTGACCCGATTTAACTGTAGTATAAAAGGTAATTATAATGTGAATGCTTGGCTAAAGAGATGCGTCTTTATGTGAAAATGCCCTCCCTCCTTTAGTGGACTTAGATATCGTAGGAATGACCAGAAGCCTCGAGTTTAGTGATCTTAGAGAGCGCGATGGATTGTAAGGCGATAGAAGATCCGTTAAATACACTGGAGCTAAACCATTTAGGGCTTTATAGGTCAGTAGCAATACTTTATAATTGAAACAGAAATTAATAGGTAACCAGTGTAGGGATGATAAAATTGGTGTTATATGATCATATTTTCTTGACCTAGTAAGAACTCTAGCAGCTGCGTTTTGGACTAACTGTAGCTTGTTTATTGAGGATGCAGGACAACCAGCTAATAAAGCATTACAGTAATCTAGTCTCGAGGTCATGAATGCATGAACTAACTTTTCTGCATCAGAAATAGATAGCATGTTACGTAGCTTAGCAATGTTTCTAAGGTGGAAAAATGCAGTTCTTGTAACATATGAAATATGATTTTTGAAAGACAAGTTGTGGTCTAATATAACACCCAGGTCTTTTACTGTAGTGGATAAAGTGACAGGACATCCTTCCAAGTAATACCTCCATTTTATCTGAATTTAATTGCAGAAAATTACACGTCATCCAGTATTTAATATCTTCAACACACGCTGTCAGTTTAGATAATTTCGCGTTTTCATCTGGTCATGATGAAATATAAAATTGAGTGTCATCAGCATAACAGTGGAAATTAATTCCATGTTTTCTTATAATATTACCAAGTGGCAGCATATATATTGAGAATAGCAGAGGGCCTAACACAGATCCTTGCGGCACCCCATAGTCTACTGACGTTATCTTTGATTTTTTCCCATTTAGACAGACAAAATGGTAGCAGTCTGATAAGTACGATCTAAACCAGTTTAATGCCTTTCCCTGAACACCAGTGTAATTTTGAAGTCGATCTAAGAGTATTTTATGATCTATAGTATCGAACGCAGCACTAAGATCGAGTAGAACTAGTATTGAGATACAGCCTTGGTCAGAAGCTAGAAGTAAATCATTTGTGATTTTAACGAGTGCAGTTTCTGTGCTATGATGCGGCCTGAATCCTGATTGAAATTTTTCATAGATATCATTAACTTTTTCTAGTATTTTAGACATAAATGGAAGATTTGAAATGGGTCTGTAATTTGCTAGGTTATTATGATCTAATTGTGACTTCTTAATGAGAGGTTTCATGACTGCCAACTTGAATATTTTTGGAACATGACCTAAAGATAAAGACGAGTTAATAATATTGAGACTTCCACTACAGGTAACAGCTCTTTCAGTAGTTTAGTGGGTATTGGATCTAATAAACATGTTGTTGGTTTAGATGGAATGATAAGTTTAGCTCTTCCTGTCCTATAGTTGTAAAGCGGTGTAGTAGTTCTTGAGGGGCGATAATTGAGGTTGAATCATAAGACATCATTAAAGGTTGTACATTTACAATTTTGTTTCTGATGCTTTCTATTTTCTCAGTGAAGAAATTCATAAAATCATTACTACTAAACTGTAACGGAATATTTTGCTCAGGCGATGCTTGTTTATTTGTTAATCTAGCCACGGTGTTAAATAAAAACCTTGGATTATTTTGGTTATTTTCTATTAGTTTGCGGAGATTCTCAGCCCTGGCTGCTTTTAGGGCCTTTTTATAACGTGACGTACTATCTTTCCACGCGATTCTAAAGACCTCTAAAATAGTTTGTTTCCATTTACGCTCTAAGTTACAAGTTTCTCTCTTGATAACATGTGTAGTACTATTGTACCATGTTGCTTTAGTTTTCTCTCTAACCTTTTTTAATCTAAATGGTGCAACAATTTCTAATTTACTAGAGAAAACGGTGGTCATACTGCTAGTCATTTCCTCTAGTTCATCTGTTTGTTTGGGTTCACTGAGCAGCTGAGACAGATCAGGTAAGCTATTTGAGAATCTATCTATAGTGGTTGGAAGGATTGTTCTGCCTGGTCGATAATGTGGCGCAACATGACAGATTTCATGAGAGTTACCATGTAATGGTCAGTGACATCATCACTTTGCGGTATAATATCTATATCGGTTGGGTTGGTTCCATGTGATATAATTAAATCTAGTGTGTGATTAAGACGATGAGTGGGACCAGTGACGTTTTGCTTGACCCCAAAGGAGTTTAATATATCTGTAAACGCAGCCCCTAACGCATCATTTGTGTTATCTACGTGTATGTTAAAATCTCCAACAATTAATGCTTTATCGACGTTGACCAATAGATCTGAGAGAAAGTCTGCAAACTCTTTTAGGAAATCAGCATAGGGCCCTGGAGGTCTAAATACAGTAGCCAAGGCTAGAGATAATACAGATTTATTTCTTACATCTAAGAGCGTAACATTTAGCACTAGTACTTCAAACGAATGAAACCTGTGACCTGTTTTCTGAGTAACATTAAGAATATCTCTATAGATTGTTGCAACACCGCCGCCTCGACCAATCAGACGGGGCTCATGCTTATAACAGTATCCTGGTGGAGTAGACTCATTAAGACCGAAATGATCATTTGGCTTAAGCCAGGTTTCAGTAAGGCAAAGTACATCGAAACTATTATCTGTGACCATTTCATTTACAATAACCGCCTTAGGTGTGAGCGATCTAATGTTTAGAAGACCTAGTTTAAGAAATTGTTTTTGTTCAGTAATATTGAGATTTTCTGGTTTAATCACAATTAGATTTTTCCTAGATCTTACAGTAGATTTAATGTTTGACCTCACTAAACGAGGAATAGACACCGTTTCTATATAATGTTCTACATTGGTACTTATGTCAATTAAGTTAGGACAGCAAAGACTGTGATTTGGACTTTGACTTACTAGTCATATGGTGGTATGTAACGCCCTGGAGATGTTGTCCGACAGAAAAGCCGCTCCGATTCTGCTGGGGTGAAGGCCATCAGGACGGAAGAGCCTAGATTGCTCCCAAAACAGATTCCAATTATTTACAAAGAGCAGCTTCTGTTCATTACACCATGACATTAACCATTCATTTAGAGCAAGTAATCTACTAAACCTTTCATGTCCTAGTCGGTACGTGGGAAGGGGTCCAGACACGATGATCGTTGCTTCAGCAAATGTGCTGCGTAACACGAGAATGAACTCATTGGTTCATGCGGAACCTCAAGCATGCTGCGTAACACATGAGAATGAACATTACTGGCTCTTGCTGAAGTTCAAACATGCTGCGTCACATACGCCTATATAGGTTGTTTGTCACTTCCTTGAAATATGACCCATAGGTGCGTTTACTAAAGTTGCGCCCCTATCGACAAAATTTTAATTCATGAAATACGACCCATAGGAGCATTTTCTAAAGTTGTGCTCCTACTGACAAACAGGACACTTTCATTTTAAAGCATTTTTTCCTTTTATCTACATATTTCACGTTTTGCATAGCTCAACTGGTAAAGCATTGCAATATACAACATGTGATCATGCAATCATGAGTTCGATCCCAGGGAACACATGTGCTCATAAAGTGTGTATGCACTATAAATCACTGGGTCGGTTTAGGGATGGAATGGGTGTAAAATATTTTTGCTAAATGGAAATATGACAAATGGTGGTTGATGCACACATTGATGCACACATTGCATCAAATGAACACGCATTTTGATTGGTAATGACAGTTATAGTCATTTCATGAGGTCAGACGTAACACGACACTGTCATTATTTTTACACCAGCTAGAGGTCGCATGACTTTAAAAGGTAAATAAAGGTCGACCTATATTGTCGTGTTTTTTTTTTGGAGGACAGTTTGGATTAAAAGCCTAAATTCAATCTACTCATCATATAAAGTGACCGTTTTTTAGAAAAGTTGGACTAAACAGCTCAATTCATGGTCTGACTATCACCAGACCAAGCTCAATTTAAGATTTAGCATTGGTCTGGGGAGTCTGCTATGTATTTTCTACTGCACAAGAGGCGTGATCAATGGGCATAATTCAAATGACTCTGTATGCAATTGGATAGTCCTTCAACCAATCAGACCACAAGAGTGGTGATCAACGGGCAACGATCCATTGCTTCTCTATCCATCATTGTGTTAAACCCGGCAATAGGGAGCCAGGTGGATAAGCCAGTCTGTGATTGGTTCCCGCAAAAGTGTAACAAAACCAGAATGTACAGGTTTCCAGACTGAGTTGCAGGGCGAAATCAAATCGCCGGCAGATCAGGCTGGGTTTATCCAATCTACGATCTCTTTATGAAAATTTTAAAGCATCAAAGTGGTAGTTGTGTAGCTGCCAATAGAGAGGGACAGAAAACTCAAAAAAGATCTTAATTTGTATTCTGAAGATGAACAAAAGTCTTATTGAACAACATTAGGATTAATAATCAATTACATTTTTCAGTGTAATAACCCTTTAAAATGGACAAATGTCACAGCTACATAAGATTCATTTGTATTTGTGATCTGTTTATTTGCCCATTGTCCAACTATTATAGGCTTGACATAAATTAACTTTTTTTTATTTGAAAACATCAACTTTCTACTTTTTATTTACATAGTCTTTCAGCAATGAGAACCAGCTACGTGTCTGCTCTGACTTGGCCTAAACAGTTGTAAATATGTCATTAAGCAGAACAAACAGAGGTTGTGGCTGTTTTACAATAAGGAACATTCTGTGGAACTAATATGTGGAGCATGTTTTTGTACATTTTTAATGTGATTAAAATTGTAAATGTTTTTTATTCATTTTTAAAAAATCCCTTTTATGAATTTTCGAGTTATACAACTGCTCGCTAAATGTTCATCTCTGGTGCAGGAAATATAATTTATCCAAAAATGACTTTCTACATGTCCCGGTGCGATTAGCGTCTTTGTTTTTGGTTCACACGCATGCACGTATCTAAACTATACAGGCAGCATGTCAAATAAGCACACTGTCATTGTGATCTATTGCTTTTGCTTTATTTGAGCAGCAGCTTTCCTGTTTTCCTCTAGCTGATCCACAATAAACAGCCGTGTAAACAGACAAGCATAACAGAGGATGGCTCTCAGAACAGGGACTGACACAGAGGCACTGTGCCAGCGAAAATAAATGGCCTGAGATGCGGCATGCTCTCTGACAGAAGGGTCATATCTGCCCCTCTCCCTTAGAGACGCCAAGCATTCAAAGGCTGAATAGTCCACTTGGATGTAGCGTTAGCCATTAGAGGCAGAAGGTATGGTGAATACTCCACTCAATTAAGAGGTTGGAGGTACCGGAAGTCATCAGAGGCAGGTATGGTGAAAACTCCACTCCATTAAATGGTTGGAGGTACTGGAAGCCATCAGAGGCAGACAGTGGATGAGTAATCCACTATCAGAGGCAGAAGGTGTGGTGAATGCTCCACTTCATTAAAGCCTTGGAGGTACCGGAAGCAATCAGAGGCAGATAGTGTGGTGACTTCTCCACTCCATTAAAGGGTTGGAGGTACCAGAAGCCATCAGAGGCAGACGGTATGGTCAATACTCCACTATCAGAGGCACAAGGTGTGGTGACTACTCCACTCCATTAAAGGGTTGGAGGTACCAGAAGCCATCAGAGGCAGACGGTATGGTCAATACTCCACTATCAGAGGCACAAGGTGTGGTGACTACTCCACTCTATTAAAGGGTTGGAGGTACCGGAAGCCATCAGAGGCAGACAGTGTGGTGAACACACCCCCTCATTATGGGGTAGGAAAGTCACTAGGAAGCCGAAAGTTGTTGCTTGTGTGTCTGGCGAACCAAAGCTCTCTGGCTCTTCCATTCAGACAGGGGTGCCCCAAGTTTAGTGATTCAGGATTCTCTGTTTTGTTATTTTTATTTTATGCATGATATTTTTATTTCCTATGTATCTGTTTTGATTATTTTAAGATAATTTTTTATGTAAAGCACTTTAAATTACCATTATGTATGAAATGTGCTATATAAATAAACTTGCCTTGCCTGGTTTTGAATGATAAATGGTTTTAAAAGTATGTCGATTTTGAGTCTTAAATTAAACCAGCTAAGAACCAACAGGCCTGCTCGACACATGATGCATACTTAGTGGAGACTCTATGACACTTTGCTAAGCTAACAAGCATAGATTAGTCATAATGTTGAGCATGTAACCACATCACACTGGTGAAGAGTTTTTCACCTCTTAATATATGTCAATTTCCTTCTTTCTCACTGATAAAAAGTCTCATAATGAGCCAACTATGCCATTACGTACCGTTAGCATTGCAGCTCAATTGTTATGCAAGAGATTTGATGAGATTTGTAAGGCACATTAGAATGAATGCCGCCTATGCTTGTCTTCCACAAAACCGATAGTAAAAGTGTGAAAGATAAATGACAGTGTTTGAGAAAGAAACAAATGAAGAGCTCAGCGGAAAGGAATCACCTCAGGGACAGCAGTAGTCAGTCGTTCAAAACAGCCCTGTTTCCTGCAAATACCCAATGGACTAAGATGACATGTCTGGGGTAGTACAACATATTCTCTCACACTGTCATGCTTTGGGCAAATAGACTGCAATTAATCTCTGGGTAAATGTTTTGTTTACATTTTTTCACAACTGCCTTAGTTCCATTAGTATATTTAAGTAGATTTCATAAACATGCCTTAGCTTGTTTAAAAAATAAAAAATAAACATTACTGGTGTGCACCTTGAGACAAAACTATGGCACTGACATATTTTAAGACTGACATATTTTAAGTTAGTTAAAACAGCTCAAACATGCATTTTAGTTTGGGACTAGGCTTCCGTGAAACCAGGGGACAAAGTATTAAACGTGTAACTGCCCTTGAAAATGTAATTATTATGTTAATAATAGACTTTAAAAGAATAAAATTAAATGCAAACTGAATGTATAATGTTTTAGACACTTTGTTGACACTTTTTAAAAGTGTACTTAAAGGGGTAGTTCACCCAAAAATTATGTCATTAATGACTCACCCTCATGTCGGTCCACACCCGTAAGACCTCCGTTCATCTCCAGAACACAGTGTAAGATATTTTAGATTTAGTCCGAGAGCTTTCTGTCCCTCCATTGAAAATGTATGTACGGTATACTGTCCATGTCCAGAAAGGTAATAAAAACATCATCAAAGTAGTCCATGTGACATCAGTGGGTTAGTTAGGATTTTTTGAAGCATCGAAAATACATTTTGGTCCAAAAATAACAAAAACTACGACTTTATTTAGCATTGTCTTCTCTTGGTCTGTTGTCAATCAGCGTTCACGACTCAGCAGTGACGCTGCTGACGTAAGACGCTGCTACGCCCGAGCCTGAACATCTTTAGGTTTCAGCGCCATAGAGGAACATTGGAAAATTCGAAACTCTCATCGGTTTGATGGTGTTTATGCTACAAAAATGGTAAAACGATGTGCCTTGGGTACTGTAACTCTGATTCCAGGTATCCTGAGAGGATTTTCCGGTTGTCATACTCCCATTAATTTACGAAGTTAGTGAGTCCATGCTAACGTACAAACTGAAATGGCTAACTGTTTTCACATCAAGTAACAGTGTAGGTCAAAAACACATAAACGAAGGTCTACATTTTAGTGCCTCTCCATATTAAATTGGTTAAATGTAAATTAATTGAATCTTACCCTGCAGTACATGAACAGTGTTGATCCTGGATGTTGTCATCTGTGATCGTGATGACCCGTAACATGAGGCTTCTCCCGTTTGCATTGTGATCTGTAAACCCTAGCTTCCAAATTAATCTCCCACCATATTTATTTTAAAATCGTATATATATTTAAGTCCCACTTGAATGCTCCTCGACAAGAGGTGGTCCTTCTGTGACTTTATTGTGATTTATCATTTAATTTGTATTTGTACACATTTTGATATTTCACAGTTTAGATATTTAAGGTCTACATTATCTGTCTTACAAAGGAGGACGCCTATTTTGATGGGTATTATAGTCTACGGGTAGTGAAAGGGAGAAATGAGAGTTGTTTTGCAGATACAAAGTTTACAGTAAATTAGCACCCCTGAAAAGGCATGTTTGTTTACTGTTAGTTTTATGGGTGTTTTTGTGTAATTTGCTTTGTATGTTAATGATAATGCAACCGAGAGAAAGAGAGTTTGTGAATGAGACGTTAATGGGCACTTCTTATGCTTTGTTCAGCTTTTACAGTGATTTTTATTGAGTGAAAAAGGACGTAATAAACTTCATAAAACATCAGTAAAGTTTGGCCATCATTCAGATGGGGTACGCTACATTCTGTGTCCAAAAAACATCTTGGGATAAAGTTTTCACACTAACAGCTGTCATTGTAAGACATAGCAACTCTGTTTGTTTGTCCGAGTTGGCAACTGTAACTAAGGGGGCCGCTACCGATAGGTCAGTTGGACTTATGATTTTCACCTGATGGCAATAAAAATCCTATAGGTATACATCAAAAGAGAGACCAGAAAATCATAGAGATATGGGAGAGAAAAACTAAAGATGACAGGTAATTTAATCAACTATTTGAAATTTGTATAAATATTTCCCTATGAAAATTACATCAAATGTTATGCTCTAAATGTTTTAGGAATTTAGGGGATTTTTCATGCTGGTAATTCTGCCCTTGTAAAAATAAAACTGATTAAGCAAGTAATTTAAAGCAGGGGGTTTCAAACTGGGGTCCGGGGACCCCCAGGGGTCCTCCATAAGATACTAAGGGCTCCCCAGAAAATTTCAGAGAAAAAAAAAGACCACGCAAAAATGGATAAAGTCTACCGAACATTCTAACTGTTTCAGTTCTAAATGTTTCTCTCCTTTCTTGCCATATACACATTTTCCAGTATTGTGTTTGCTTTGGATCTTTCTAGTGAGTTTTTCACACTATAGTCCCCTTTATCTTGCTCACTGGGGTTGTAAGGTAGTATTCTTAACACAGTACGTAAGATGCATGCTTACATACATTTTTTGTGAAAGTTGCTTATATAAATAATTTTTAATTGAAAATGTTCCTCTTCAGGTTTATACATCCAACATTAAGCATAGCCAATTTAAGTTTGGAAACAATATGTTGCATTTATAATGTCACACTTTTAAGGAAGGGGGTCCCTCATAAAAGGTTCATCATATTTGGGTTATAATATATTTAAAGTTTGAAAACTCTTGGTTTAAAGAATAGAGTGTAAGTATGTTTTATATACTAATGTTGTCAAGCATGTTAATTACATCCTGTTTGAAAAATGAATGAAAGAGTTTTTTTTTTTATTTGCTTTCGACACAGGGTAACACAACATTGTGATATAGTATCCCCAATGACAGAGCAAATGCGCTTACAAACGGTCTCAGAAGACTTGAGAAAACAACACTCATATATCAAACTCCTATTTGGGGGAGGATCAAACCATTTTGTCATGGAAAAAAGTCAGCCTGCCTCCACTGCCCTACGCGCCCACCTCCACACTGAAGTAACTGTGACCTGATAAATGGGGCTACTTTCGCTACTGTAGCGGTCTAAGGTGGAATGAACACTCATCTTAGTACAATGACCAAACCCCATCAGAAACACAGAAAGTCACTTTGCCTGAGATGGATGCGACAGTTAGTCTTGCTATACGCGGTTTCCACCTCACTGACTTTGTGCTCAGGCCTGATGAATGGGAAGACAGTTCAAACTTCAGCTATTTACAGGGTGGTGAGAAGAGTGTTTTCTCTACTGTTTGTTTGGTTTTTTAAATCAGGGTTGTGTGCCATTCAGAACTGAGTATGTCTTTTTAAAATTCAGTTCAGTTTCTGAACTGAATGTAGTAAGTACTAAGCAAGATATAGAACTTTTCAGCTTTTAAGCAGTTATCTTATCAAATATTGGTAGTTATTATTTCTAAATGAACAACAGAGCACACATATGAAGGCAATGTGATCATCACTAATGTTGTTCATATAAACATGTGCATAACTCACCTTTCTCTGTTTGTCCTACAGACATGATTGATCTCAAATCATACCTCACGTTTAGGAGAGTAAATCAGACTTATAGTTGTCAACAGAACTCAACTGCGCGCACGCTGAAAGAAGTAGTAGAAGAAGATGAGTGTAAACGATCTTTGCCGGTGTTGTAAAAAGAATTTAAGGAAAGTTCTTACAAACACAATCATAATTTTTGAGAGAAATAGTAAAGATGAATGCATAGATGAACAAGTTCTCCGTTTAGGATAAGAACAAATTCAACAAAAGCGCTCTTTGGTGACGTAGCTGATTACATTACTGTCCATCATCGTGTAAAGCCCACCCTGACAATTTGATTGTACCGAAAAGCTCTGGTTTGAGCATAAATTGCTCTACAACGGATCAAGTCTAGACCGAACTTCCCAACCTCAAATGTTGTGGGCGGGGCTAAGTTCGGCTGGCATCCAGGCTAGGTGGCAAGTGGTGTCCCTTTACTTAGCAACAGTTGAAATTGCACAAAACAAATCTTTTGTAGGGTGACAACAATTTGTGCACTGTTAAAAGCTACATTTTTGTTTTAAAATACGTATTTAATTAAGATTGAGTATATGGCTAGAACATGCCAATTTTGTTACACATGAAATATATCAGAGACATTCTGGGATGTAATTGAATATAACATTGTAACAAAAATAAACACTAGTATCCACTAAATACAATTATATTGTATTTATACTATGGGGCTGGTAAATGCTTGAATCTGAACGTTCTAAGGTGTGCAATTATTTTTAGGGAAACACACGGCTATAGTAGTTCCAGGCAGGTCTTGAATGATATCCGTATTATCCATATCTTGTCCATATCACTTCTCCAAAGGATTTCAGTTATTTCAAAGGTCCTTACAGCTGACAGCAGCAAAAGAACCAAAACCCACAACGACACTGGCCAAGCAAATAATTAGATTAAACAATAGTTTCAACAATTAAACAAAAACGTTATTATTGTGGGAAGCACACTCTCTCTCTCCCACTCAAACGCACACACATACAGTACAGACACATCGCACAGAAACGTGTTGTCAGCACTGCTCTGATGATTTTATCAGAAAAATAGTTTAGCAACTTAATAGCTACATCACTTTTCCCACTAGTGCGGTAATAACGGCGCTGTTCTTGAAGCATATAAACGTACAACTTCGCTATTAGTAAGGACACTGCTGCTGAACACTGCTGAGAGATGCAAGGCCAAAAACCTGACAAATGTCTTGAAATACAACATGTGAAGAATGTGTTGAGGTTTGGTTACCATAGTATTAGTGGAATAATTGACTCTGCTTCACATTGTGGCCACATTACCACCTCGTGGTATTTTCTAATAATTCAACGGCCCGTCGTCAACTATTTCTTTATTTTATTTAACATCTACAATTTAATTAAATTGTTTAAAAAATGCATATTTTATAATATTTTAAGAAAATGTTGTGTCCCCCAACTTTATGTATGATTATTCCACAATAGATGTTGCCCCTTTAAGAAAAGGGAGGATTCAATTTGGACTAATTTCTGTAAAGGTCATTGCTGGTGATAGTTGGTCTAGGGGCTGCATGTTAAGTGCATTCTTTCTTATAAATGTTTATATAATTGGCTGTATTTCAGACGATTTCATGTGTTGCACTTTATTACACTGAGTTATACTTAATGATAGCTTACATATTTTACATTATATATAAAATATGGTGATAGCTGGTCTAAGGGCTGCATGTTAAGGTCATTCTTATTCATTTTCATATAATTTGCTGTATTTCAGACATTTGTGACAGGTGTTACTGTCTCCCTTGGCGGAAATAGTGGTAACACCACAGACATAGGCCAAGTAGTTAGTGCCATGGTTTTAAAGGCACAATATGTAATTTTTGCCACTAGAGGTTGCTCATTCAAATCAAAGGCGTAGCTTGCTGATGCCTTAATTTCGTGGAATCATGGGAGTTGTTGTCTTCACCTCTACAGCCATTGGAAAAAAATCTGCCGTGACTCGGGCAGAAATCATATTCATGAATGAGCTAATATATTCAAGATTTATTAATATTATGTAGTATGAAGCAGGGTGGGGCTGAAAGCCGTTGGAGCGGAACAAGGCTGCTGGAGCGGTTGCTATATAAAAAAAAAAGTGCGGTGCGACACACGGCTTGAGAGCAGTGGAGGTTTTATGCCACAGTAGACACTTCGGCTTCTTCCAGTCTGTGCGTATGTGAGGTAACGCAGCACTGTTTTATCATATTAGAGACATTTGAGTGTGTGGAAAGTTGTTATAATGCAACTCTGTGCGTTCACTCGGTGGCTACTATGAGACACGTGTTGCACACTGCAGTGAGCTAGATCGATATTAGGCATAGCAAAACATGGTACTTGCGGTAAATCAAGAAAACGAGATTTAAACAATAAGACTAACTGTGTTGAGCTATAGAACAATAATTCGTTTTTTGACGATGAATGCCCAAACAGTTGCTTACTTGTCGAATAAAACATATAATATATTAAAGCATCTTTGGTGTTTCCACAGGGCTTAATGACTAAAAATGCTGTATTATGCATGCCAGGCCAGTAGTTGGCATCGTCACTTTGTAAAGAAACACTACGCGCATATAGACTCACAGTTTTTATAAATTCGCAATTTTGTTGTAAAACAGCCCCTTTAGTCTTGTTTTGTATTTTTTGTCAGCATTTGCCTGAGTTCTATTTATTCATTAGTTGTCATGGTTTCTAATTTTTTTACACCTGTGCCCTGTTTTGTTAATCATCATCCTCTGTGTATTTAAGCCTTTAGTCTTCTTCAGTTCATTGTCTTGTGTTAAAGATACGTTCCTGTGTTGTGCTTTTCCTGTTTATTAATAAATGTTATAATCGTTCATTATGCATCACACATCATCCTTGGATTTCACTACACACGTAACACCTGACAATTATCCTGACAAGAAAAATTACCATTATAATTTGTACCTTGCATGCACTGAACCTGTAGCCTGGATGCCAGCCGAATTTAGCCCCGCCCACAAAATGTTTTGCTCGGGCAATTCGGTCTGGCCTCGATCCATAGAGGAGTAATTATGCCGAACAGAAACTGTTCGGACCAATGAAATTGTCAGGGCGGGCTTTAGACGATGATGTACAGATGATAAACAGTAACGTAATCATCCACGTCATCAAAGGCGCTTTGGGTTGAATTTGCTCTTATCCTAAACGGAGAACTTGTTTGTATATGCATTCACCTTCACTATTTCTCTCAGAAACGATGATCGTGTTGGTAAGTACTCTGTGTATCCTTAAATTCTTTTTTTACAATACTGGCAGAGATCGTTTACACTTATCTTTTTCTTGTAACGTTACTTAATCCAGCGCGTGTGCAGACAGGGTTGCCACGTTTTTTTGCAATGTCGCGCACAACTGCTACTCAAAACTATAGCCCAAAACAATAACTTTCCGGGGGGATCTCCGGAAAAAAATGGCATTTGGTTGGCAAAATATGTTATTTTGGCAAGGTTGCCTGCTAAAATTTGCATTCCTGGGTTTATATAATCACATAATTGGGGTCACTTCAACCCGCGGACATGGAGAAAAACACGGACTTGACAACACAGTGCAGTTGAGTTCTGTTGACATTTGACAACTAACATTACGCATCGCTCCGTTGCTCTGATTGGTTGTAGGTCTATCCAATTGAGGTCTTTCCTGGCTCGGTTGAAACACGCCCCATAATCAAAGCTCAATGGAGCGGTACCAGATGGAGCGGTAATTGAGTATGGCCACGCCAGGCTACTGAACCTGTGAAACATCCCATAGATTTACCTGGAACAATTTAGCAACTGCTCAGAAAACTATAACAACCACATAGCACATCTCTAGTAACCATGCGGAACACCCTAGCATTAATGAGTTTTGTACATGCAATCAACACGTGTCTTCAGAAAACTGAAAAATGTAGTTCCTAATTTGAGGATAGGGCAAAAGTTTAATCAATCACTTTTTCTCTCACAGGTAAAGACATTATGACTCTGTGTGTTACTATATCTCTAATATAAATATTGTGTTGTTCAATTTCCTTTGAACCCTTTTGCATCTAGTTACTCTTCAACTTTCATACAAAAGAACTTTACGTTTTATGTAAATAAGCAACTGTAGAAAAGGTCTTAAAAGGCCAAGATTTGACCTTTCATAGAAAGGATTTTGGCAGGCACGTTTCATATCCTTATTTTGAGGTCTGTGGATTCCCCTAACATGCCTGAGCCTTGTACTGAGATCTGTAGCCCTGCACTAACCTCTAGAGAGCATTAATCTCACTTTCTCTCCATTTGAGTCTTCAGGGTGGAAGAATGTATTTGTTCCACAATACTATTTTTACAGCTGCTTGTGTGCAGAGCTTCTGCATTGTTAGACATCAGATGAAAGAAGTGAAAACACAGCATGAATAAATGTGGAACAGATACAGTCTGGCTTCACAACCTTAAATTGTGTACCTAATAGACAGAACATACAATCGCAGATGACAAATCGCAAATTACTTTAAAAGGCTAATTCTCTTCTCTCTCAGTTCATATGAGCTGCACTTTCATACTCATGTCTGAGTGTAACTGTATTGCACTAAAATAATCAGAGGCATATGTGAATGTTTTATGTAATATTTCAATATTCTGAATATAGGTCATATCTTGTAGTATTAAATGCAAATCAGAACCTTTGTAAGTGCTGCTTTGAGTTTATCTTTCAATAATGATTGACAGACTGTACATTATGCCTTACTTAGCATTAACATAGCTTATTAAAACAGTGATGAGTTTTATGAAGACTTAAAAGACATACAGGTTTTTTTTGCGATTCATGACTTCACACTTACAAATAATCAGATAGAGTAAAGAGTATGTGTATTTGGCGTGTTGTCTGAGGTGAGGGCTCCAAGCTCTGTATTTTGGCCAGAACCCTCCGTATCCCTGGCTGGGAAAGGAACCAGCCAAGAGTGAGGAGTCGGGGTGGCAGAGGGATACAGAAAACTGTTAGGGAACATAGGTGAGTCGCTATGTATACACCGATATTCCAAATATTGTGTTGGTCCCCCTTTTGCTGGCAAAACAGCCCTGACCCCTAGAGGCATGGAATCCACTAGACCCTTGAATGTGTGCTGTGGTATCTGGTACCAATATGTTAGCAGCAGATCCTTTAAGTCCTGTAGTTGCGAGGTGGGGCCTCTGTGGATCGGACTTGTTTGTTCATCACATGCCACAGATGCTTGATTGGATTGAGATCTGGGTAATTTGGAGGCCAAGTCAACACCTCAAATTCTATGTTGTGCTCCTCAAAACATTGCTGAACCATTTTTGCTTTGTGGCAGGGCGCATTATCCTGCTGAAAGAGGCCCCAGCCACCAAGGAAAACCGTTTCTATGAAAGGGTGTACATGGTCTGCAGCAATGCTTAGGTGGTAGGTGTCAAAGTAACATCCACATGGTTGGCAGGATTTCCTAGCAGAACATTGCCCAAAGCATCACACTGCCTCCACCGGCTTGCCTTCTTCCCATAGTACACCCGGGTGCCATGTGTTCCCCAGGTAAGCAACACACACGCACCCGGCCATCCACGTGATGTAAAAGAACATGTGACTCTTCAGATTAGGCCACCTTCTTCCATTGCTCCATGTCATGCTCACATGCCCACTGTTGGCGCAACTGTAGACCACATGGGCCAGCCTTCAATCCCTGCGTACATCAATGAGCCTTTGCTATCCATGACCCTGTTGCCGGTTCACAACTTTTCCTTCTTTGGACCACTTTTGATAGATACTGACCACTGTAGACTGGGAACACCCCACAAGAGCTGCAGTTTTTGAGAGTTGTCTAGCCATCACAATTTGGTCCTTGTCAAACTCACTCAAATCCTTCCTCTTGCCCATTTTTCCTGCATCTAACACATCAACTGTGAGAATAAAATGTTCACTTGCTGCCTAATATATCCCACTCACTAACAGGTGCCGTGATGAGGAGGTAATCAGTGTTATTCACTTCACCTGTCAGTGGTCATAATGTTATGCCTAATCGTTGTATATATACAATAGCCATCATTTCACTGTCTCGGTTAACTATAGACCTGATATAGTCCGACTATGAGTAAACCACTTCTAGCCAAAATTACCTTGAATTTGGTTACATATCGTTTTTCCTAAAAGAATTTGCGACATGTATGATATTCCATCATGTAGCAAGATCAACATTGATTACAAGGTGTTTGGTTTCCTTTCTTTGACATGTTCATGTTCTAGATGACTAGTCTATTCTTGGGTTGTGGTTAGACGTCTATTACATTTTCACTGACAGCCCAAATTTTGTCTTGTTTTTGCCTAGACATCAGAGCTGTGTTTGGGCGGCTATTAGACGTCTTTAAAACATTCGAAAAATTGCTTGCTGGGTGTAGGCCTTGTCTCATGCTGATTGGATAGATCATTTTCCTCCTGAACTTTGTTAATAAAACATCATATATATTCTATGATTTACCAATATTTACAGAAACATAACACCCATGCTGCGCAGATTCTTCACTCTCAAATTATTTTTGCAAAGTGATTAAGAATTATTAATCAACATAAATCATAATAGTATAATAATTAAGATTGACAGATGGATGTTGCATTATTAAGTACTTGCTCAAACGTTCAAAAGGATTTCAAACCAGCCCTTTGAGGACCTGTTTTTGAATTTCACTCCTGTTCAAATGTAAGTGCTTGTTTTTAGGTTGGTATTAATGTGTCTCTTTGGCAAAGGCAGGAAATGATTCATCACTTCAACCTTTTCTTCCTAAGGTATTAGTGACGCTATTATTATTAATATTTCGTATATAGTAAATCCTCAGTGGTTTGATTAGAGTCACGAAGCATGGCCTGTTACATTCTCGGCTCCTGGTAAACATCCATTATTCCTTTCCACACACTCACACACTCACACACTCACAGGACCGACAGCTTTGTCAGAAAGAGGAAGTCAAATCTCACAAGCTGACATGTCACCGTACATCCTCCATTCCATCCCGAGAGTTTTCCAATGCAGGGAAATGCAAGGAATGCCTCTCAATGTCATGGAGGAATCAGCGGCTCTGAGCGGCTGTCACCTCCAGGAGCTCTGGATGGAAGGCCACTGGCGAGGGCAGCGTGCCCAGCAGACGTGAACCGCCAACTGGATGAGGTACCTCATACGAAGGGCCCGCTTCAATCTTGATCCTCAACAATAACAGGGGGACAGGACAAGGCCATCAGTCTCCATTACGGAGACACTGTTTTCTCTCAAATTACCCTCTCTGTCGTGTTCTCCGCAGCATCTATAGGAGCGGCTGTCTCGTGCATCATTTCGCTCACAAAGCTTGAAAGCCCCCTGGAGGGGAGAGAGAGCTCCTTCCTGCCCCGCTGGCCCCTCCTCGCATGTCCGTCCACCTTGACAGGGACAGTCTCTGCCGACAACGGGGGAAATTAGCATAGCAATGGAGACCCTCTCAGGGCTGACAGGGGCGGACATTGTAAGTGACTCTGCGGCCGTCCACCCCCCAGCCTCATTCCTAACCCAACGGCAACTGAGACCCGCTTAACAAGTCCCGGATGAGAGCGGAACCGCCAACTCACCTTAAAGACCTACCTATAGCCCTCCTTTCACACAAAGAGCAGGTGAAGTATCAGATGACTGTCTGCATAGTGTTTTGAGACTGCATTTCCAGATGTTTCTCCCTCATGTTTCTCAGTGAAAACAAACACAGACTAGAGCCAATCTGCAACGTCACTTTGACGTAACTGATGCGGATGGATCAACATGTATTCAAAAACATCCTATGGACGTGTTCACGCAGGTGCATGGATTCAGTCTGTTTATATTTTGTCTACTTCAGTCTCAATAGCTCCACTTTTCACTCACCCAGCAAGAAAAGCACTTCAGTGCATCTATAATGAGGAGATAATTTTATAGTCATATGAATGATCTCTTAAGAATAATGTGATGTTATTATTGTTATTATTATTAATATTATTTACAAAGAAATATTCTTGAAATTGCTCAATTGCCAGTGCTTAAAAAATGCATTCCTTCCTGATTTTCTACTGACATAGGCACGTTACGGCAATTTTTTTCACTATTTATCATTACTTAAAGTTTTGTTAAACAACGACAGTTGAGCCTGACAATTATTTTATATATATAGACTTAAAACAAATATATTTGTGAAAAGCACTGAGAAGAGAAATAAGTAAACCAGCAAACTAATTATATTATATATAAGTTTGGAATCCATAAGTTATTTTTTATGTGAATGAAAGAAGTCTCATGCTCATGAAGGTCTGTGTTTGATCAAACACCGTAATAAAGTAAAAAATAAAAAAAGGCAATAAAGCAACTTTTCTATTTTAATACATTGTAAAATGTTTTTATTTGTCAATTTATTCCTGTTGAATTTACCGCTGAATTTGTAGCTTCATTACTCCGGTCTAAATTATTCTCATATGCTGATTTGCTTCTCAAGAATATATTTTTATTATGAGTGTTGAAAACAGTTGTGCTGCATTATTATTTTTTTAGTGGAAACCATGAAAAACAGCATTTTTATTTATTTGAAATGTCTTTACTTTCACATTTGGTAAATGTGATACTTCCTTGCTGAATAAAAATATTAATTTCCAGGTGGCTCTGCTCACCCCGCTTGTGAGGGTGAAATATCTTTATAATCGTACTGTGTACAGGTAACTCTTCCTGCTGTGACCTCTTATCCTCTCGATTAATGCCCTCTGTGTCTCTTTGAGCAAGACTTTCCCAATGGCTCGTCGTTCCTCCTGTAGAAGTTTCAGCTCAATGATCCAGCAAGTCTTCTTTCACATCTTGTCTAGCAGTGAGCCCATCAGCCCTCATCCTTTCTACTTCAGATTGTATTGGAGGACTGTTTCGATTCACAGACCAAGCGTGAAAGACAGCGAATGACTTTAGTGATATATAGTGTTGCTGTTAATATCAGGACCTGTTGCTCAAAACCCACAGCTTCTGTGAATAGTTTCATTTTAGACAATGACAGTACTGGTTATAGTTGATGTCTGTTTTTCTTTGAGTGTTGTGTGTATGTGTTTTTTTTTTTTTAGAATAAAGGAAACAGCATTGCTAAGCATGTTTATGTCTGTGGATCAAAACCCAATGGAGACTAGAAGAATTTAGTGTTTGGAAGGACCACCAAATATAATCTTCAATTGTTGAGCTTTTTTTAGTTTATACAACTGTTTTTCTCATTATTAGTCAATGACCCTTGATCATCAGTCGGCAGTGAGCACAGTTATTGACCCCTGTCATTGAGGGAATTCTTTGCCATTGAGATAAAATATTTTTTTTAGCAGACAATTAGCCCAGATATGAAAATTGCACATGTGCATATTTTTGATCTGCTACGCATTTGGCAAATCATTCCAGCATGATGATTCCATGTTGCAATGGGGATGGCGTAAATGTGACACACATGTGAAAACATGTTCTGCTTTTGATCTTGTGAATCAGCTGTGCAGCCGGAATTTTATTTAATAAAGTGATGACGAAGAAGACTTACGCATGTGCTGCCTGTATGACAGCCCCTCATTCACAGAATACACACATAATCAAAGCAATGCATTGAATTGGAGTGATCCTTCTTCACATAAAGAACAACAACATTTTCTTTGCCCTTTGCCTCTTAACCATGCAGATATTTTCCAAACAGCCAAAACATGAATTTTTATGATCTGAGGGGAATAGCTGGCATATCTAAAAACAGTAACCGCTTCAGTTTCCTCAAGAAATCAATGGAGTCTCATTTGTGAAGGCATAAAAGACTCACCACTGACAAAGGCATGCATGTACCACCAATCATAACAGAACAGACGGCAGATTGAGCACAACAATGGGGACGTTCACCACAAGATGTCGGAGCAATTAGAAAGTCTTATTGTCCTCTGCTCTGCTCATTCAGGATTCTTGGCTGGAATTACCAGAGATGCATGAACTCCATTCTATCTGACCTCTATGCAATGTTAGTCATGCACATTTTAAGCATCGGCGAATAATGTTGCCTTTATCTGCCCTGGACTTTAGCCGCTGAGAACGATTGCATCTCGCTTGGAAAAAACATGCTTATTCTGAGCTAATGTACACATACAAGTCTGCTGAATTATTTATAACAGTAAAAGGGATTGTTAAAGAACTATGTAAGCCTTCTAACATGATATCAGCTTCTCTATACAGAGAAACGTTGACCATTTTAACAGCTGAAATTCATATCTGACGGCTTTGTTTGTATGGATTTATTGTACTTGCTTTGAGATTCAATGTTTTGACCTTTTGACCCAAATCACAAAAGTCCAAACCACATTACCTTTAATTAAATATTTATATACTTTATACTACATAACAAAATATGCATAGAAATGTGAAAAATAAGCTTAGATTTCATGAAAGGAATGTCCCTGGTTTAAAAGTGAATCATTAAAATTATCCACATTTTAATTATATTAGTGTTAATATTAAATAGTAATATTAGTGCAAACTAATTCTTTTTTTGTTAAAGAGGTCAATGGGGCTACATAAGAGCAAAAATGCTTGACACTAAAGTGCACTTAAAGAGAGCACACTTTCATGCCTAATAAGTAGGCTATACACTTAAAAGTGCATTTTGTAATAATGTCAAATTAAACGGTTTACTTTAAACTACATTTTAAATAACCTGTTTTAATAATCCTTCGTCATGCTAGTACATTTATTTTGATGTGTGGACTTACACTCTAAAGCAAATATATGTAATTACAAATATATTCAAATAGATGCACGTTTCAATTAGTGCTGTCAAATCGATTCATCGTGATTAATCACATCCAAAATAAAAGTTTGTGTTTACATAATGTGTGTGTGTGTGTGTGTGTGTGTGTGTGTGTGTGTGTGTGTGTGTGTGTGTGTGTGTGTGTGTGTGTGTGTGTGTGTGTGTGTGTGTGTGTGTGTGTGTGTGTGTGTGTGTGTGTGTGTGTGTGTGTGTGTGTGTGTGTGTGTGTGTGTGTGTGGGTGGGTGTGGGTGGGTGTGGACTGGTAATCCCTATGGTATGGGGACAAAATGTCCCCACAAAGATGGCAATCTCCAAATCCTTGTCCTTGTGGGGACATTTTTGGTCCCCATGAGGAAAACATCTTATAAATTACACTGAGATGTTTTTTGAAAAAGTAAAATGCAGCATGTCTCCTGTGATGGCGGAGTGTAGGGGATAGAAAATAGGGTTTGTACAGTATAAAATGCATTTCGCCTATGGAATGTCCCCATAAAACATGAAAACCCAACGTGTGTGTGTGTGTGTGTGTGTGTGTGTGTGTGTGTGTGTGTGTGTGTGTGTGTGTGTGTGTGTGTGTGTGTGTGTGTGTGTGTGTGTGTACTGTGTATTATTATGTATTTATAAATACACACTCATTCATGTATCAATTTATAAAAATAATTAATAAAATTAATAGTAAACAAGTAATTCTTACTTACTATTGATTTTTTACAACATTTACAAATGTTATCTAACAATAAAACCTTTTACAAAATCATATTGGCTGGCAAGAAGATGGTTTTGTTACATCCATGGCATGTCAAATGTAGTTGTTTTTTATTAATAAAACAACTTTATTTGTTATTAATTGTTATTAGCACATGCTCTACACTTCACCACAATGTTAACCTCCAAAAACACTAACATACCAGAATCTTGTTTAAATAAAAAATAAAAGAAGATTTAACATTTACAACCCAATTTTGTTCATCTCAATGGAAAAAAAATGCATACAATAACATTGTATTTTAACATTTACTCTCTGTATCCAGTCCTGTGCAAAGCATGATGGGAAGGGGAAATCCTGTCCTTGGTTTCTAATGAAGTTTTAAAACAAAAACTAAACAAAATTATGTACTCTCAACTCAAATGGATTAAGTAAATTGAATAAGCATCAAATGTTATTTTCTTTCAAAATGAAAATATTGAGTTGAGCTAAAATGCAACTGTTTCAAGTCAGTTTAACACAATTCAATTGTGCTCTAATGAGAAACCTTATACAATGGTGTTAAACTTTTTTTAAAATAAACTATCATTAAATAATACAAAATATTAAATAAAAAACATTATCAAACTAAAATAAAGTACATTCATTTCAAGTCATTTTTGACCACCATGTGAGGAGGGTTAAAATCAATTGAAACTATAATACATTTTCATTTAATTGTAAATAACATTCATTGAAGTGTCCAAAGGATTACATACAGGTCACACTTAAGTAATAAGTTCTGCAATAAGTACTCCTTTTTTTACGTATGCTGAAGCATACTTATTTTCACAAGGGTGCTTTAAAAAAAGACAGTGTCTTGCCTTGAAGACAGTGGTGATGGAAGGATCTGCCTTATGTGTCTGATCTCCATATCCTGGCTGCTGAGAGAGGATCTAATTAAATAAACCCAAAACGGAAGTGGTATTTGGATGTGCTTGCTCTGTGAGTAAATGAGCGGGCCTCATTATTTCTCAAGAGGATGGTCTTTGTGGTGATCATGCACAAAGGTACATGTCCTGAGTACGCACTTCACTTATTCAGTGCTGCGCTCCGTCCATGCACACTTCCGGTCCTTTCAATATCAACACCACCCTGACAAAAGA
Source organism: Gobiocypris rarus (assembly GCA_023029165.1). NCBI lineage: Eukaryota > Metazoa > Chordata > Actinopteri > Cypriniformes > Gobionidae > Gobiocypris > Gobiocypris rarus. Next base: position 7,439,210 of record CM040920.1, read on the forward strand.
TAATGAATGACCAGCTTCAATTACAAGGTGTAGAGGTCTGAGATGTACCCTGAAAATAATAATCTATATTATTATATTATATTACTATGTATTATATGATTAGGGTTTTTTACGTTTAGTGAGGGGACAGCGATATTTATCAAGTTTAATTTTAATTAATGGATCTGATCATCGAAACTGGATGCACGATTATAAATGACTGGTGTTACTATCAGTTGCAAACCCAAGTTGTCTGTGATAATGCAAATGAAAATGTCATTATTAAGATTTAGCCTGTACCCTCTCTCTATATGAATCACATGTAGTGATGATGTAGACAGCCTACTTATTACAGAAACAGAATAAACTTGAAAGTGTGAGTGTGAAATGAATATATTTTCACGTTATGTGCAATTAAAAAAAAAAAAGTATTGCATAGTTTAAATTTATATTAAATGCTTTTAGTTGAACTTACAGTGAGAGTGTTTTTGACCCACTTAAGTAGGACTTAAGTAATAAATCTTAAGTCTTTATGTGTAATTTCATAATTCTATTGTCGTTGAAATAAATGTAGGCCTTCTATTGAAACCTGTGTCATGTGTTTATTTATGATTACACATGTGTAATGATGAAGCTGAATTTATAACATTTAAGCTATTAACTTTAAATAAAATATGAAATAACACATTACAGTTAAAATTATAACTTTACATTTATTTTGTTACTTAAATCAAAATATTAGTACAAGTTTAAATTATTTAAACATAATGATTAAAAATCTATTAAAGTGAAGCATTTAATTTGATTGATTGTGTTAAGACATAATAATGAAAGTGTAAGCTCTCCTTTTCATTAATATTATATGATCAGCAAGTACAGTTTTTAAAAATATATATATTTTTTTAGTTTAAAAGAACTCTAATAGTGCACAATAAATATAATTAAGATAACTTTTCACAAGGGTAGGAGTTTTGACACTCGATGGAAACTCTTTTTTAACTATTGTTTTAGTCATTTTATTTAAAGAAAGAAAGAAAGAAATTCGGCTTGCTTATACACTGTTGCATTTTTTCAGTAAGAATTTACTCCAGAGATCAAGCCTGTGTGGTTAATAAATGACGTGCAATGCTGATGTTGGTAGGGTGGTGATGTGTTGTGTTGTTCCAGGGTGGCGGTGGGGGAAGGGATAGAGTTGAATGGCCCAACGGGCCTCCCACCCCTCATACTCACAAGAGAGGGTCAACAATGTAGAGGTTGTTGGGTGTTGTAGTTCCATTACTGAGCTAAATTGTGCAATGATTAAAACTGACGGCATGTTTACAAAATAAAACATATTTACTGCAGTTTCAGAGAATATTGACATGGTCTGTCTGAATCTGTTTGCGTATTTATCTCTTATTTTAAGGATTTATTTTCAATCCATAAGCGCAAAAGAACTACAAGTTCCATTATGCTTCCTATGTATCTGCGCATGCGCAGTAGTTGAGGACGTGTGGATCTGATAGCCATGAATGGGGTGGTGGAGACGAGGGTCTGTGGATTTTATCCAGATGCTAAAATTAATGTTTCTACCTCAATGGAGTTGTTTTTATCTTAACTTTTGACACAAATACACTCGACTGCTTTAAATGCTTCACGTGAGACAATCTCATTCGGCGTAACGGCTCTGTTGTTTTCATCGCGTGGCTCGAAGCAAATCACCGTTTCGATTGTTTTCTATTAAACATGCCTGGAAACAAGTCGTCGCTGATCCAGAAGATAGCGAACCAGGCTTCTGTGACCTTTACAAACTGCTCTTCTTCTGACATTGGCGACAATAAGGTGTTTTTAGAGCAGCAGGCAGGGTTGGTAACCCTGCTCTCCGACATCAGGGCTGCGGATCTGAAGATTGCGCCACCGAAGAAAGTCTCCATATCCTCCACACAGTCTTCAGCAGTCCCTCCGGTCACATACATGCACATCTGTGAGACTGATGTCTTCAGCATGGGAGTGTTTCTGCTGAAGTCTGGGGCTTCCATCCCTCTGCATGACCATCCTGGGATGAATGGCATGCTGAAGGTCTTATATGGCAAGGTCAATATAAGGTGTTATGATAAGTTCGATATAGCTGTTGGTGCTGAGAGTGAAACTGACAGGCAGTTTGAGCCACCACTGTTGCCTTTCCAGAGGGATAATTTGAGGAGAGCAGCACTGAGGTCTTCCGGACAGTATTCTGAGCAGAGCGGCCCTTGCATCTTGACCCCTCTCAAAGACAACCTTCATGAGATTGATGCAGTGGATGGACCAGCTGCGTTTCTTGATATATTGGCACCACCTTATGACCCTGACGACGGGAGAGATTGTCACTACTACAAAGTTTTACAAACTGCTGGCAAAAAGTCAGAGCAGAGCGCTGAAGATGAAATTTGGCTTTTAGAGATCCCCCAACCAGATGATTTCTGGTGCGGGGGGGAGCCTTACCCCGGTCCTGAAGCTTTGGTGTAAATGGACGTGTAGCCTCTGTCCTTGCTCCAACTCAGATGTGTAAAAAATCATTGTTTTTTTCTTCTTGGGACTGCAAACACCACTACATGATTTGAAATGTCCATTCCAAGCCTATGCACCCCATAGGCTCTTTGTGGCCTTGCTTGTGAATAATGAATGTATACATGAAAAGCATTTACTCTTGTATAAGTGCACATTATATATCTACATTAAATACTTTTTAATTTATTTTAAAAGACACTAATTATTATGTACTGTTTATATTTTTACTGTTAAAGTACTATTAAAATGATTGTAAATCATTTTGACTTTGTCTTCAAGAAAATGTAGCATTTTGTGTGCATCGTGCATTCTTCCATCATTATTTTTGACTTAATTATTTGTCTTTTGGGTAACACTTTATTTTACAGTGTCCCTGTTACACATTTTACATGTAGTTACTATAGTAATAACAGTCAATTATGCATAGTTACATGCAACTAATTATATGGGACCCTGGATCACAAAACCAGTCATAAGTCGCACAGGTTTATTTGTGGTAATAGGTCAAAAATCATTAGGGTATTAAGTAAAGATCATGTTTCATGAAGATATTTTGTAAATCTTCTACTGTAAATATATAAAAAATGTATTATTATTAGTAATATGTATTGCTAAGGACTTAATTTGGACAACTTTAAAGGCGATTTTCTCAGTATTTAGATTTAGATTCCAGATTCTCAAATAGTTGTGTCTTTTCCAAATATTGTCCTATCCTAACAAACCATACATCAATGGAAGGCTCTTTATTCAGCTTTCAGATGATGTGTACATCTCAATTTTAAAAAATTGACCCTTATAACTGGTTTTGTGGTCCAGGGTTACATATAGTAATTACATGTAGTGGTTACCATTACTTAATTTTACTTAATTGTATAATTACACTAACAAAGACACCTTAAAATAAAGGGTTACATTTTATTTTACGATGTCATTGTTACAGTGTAATTATATATTTAAGTACTGAGTAATATTAATGAACTACATGTACTTACTATAGGGTTATGGTAGGATTAAGGTTAGTTGCATGTAATTATGCATAATTTACTCTTATTACTATGGTAAGTACATATGTAAGAAGGTCACTGTAAAATAAACTGTAACCGACATTTCTGTGTGTAAAAAAAGTTGCCACTGTTACACTCATACTTGAAAATAGTACTACAGAACAATAATTAACTTGATCCTTCATAACAGTTTTCAACTGCACGGGAAACGTTAATTGGTGACGAGAGGAAAGTGGGAAGCTAAAAATTCTTATCTTCTCATCTTAATGCGTAGATTATTATCTTTTCTTAGTTTCGTTATCACTGATGATAATGATTCTGTAAATTTGGAATAGGTTGTGTCCCATATACTAGAGTGAAATCCGTTTTAAAGTCAGACTTTCAGTGTGAATGTTAACAGACATATTAATGTCTAATGTGGCGTCATGTTTCCCACACATTGTCTGCGACATTAACGTACGAGGCGTATATTCTCGTGTCTCTGGCCTAAAAGTAATCATTTGTTTTCATAAAATTGATTATTAAATAATTTCATAGACACGGTTCATGTTGGACATGGTCCTGTCCTGCATCCCTCAAGGGCTTTTTTCTTGACCTGGCTCTGTGAACTGAACAGAAAGTAATCAGATGGTCCTTTGTTAAGCTCATCTTATGTTCGGTGCTGTTTGTTTGTGAAGTCCAGTTGATTAAATCTATTCATCAATTAGCATTTAAGTCTCTCAGTCAGTGAAAAGAGAGCTCATGGACTGTTTTTCTAGACTGGCAATACAACATTAGTAAAGTAAAATCAATGATTTGCTTATAAATGCAGCTCTTTAGTATTACTCAGCCTCTTATCAAACTTTTAGTTATAATCTCAAAATATACATTGCAAATATTGGCAACATGTATCATACTGTGATGCAAATATGGGGTTGTCCCAGCACTAAATGTGGGGGCTGGTATACCTTCAACCACATAAAACCGCAGAGGTTCATACAGTGGCAACAATTATTTGTCCATTCTTTCAGTTTTTCAGTGTCTTTTCTCAATTTTCAAACGATAGACCCTGTAAAGAGTGGTCATGGCATATTTTGTTTTTGTGTCAAATCATTTAATTCATTGATCACAGTGTGAGTCATTTTGTCCACCTTAAACATTGAAAATGAAGGACTGAATATTCACACCCTTTGTGCATTTGTAAACAACAGTGTGTGGGAGCTGACCCTTATGAGACCATGAGTCAGAGCTCAGTGATGCCAAAACGGGAATGTCCCTATAAGTCTACTTCACTTTTTCCTTTTACACCCCTTTATCTCTAATAAAAATCAGACGGTTAAACAAAAAGTCACAATCCATGTGTTGTTTATTATTTTCATGTTGACAAAGTAGGACATTATTGACCTGCGTTAGTCAGAAATACATTTATATCAGTCAGAACAACCACAGAACAAACGTCAAATCGCTATGAGTTCAGCTATATACAATTCTTGTTTAAGCACAAATGTAACACTTTTAACACGAAACAGTTTGTACAAAAATATATCTTCAAAAACTTTCATATTAAAGGATAATGTACAATTTAATTCAAGCCTTCTGGTGTATGTACAAGATGAACGGACAAAAGGCACGACGATGGGAGAAAATAGTGATGTTAGACACCTTTTGACACCTCAAAGTTTAGTTTAAATGAACGTTTTTTTTTTTTTTTGAAAAGGCAACCACTCAACTTTCCACCTTTTATCTAAGACACAATTCTCCCACGTGCTATCTAAGGTTATTTTTTAATTAAATTAATTGGCCTAAATATTCAAACAAAGTGCGTTTGGTCAGTCAGCATGCGACTGAGGCAAAAAGAATACGAACATCGCACCACCTTCGAAAGTGCGCACAGTAAATGTGTCCATATATCGATTTGGCACTGTGGTTTGATTTCACATCATCAGTCCACCCAGTTTTAATATATTACGAATGGTGCATTATTATTGTCATTATATTGCCTACATAGTGTTGGATATTGCACAGTCCAGTTGAAAGTTTACTGGCTTGAACCGGACGAGCAGATGCCCGTGGCGACGCCGCGCTCTGAGCTGGACACACCAGAGGACGAGGAGGAGGATTTTCGCTCCTTCTGTCGCAGGTGGATTTTGGTGTGTCTCTTTCTCTCGTCGCTCCGCGCGAACTTTCTCCCGCAAAAGTCGCAGGCGAACGGTTTCTCTCCGGTGTGTGTGCGGATGTGGGTCGTCAGGTGGTCGCTGCGACTAAAGTTCCTCATGCATATCCGACACTGGAAGGGTTTGTGCCCGGTGTGGATGCGGATGTGTCTAGTGAGCTCGTCGGACCTGGAGAAGCGCCTGTCGCAGCCCTCCGCAGGGCAGGGATAGGGACGCTCGTGCACAGGGGTCTTGCTGGGTCTGTTTGGGTATTTCCTCGGGCGCAGGATGGGCCTGAGGGGCAAATTCTGCGGGCTGTAGGCTGTGGGTAGCCGGGGTCCGTCAGATACCGGTCCCCCCAGTGTGAAGTTCCTGATAGTGTTCAGGGGGGTCAAAGGAGGCGGGACTCTGAAAGAGTCCAGCGGGCATGAGAACGGTTTGCGGTCGGGCATCGATTGCATGTCCCTCTGGCACGGGGGTTGGAAAAAGCCGGCGTAGTCCGGGATGATGGGGAACAGCCCGGAGTCTGTGTTTGGCTTTGGGGATGAGTAGGATGGCGGAGGGTAGGAGATCGGACAGGTGGAGGTGGAGAGGAATGCGGATGGGTCTTGGTACACCTCTCCGCATCCAGAGTAGGGCGGTGGGGGAGAGTATATGTGCTCCATATCTGCCTGGTTCTGCGCCATGGTGCAGCTGAGAGTGCTGGAGAAGTGGCTGGGGGATACTGAGGATGCAGGTGACGAGGATGCTGAGGATGGCTGGGTCATGCCCAGGATCCCCGCGCTCACGATGTTGATCACGCCCTCAGGGTTCCAGTTTCCTGGGTACTGGGAGTCGATGGAAAACTTTCCCATGTAGGTGAAAGTCTGGTTGCGAGGGCCAGCTGGTTGCGCGAAGCTGCTGGAATAGGTTAAGTCGAGGGAGCGCTTGTCCGTGCTCATATCCCCTCCAATCAAGCCATCTGCAAAAAACAAATGCACATAAAAACAAAGTTTAGGTAAACGTGAAAAAGTCTGTCTCATGCATCATGCAAATCGCGTAGCTTTTACGCACACTTCAGTAAAAAGCTTAGTTTGCAATCATTTCTATACACGCTTTCTTTTTTGAACTAGTCAAACATAAGCAAGCAAATGCACGTTTCCAGTTTGTTTCTACAAAGTAGACACATGGTTTCATTACCATCGAATGCACTAAGATGCGAACAACATATCGACACAGAGAGCACGTGAGGATGGAAGCAGTTGAGATGCGCGCATCGTTCTTACCTCCAGAGTTGATCTGCTCGTAATGTCCTCCTAAATCACCGTTTGGAAATATAGTCACAGAGGCTGGCAGTGATGTGGCAAGCTCGTCCACTGAGTAGATGCTTTCGACAAGCGGGTGCACAAAGCCACCCAGAGTTACGGGGGCTTTCTCCAAAGTTTTAGCTGTCATCATGAAGTCCTAAGAAGCACTCGTTCAGATGTTCACAAAATGTTTTGTGCCTGTGCAAACGCTCGCTCAAAACGTTACATGTGGAAAGCTGTCAGTAAACTCTGGTGGGTTTAGCGTTCACTGTGATGCCATCTGACGGCTCTTGTGATGTTGAATGACAGATCCTTGTGGAGCTTCTAGTGGTAGTATGTATTTATGGTGAGCCTATCAATGTGTCGTTACGTCACTGACCATTTAAGGACTGAATGGCAAAAGAAAAGTAGCGCTGCGCGATCTGATTGGTTGTAGACTGCGTGACGCGTTGAGGTAATACTTGTCAATGGAGAATCCTCTCTGTACAGCCGCTCATGCATAAAAATCAATACGTGCGGAGGAAAAATGAACAAAGTATGTTGCCTGTTGTTTTAAAATATTTTTGTACAGCTAAAACAATACCATAAGTAAAGCATACGTTTGCTGAAAGATAATCCTAAGTGGAAAAAAATATTCCGTTTTGATACAACGCATCATTCTCAATCAGGAATTCCGGTTCATTTTCACGCCATAAATGGTTTTATCCGGTTAACAGCTACACCCCTTCTTCCATTTATGGTGAATTTTCCGGAAATTGAGTATCGGAAACTAGCGAGTGTTGCCGAGCAAGAGACGCGGCTCAACAACCACAATCAAATGAGACAATCACGGAATTTCTACCTTTGCTTCAATGGCACAGTCGGAAAGTGCGCTATTTGAATAGACCCCATGTTTTTGGAAAGAGGGAAACGTTTTTAGTAATGGTGTTCTATAATTAGAGTGCTGCTGGAAAGTAAATAGCATCTATGATTATAATAGGGCAACCAAAAGTTATTTTATGTTAGGCTATATATTGTTGTTTTGCTGTCTTCTGGTGGCGTTAAAGCGTTCATGGAGCATTTGATAAAAACAGCAGGCAGCACTAGAATTCCTGGCTCAGACGACTTTGTTCACTTCTTTGTTTTTCATAGCTATTAGCTATAGGCTTGACCTAAACATTAAGCATGCATAATTTGCCTAATTCAGCTCTTGCACTTAAAGGCAAGAAACTAAAACTTTCCAAATGTAAATGCCTGTATACGTAAATAGAAATGCTTTCCGCTGTGAGGTTTAAAGATGCGCCCAAATAAAAAAGATGATAGAAGTGAATTCCCCCAGTGGGTTTAGAAACTGCTCTTACTAAGAGATACGGGGGAGGAGGGAGCTGAGGTCGGAATTTCAGCCAATGATTTTAGGCTACTCTATTACAGAATCAATTCATATTAAATACATGCAGCCTTCAAAAAATAGCCTACATCTAACTATTTGAGTGAATTGAGCTTGTGGAAATATAGTGCATCAAATGGACAAATATTGCTATTTAACAGCTTTCATCTAAAATCACCTGACTTGGGCTATTTGGGTTGGCCAAATGTCACATAATATCCCCCAATTATAACTAATTTTATAATTTCCCAATATTTTATTTGCCTTGAAGAAATCCTCATAACATCAAAAGCAGCAATCACTCATTAATATTCAATAGAAATTGCTGTCGCGCGCGCTCAGTGGATTGAAGTCCTCGCGCGGAGTCTGTCTCAATTATAATACATGCCGTGGTTAATAATAGTCAAGTCACTACTCGACTTCTTTCTGAGTTATGACTGTTGGAATGCTCGTTCAAATGTATGTGTGTTTTCAGGGCATATATGTTCATCTCTGGAAAAACTCTTCCATTGAACATCCCACACAGCGCGCAGACGGCCGGTATGACTGTATACGTATGGTCGCACGTCTAAACATTATGACACCATTTACAGTGGGCTATTTCAGTATAAAATGCTTATTATCGGAAGCAAACACCAGTTCTAGGGGATAAACGGATTTTAAAAGTAAATATTAACAGATATCAGTAGATTTCAGTCAGCCTTGTCGCGTTTTGTAAACATTTAGGCCTAAACCAGAACAGGAAAAGCCTGATGGGATGACAGTAAAGGCCTATAGCCTATATGTAAATTAGTGCAGATGGTGTTTTTATTTGTGCGCTTGTGTGTGTGTGTGTGTGTGTAAACAACTTCTTATTTAAAACTATATAAAGTATAGCTATAGACTATTCATTTAAAATATTGTTAAAATAATATATTATAGGCTCCTTGTTACTGTAAATATTAATAAATATTTTACGCGACCTGCGTGGGTTATGTCATAGCCTATAAGATGGACAGGGGGCAGTATATGTCCCTTTACCGCGGACTGACACTTCACACTGCTACATTTAAGAGATAGAAATAGCTCTCCTTTTTATACTGCTATTCTTAGATGAATAATTGATAGATGTAGGCTAAATGACCCCATAAGCATTTAATTATCTCTTCCTATCGTAAAAAGAACATAATGGGCTCTGTAAAAGTAGTAGGCCCATTTTCTGTAATAACAAACAAACAGTTATTTTTAATTAAGCACAATTTATATTGTTTATTATTTCTGAAGTAGAAATAAGATCCAAATCACCTCAGCCTTTACTCTTCACACTTTATATATTATCATATTCTTTACATTTACAATTTTTAGTCATGCTAACATTGCAGAAGTAATGATTTTTTTTGTTTATCCTGTTCATCTCATTTCATAATCATATCAAATTATAAACAAATATAACTTTCACTGTTTATTGTCAGAGAGTGTTTAATACCAGTGATAACTGCATTTTCCCAAAAAATAAATAAGAATAATAAAATAAACAGAGAGGAGTGTTATTTAGGGTCAGAGCTTAATCCTCATTTTTGAAGATCAGCTCATTAGCAATTCAAAAAATTGTTTCAGCATTTTATTTGTTCTTTAAGCATGACAGAAGCTTGAATGGGAGTCTAAATCGGCCCGCACACAGGAAACCTCAGTTTCACACCCCCAGGATTTGATAGTACAATGAAAATCCCCAAAGCTTCCTGTTGTCCATCAATCACGTATATATTTTTAGAGCCACCCATACAAGCTCTGGTTATTTTTGAGAAGGTGTTGCTGTCATCATAAGCATGACTTGAGAACAGTTTGTGATCTCAGAACGCTATCAGAGTGTCATAATTACTGAATGAATTAGAAATGGAGCCATCTGTTGCCACTGCATTCACTTATCACTGACACTACGGTACTGAGATGCTATAGTATATAAACCAGAGATTCAGAAGCCTTTCTTTAAATGACTACTATTGACCGCTGAAAAAATACGTAGAAAGTCTTATTAGTCTTACTTTTTTTATACTGCCCCCACATCTGTCATGGGCCTAAACTGAGCGGAAACTTTCAGGGCTGTTTATTGGCTTTGTGGGTAATGATTTAATAAGGGCCCCATGCGTCTGTAACCTGTCTGAGGTCCCCTCTAGTCCACACGGCCTGCTCTGAATCTTTTATCGCCGCTGTCGCTCAAGCAGGCAATTAGTAAAGAGGTTGTGTCGTCATAATGACATCTCGGTAGATATTGACTGGAGTGCGTCCCCGCAAATCACCCTAAACGCTCAATAGCGAGGCAGGGCCAGCAACACGCCACAGTTACATTATCACCCGCAGACGTTTAGTGCCGAACAGCTTTGCATGTTTGTCAGGCGCGCCGGTGCTTTTCTTGCACCGTGAATAAAGACTACAGCGAGTAATGTGACAGACCGTGGCCAGACTGATTACAGGGACGTGTCAGCCGCTGTTAATGGGGGAAGCCCTTTAAACAATGTCTTGGTTCTGAGCCTGAACATCCATAATGAGGAGGTAATGAACCTGGTCCTGTTTCGGCAGGCTGTATTAATTGCTCTGCAAGGCAATACGAATTTGCTTTGAGATCAAGATCTTTTAGATCAATGGTGGATATGCATGTGAATGCATGGAAAATAAATCCACCCTACTCTAGCCCATCAGCAACTGCTATGATATAAACTTCACTGTAAGCGGTTAATTGTGGCTGTGTGACAGCTCGAGAAAGAAGCCACACTCGACACAAAAGCGCTCAAGTCTGCTCAGAACAGCGACAATCTTTGCCGCTGATTGCCACATCTGAATGCTTCACATTTTCAGGGATTCTTGTGTCCTCCCCCACAAACGAAAGAAGGAAACTTCTTCAGATGCATGTGTCTTTTGTTGTACGCCTACAGATGCAAAAATGTTTGCACACTGTGCAGAAGTGGCCCGCTTTGGCAGAGCGTGCCGGGGCCGCCGAATGCCCATTGGCAGCTGGGATCTGGCTGTCCCTGCTGGGAATGATGGTCTCAATGTAATGGACACCCACACATGGCAGCCACTGAATTCAAGCGCTTTCTTTCTTGCATGTGCTCGGGGTCTCCTGGGGTCAAATGACTCCTGCACATTGAGGAGACATAGATTGACATCCTTCTGCATCAGCCTTTGCATTGTTTTTCATGTTAGTTTCATTGTTCTCTATTACTCATCAAGTTATCCATGAGATCAGCACACACAACAAAAGGCTTTGTGATATAACTGTACTCACAAATTGAGTAAATAGGGCAGTTTATTACTTCACTAGTATTACAGTTTACTTTCTAGGCATACCAATGATATTTGAAAAATAGATCTCATCTATCTATCTATCTATCTATCTATCTATCTATCTATCTATCTATCTATCTATCTATCTATCTATCTATCTATCTATCTATCTATCTATCTAATCTATTTATCTATCTATTTATCTATCTATCTATCTATCTATCTATCTATCTATCTATCTATCTATCTATCTATCTATCTATCTATCTATCTATCTATCTATCTATCTATCTATCTATCTATCTATCTATCATCTATCTAATCTATCTATCTATCTATCTATCTATCTATCTATCTATCTATCTATCTATCTATCTATCTATCTATCTATCTATCTATCTATCTATCTATCTATCTATCTAATCTATTTATCTATCTATCTATCTATCTATCTATCTATCTATCTATCTATCTATCTATCTATCTATCTATCTATCTATCTATCTATCTATCTATCTATCTATCTATCTATCTATCTATCTATCTATCTAATTGTATCATACAATGTCATTTTATTTCCAGCAGCTCAAAGGAAAGAAAGAAAGTAAGTAAGAAAACAGGACAATTTACAAATCTGCTCCAGGACAGGAACGTCTCTCCATAAAGCAAGCTGTCAAGTTACGCCCACAAAATTCAGATGAGGTTTGTGGAAGAGGGGTGAATGGACACAAACCTGCTCTAGAGCCAGCTGAGATCTAAAGACCAGCCGTGGGAGACTCCGCACAACATGAATTGTTCTTTTTACCGAGTAGGAGGCCGTTTTTCTTAGTGAATTTGTGTAGGTGTTACTTTTCTATAGATGCTCACCTTCAAAGGACTTTTTCGTTTGTGCTATTGGTATTGGCGAGCTTAGTGATCATTGTTCTATCTGTTTTTTTGTAATAATAATCTGTTTGCATTTCCCATTTATGTACAAGAGCCTGACTGAGGATTAATGAGATGATATTCCACTGCCTTTAGAGAAAGCAATGTGCTTGGAAGATGTCTTTAATATTTTAGATGAAAATATCCCAGAGTTTATAATTCCTAAATATTTGACCTAAAATGTATTCAAACAAAAATCATGTTATATTTGATTCTAGCAAAAAAACAAAACAAAACAAAAAAATACTTTTATACTTTTACTTATAATAATAATAATACTTATAATACTTTTACTTATAATAATATTTGAAAGAAAAAATGCTTCTTTTTTTGTTGTTGGTCTAATTACATGCATTTTATTCTAATTTGACATTTTTTGAAGGACAACACACCATCAAGTCAATTTTTAGCACTCAGATGACATAATTGCTTACAGAAATGGTCGAGAGCAATAATACCTTTCCGTAAAAAAGTTTTGCCGTGCTATTTGGTAATATCCCATTATCCACATTATCTAAATGAAGGTCTCTGCTCTCAGAGACAAGTACTGTACACCCACAGGTTCAACATCATGCAGCATTACAGTGCATTAAAGTGCACACACACATGCTCAAACACATGAAGAAACATTGGTGATGGTGAACGCTATACTCACATTATCAGTGCAGCATGGAGAGTGGCTCTTTGTGACTTCCCATCATATGAGTGGGCTCCTCCAAGAGCTTCACACGGCTCCAATAGCAACACAGCGCTCCACACACACTCCTGGGATAGCTGGTGCTCCTCATGCAAACTGATCTGGTTTCAAACTGATAGCCTATATTCTACCATGTGGCTATATGAGGTGCTGTCTTACTCTCTCGCGCTGGTTTATGGGGGTGTAACAATGTGGAAGAAGGAAACTCAAGACAATGGTTGGACTTCATGTGTATCCTACATCTTTGACATTGAAATTGTCATGGTAATGTTAAGTCAGAGGTGCTTTGATGGACAGAGTCGTGGGTTCTGGTGTCATTCAGACATCTTGCTTAGAGGGTGGACAGTGCAGTCATGCGTGCACGTGTTCATTAACTGTTCTTATGCAGTGAATCAGATAAGCCACAAAACAGTGATTGTCTTCCTATTTACGCACAAGGCTAAATTACCTTTGTTATTCCTTAAAGATTTGAACACACTCGCTAAGGAATAAACTTAGAAACTCATTATGGCCCATTTGTAGACCTATTAAAAAGAGGGAGTCATATTTAAGGATCAGATTCTCATGAGAAAACAAATATTTTACAAGATGTATACAAGGCGTGTTTGAATGATGTAAACAGGCGAATGAGATATATCATTTAGCCAACAATTCAGCAAAATAGTTAAAAATTCCCATGTGACTGTGATGGAATTTCACATGAAGTTAGATCAACTTGCAACTTTATATATAAAAATTTTGTCTTTATGTTACCATTGTTAACTCGATAAGTGCATTGATAAGTTTGAATAAAAAGAGTTTAAAAATATAACTAAAATTAGGCTTGTCTTTTTGTACCGCAAAGCAATAATCATAGTCAAAATGTTGCCTGCGACAGTCTCATATTGACACTGGTTCTGTTCTGATCCGTTCTCAGATCACCGTCCTACTGGGGCAGCAGGTCACGTCCCAACACAAGCTTCATTATTACTAATTACACCCGGTCCATCATTGACTTTTGCCTTCCCTATTAGCAACATCAGCCATTAACACTAATGTTCTGTTTAACACTGAAGATGCGAGAGTTTCTCCTGCTCCCTGGGACTGACTGTAGCATAATGGGTGAACACTCTGAGCCTCTTTACTCTTAAATTCATACATTACAGATATCCTATTCATTTTGAAAGTTTCTGATAAACTTCACAATCTTTATGGTGAAAATGACTGTGAATGACACGTTTCTAGAATCTAAAAATACTGTAGGTTCACTATAAAAAATGCTTGGTTGTTTTTACCCAATGTTGTGTCAAATATGGACTAACCCAGCAATGGGTTGTTTTAACCCTGCGGTTGGGTTAAATATTTGCTTAAGACAACCCAATCGCTGGGTTAGTCCATATTTGTTTTTTACCCAGAATTTTGTTTCATGTGTTTCATGTAATCTTAAGAAGTTTAACATTTAAATAAATCCATTCTTAGTATTTAATAAAGAAGACTAAAATCATTCTCTATTCTGCTATACTAAAAAATGCTGTGTCAAAAACAGCCCAAGTTGGATTGAAAATGGACAAACCCAGCTATTGGGTTGTTTTAACCCAGCGGTTAGGTTAAATGTTTGCTTAAAACAATACAATCGCTGGGCTAAAACAACCCAATTGCTGGGTTTGTCAGTTTTCAACCAACTTGGGCTGTGTTTAACCCAGCATTTTTTAGATTGTAATTAAAACAATACACCACTTTCCATAGCAGCACACAGAACCCAATGGTGTTTGGCATCAATGACATCAAGCCTGGCATGACATTTCAACAGTAATTACATTGAAGAGGATTATCAGTGAATATAGCAACCTGTGGTTACACTTTATTTTGATGGTCCCCTTTAAATATTCTGTTAAGTAATGTTGCAACTAACTCACCATTAGAGTATCAGTAGGTTTACTGGTAGGTTTCGGGTTAGTAGAATAAGTTGACATGTACTTGCAAAGTTACTTATAGTAGAATGCCTGTGAGAGAGCATCAAAATAATGTGTTAGCATATATTAAGACAATCTCTAGTAGACAGTCAGACAGTCTATCAATACTGTAATGACTAGTTGACATAGGTGCAACGTTACTTATATAGCAAAGAGAATGTCTAAAGGGGTCCATAAAAATAAAGTGTTACCCAACCTGTCCCTCACAAAAAAATTATTAATAAGTTGGACAATAGAGCAAATATTCTATGAACTACATCAAAAATAACATCATGGTACTTTTTTGCCATTTTGGAGCTTGACACGGTCACTACCACTAGGAAAGTTACTTTAAAAATAATAAAAACTAAGTATTTATTTACAAAAACTAAGTATTTATTTACAAAACGAACTCAAATAATCTTCTCCGACAAGCAGGTACCGTGTAGCAAAACGCAGACAATACCAGACACTGAAGTGAGCACAAAGAAGAACTTAAATACACAGTGAGGATGAGACAATGACAAACAGCTGTGATGATTAATGAGTGTCCATGACAACAGATTAATGGCGGGAAACTGGGACAAAGGAAACATGTGACACAGGTGACTGACGAATGCAAACTAAAAGTCCATGAAAACGAAACTCAACACACAGATTCACACGAGGGTGCAGCTCCAACAAACCTTTCATCTGTGCTTCCATTCTGGGTCGCAGAAGAATAGGACCCAGGAGAATAAAGTTAAAGACTTACTTAAGCAATAAAAAAATTAAACACAAATGTGATGTTTAACTAAAGTCATTTCTGCTTATTATGGTCGAATTGGACCATCGACGGTTAACAGCAAAGACATTGGTTAATAAAGTGAGATTAAATACATAAAGTATTTTTGCGTAATTTAACATTTAATCTGATGATGTAAATTGCGTTACTTATAATGTCATGGAATGGACAACATCTATGTTGTTCTTGGGGGGAAAATGGGATTGAAACAAGCGTGAGTAAATGATGACAGACTTTTCATTTTGTCTTTAAGAACCGGAAATATTGACATACTTAATATTAGCCAGCATAATTTGGTAACATGTTATTTTAGTGTCCTTGTTACACTTACTATAATAGTCAATTGTGCAACTAACCCTAAATCAAATGCTAACCCTAAACCTAGTTAATTAATATTACTCAGTACTTAAATGTATAATTGCACTGTAACAAGGACACCCTGATGTGTAACCATAGATTCATATAAGAATATGTTTATATATTAAAAATATGTGTTTTTGTTCCTTCTGTTTCTTCCCAGTCTAATGCGTTGGATAAAAAAAACAACCACATTATTAGCAACACTGCATAAAATATCGCAAAAGCATCATAACTAAAACAAATCCATGCAATTAAAACTTAAAATGTGAGGCAATACAAAGCTTCACAACATTTTAGGTGTGTGTGGGGAGCAGCGTGAACGTATACACCACAGAAAATTAAGCAAATGGCATCATTATAAGCGTTCATCTTGGCTTGCGAGGGGTGCGGGAGATGATGGGGTGTCTGTGTCTTCAGCGGTCTCAACAGACAGAGCTGCGTGTCAGGCGCTGGTAACAAATGGTTCTGCTAAATCAATCTTTAATTTGATGCCAGCCTTTTGCTAATGGAGAGTCTTGTTAGAGTCTTAGCCTTTTGTCGGCTCAGTCAAAGTTTAGCCATTATGCAGCAGATCCATCATTTCTAGATGTGGTCAGTAATGAATTGTGTGCATCAGCATCATTAGAGGTTTATGAACCAAAAGCTTCCACCTATTAAATGGAGCTATTAAAGACCCTCTTAATGTTCACCCTGTTTAATGGTGAGAAATAGACTAAAGCAGACACGGGAGAAAAATTAGTTGATTTTGATTCATTAGATGTACACTCATTTATGTGATGTGAGTGATTGCTTTCTAATATACTGTTTCCCACCAAAACAACAAAAGGACATAATGTCTTCATCATGAAAATCATCTTATTTAAGATCTGAACTTGTTTGTGAGATTTCACAGGGGACCAACCGTCTTGCACAAATACAAAAAATAATGCTCAACATTGATCAATCCACATTCTTGAACATAAAAGGCATAATTCATTTGAATGTGTCCGTGATGTGTCTGCTCTCTGATACACACACTAGCACATAAATGCTTGTTTTTGTATCGCTCTTCCCTAACCCTAAATCTACAGAAACCTTTGGCATGTTTTAGATTAATCTATTAATCTATCATCTGACATTCCTATTCATAAATGTTCCTTATAATGTCATGGAGATATGCTATTGTTTCCATTCTAAACTGGTTACCTAATTGATTTCTGCTGTTTGCATATTATACATTATTAGTAAGTATCTCTATTACAAAAGATATAGAAAAACAAATAGACTTTTGATTTGGGCCAGTGATCAAATACCTAATAACTTCCAAGGATTCACTCTAAAGATTTTAGTAACTGCTTAGCAACACCCTAGAAACCACTCAGAATATTTCAGCAAATGGTTTCAGTAAATACTGGGAAAGTTGTCAGGCCACCAATGTTTGTGAGAGTTTTGCACGTGCGAGTGGCAGTCACGTTGTCTAAAGAAAATGTAAAACCCCCAAGTTCTACACCTCCCCTTGCAGAACCTCTTTGGCATCTTTAGATGTTAGATAGGGCCTAAGCCATTATTTAGACAGAATATATAAGTTGACAGAGTTTTCACTATCTGATTCTTAAATGAGACTAATAATTTGGAAAATAGCAAAGATGTGCCAACAAAAATAGGGTAGTTCATGACTTTTATCATTTTCATATTAACATATGCGATTTGGTTGTTTTAATCCAGCGATTGGGTTGTCGTAAGCAGACATTTAACCCAACAACAGGGTTAAAACAACCCAATTGCTGGGTTAGTCCATTTTCAACCCAACTTGGGTTGTTTTTTACATAGTATTTTTTAGAGTGTAGTTCACAATTATGAACATACGTGAAATACTGATGCTGTTTTAAAATACTCTTGCACTACCCCACTGGCTGCACTGTTTATATTGTTTTAATTTGTATTGTTTATTGCTATTCTACTAGGTAATTATTACTTTATAATTAAAGTTTTTAGTCGTCTTTTTAGGGCTGCTAACCCCATTTTGTTGTTGTGTACTGCTGTATGCATACAAACAATGACAATAGGGATTCTTAAACTTCTTAAAATATACTTTTAAATTCTACTGATGTAATATCAAATAAGACACTAGTTAAAATTATAATCAAGTATTTTTATAATGTGCCTTAGTGTGAAACTAGGCACACATTGAAATAAGTGCACTTCCTTAAAGCACAATAAAATATATTAAACAAACAATGATTTAAAATGTACTTTACTGTTTTTATTTTGTACATATTGTAGTTTATCTGAAAGTACAGTCTTTTAAAAATATAGATCCTACTGACCCTTCTTGGCATTTTTAGATTTTAAGCAAGACATTATTTAGTTGCATTACTAATCCATTTTCATGATGGGGACCATGTGTGATTTCAGGTTAACTATCACTTATTTTAATATTTGCTGTATTATTTTTGAACATATCACCTACAGCTCTCACTTTTGAGTCAGTGTTTGGAATGTTGGAGAACATATGGAACATTTCAGCACTTTGCATGAAACTCAGTACTATCTACCTATGAACCAACAGCATTTCACTGTCCCCATGTGAGTCTCTCTGGGTGCTCTGGGAGTAAGGTAAAGTCAGAGCAGCAGCGCTGTTGTCCAGGGGAGAAGACACAAAGGCCCAGTGGCAGGTCCATTCTCCCCCAAAGCCGATACCACCTGCAGGGGCCGGCCCCTCTCCTGAGCGTCCCAGCACCGCTCTCCAAATGATGATTAATCACGGGGGGCTGAGGGGGGGCTCGGACCCTGACACGGCCATAATGCTGGTCACCAGAGTCTGGATTGGCCAGCGGCGATCAGTGGGTGGATGTCTACGGAAGATGGATGACCTCGGCGAGGGCTCGGACTCCTGTCATTAACAAGAGAAAACAAAACAGACAACAAAAAGAAAGGCAGCTTGGTGTGAGGGAGACTCGGTTTGTGTGGGAATAAATGAGAGTTCTGACATTAGCAAACGTTTAAGACACTCAACTTTCCCAACGCAAAGTAGTCTGAGCCCTGACACTACATGACAGCCGTGAACTTCTGGAAGTTTGTGATCGTTTGCTCTCATCAGCGGAAAGAAGAGCCGCGGCGAGTCGAGATTTTCTCTGACAGTTACAAATGAAGCCGCGATTCATTATTTTCCAGGGAATTCGGTCTTCTGCAGACGAAGATGGAGATGCAGCCGTGGCGTCACTGCCCATTTGGATGGAGATGAATCAAGGCACTTTAGCCCAGACGCAGCACTGACAATCACATCAGCGAGGCTATCGGACTCCCCTCTACTCCTCGTGGACGGATCCGGTGTGGAGCGGAGCGGGTAATAAAGGCTCCTACTGAAACCCCATTAAGCCCAGTCTCCAAAGACCAGCTCATTAGCATAGCGGAATATTCCCCCCTTTGTGTAATTCTATAAACTCTTATTGCTTCCACTATCCTATTCTTAAATGACGCTAATAATGTGGAAAGTTTAGCTGTATAAATGAGGGTGTTCTCGCGTTTTTGCAGCTTGTGTTCGTTTTAATCCGGCGTCTGGTTACCTCATTCACAATCCCCCTAATGACCCATCTTTGTTAATAATGCAGACGAGGATGGGGGAGGAGCAGATGCAAGAAAAGCCACGTTTCTCCTTTGTTGTCAAATTGACACGAGTGCCTGTTGTCTGTCTGACACATTAGGTCATAACCAATGCCATATAACATTTATTACATTGTTATACATGTTAAACAGCCCAGTTATCAGCAAATGAATGATCTTTTGACCTTTAAATAAAAAAAATATGATCGTTATTGTTGAACAACTCATGAACCATCAAGAGCAAATGACATTATTGGTGTTCCCTCTTCATTTGCATGTCTTCACACACACACACACATATATATATAGTAACAGTATTTAATAAATAAACAAAACATGCACCTTTAAGAGTCGCTTTATGCATTTACAAATTTAAAAAATTTTCAAAAAATACAGGGGTTTGCTTATCTGAACACTTATCTGAATACAGCATCATATGAGCAGACCGAATTCAAATAGCCCTATTTAATTTTGTTTTCAGCTGCCGAAAAAAACTTTGATTCTTCTGCAAAAATGTGGAAGAAAAGTCTCTATGCATATGACTATGCTGAATTTTGCTGCATTGTTTGGTAACACTTTAAGGTGACATAGTTACATGTTACTACATGTACGTACTAAAGTAATAACAGTAAAAAAATATTGTGTATCTACCTTAAATGAATACATGATGTCAGCTAACTGCATGATTTGCATTG
The DNA here is from genome assembly GCA_023029165.1 of Gobiocypris rarus. NCBI lineage: Eukaryota > Metazoa > Chordata > Actinopteri > Cypriniformes > Gobionidae > Gobiocypris > Gobiocypris rarus. Next base: position 7,459,737 of record CM040920.1, read on the forward strand.
AACTGTAGAACTGTATTCTGAAACACGTTACTTGGACACAGTCACCTCTGATTACAGTTCACTCTAATTTCTGTTAAGCTGCTTTGAAATGATAATATAAATGTACATTTAATTTAGTTTTCTTCTAAATGTGTGATTTTTTGAGCTGTGATTAAACAACATATTCCTTCGGGCATGGGTCAAAATATGTTAACAGGAGAACATGTGAAAACTGAACAGCTTTTGTTGGATCAGATACAGCCATAAGAGGTGCATTTTACACTTTGCATATAGTAGTAGTTATTAACATTAGTGGGTAGAAGGAACAAAAGAGCAAACTGGTTACCTGTAGGCCTGCAGTCTATTTTAGAAACTCATGAGCTCTTCTAGCATAGGATTTCAGGTGTGAATCACAGATCTGGAAGTAGATGACAAAAATCTAGTCTAAATGCATGTATAATTTTTGTATTTATGTTACTCTCATACATTTTTGAAAAAACAAACAAACATAGTCCTGCTTATGGTCCTGGGTACCGAACGGTTAAAACACTGTTATATGTCATGATTTGTTATGTCAAAGATTATATTTTAATGGAAGACACACTTAAGGCTCGCTAAAAACAATAACTTTTAATTATTATTTTTTTTTTTTATTAATATTTTTTATGTGGTAACAATTTTAAGGTAACACTATTTTGTCCTTGTTACACATTACATAGTTAATAACGGTTACACTTTATTTTACGGTGTATATTTAATATATATCATATATAATATATTTATATATAAGTACTGAGTAATATTAATTAACTACATGTACTTACTGGATTAGGGTTTGGTTGAGGGTTAGTTGCATGTAATTATACATAATTTACTGTTATTACTATTGTAACATATGTAACAAGGACACTGTAAAATAAAATGTTACTGTAATAACAATAAATTATGCATAATTACATAATTGCATTTAACCCTACAACAAACCTAATCCTAACCCCATACTATATTACTCAATCTTTAAATGTATAATTGCACTGTTACAGGAACACATTAAAATAAAGGTTACACAATATTTGGTAACACTTTATTTTACAGCGTCATTGTTACATGTTACATGTAGTAATTATTGTAATAACTATAAATTATGCATAATTACATGCAACTAACCCTAAACAAAACAAAACCCTATTCCTAACCCTAAGTACATGTAGTTAATTAATATTGCTCAGTACTTAAATGTATAATTACGGTAACACTTTATTTTACAGTGTCATTGTTACATAAGTTACATGTAGTTACTATAGTAATAACTATAATTTATGCGTAATTGCAACTAACCCTCAACCAAACCCTAACCCATATTGTTAGTAGCCTATGTGTACTTACTTAATATTACTCAGTACTTAAATGTATAATTACAGTGTAACAAAGACACCTTAAAATAAAGTGTAAGGTGCCGTAGTTACATTGTACTTACCCAAATAAGTAGTTATATTGGACCCACTTTATATTAGGTGTCCTTAACTACTATGTACTAACATTTTAATTAATAATTTGATACATTGCACTTATTGTTTACATACATGTTTTTACATTGTATTACATTTAAAAAATACCTGCATGTAATACATCTGTAATTCATTTCATAGTTACATTTGTAATTACACAGTTGACACTTCCTTACACCTAACCCTACCCTTAAACTTACCCATCCCACCACACCTGTCCCCAACCCTACCCGTATCCCACCTCAATATCAGCAAAGGTGTTTTGCAACACAATATGAACACAGTAAGTACATTGTACTTGTTTTTATGTAAGTACATAGTAGTTAAGGCCACCTAATATAAAGTGGGGCCGTTATATTAATTAACTGTACTTTAGAGTTACGGTGAGGGTTAGGTTTTGGTTTGGTTTAGTACTTGTAATTGTTATGCATAATTTACTGTTATTACTATAGTACATGTAGTAAGGTGTAACTATGAAAATATGATAGGGGTAATGTTAGAGACGGGATTCATGTTATGGATAAGGTTTAAAGGTGGGTTTAGGTACGGTCAACAGAGTAATTATAAATTAAATTAAAGAAAAGAATTACAGATGTAACTACATTCAGCTATTTTGTAATATCACTCAAAAAATACTGGGTTAAAAAAAACAAAAAACAGGTTGGGTTGAAAATGGACAAACCCAGCGGTTGTCACAACCTAATTGTGGTTAATTGGGTTAAAACAACCTAATTGCTGGGTTTGTCCATTTTTAACCCAACTTGGGTTGTTTTTAACCCAACATTTTTAAAGTGTATAAACAGGTACTGTATGTATACAATAAGTGCATTGTATCAACTAATCAATTCAAATATAAATATAAAGTGGGTCCTAATATTTAATATTTAACATGTAATATAATATTTATATAATATAACAGTTTTTTGTAAATAATATATATTTTGTTCCCAAACTATGATGAACTGTGTCACAGAAGAGGTGCATGTGAGTAGTTGTCTGTATGAATTGCAAATTGAATGTATATTTGAATACCTTAAAAAAAAAATTAGCATCACGTCATTGACCCACATCTAATGGCAACGGTTCCCAGTGTTTTCATTTGGTAATTTCTTTAGGTGTCAGCAGGACAGTGTATGTTCTTGCACTGTAGATTTTTCTTTTATCACACAACATCCTGGCTCTTCCTGTGACGCCCTCATTTTCTCAGTGCATGAATGTCCCCAATACAGTAAAAGTACAGACAGGGCAATTTTCCCTGACATGCACTGCCATCTTGTTTTGCTCAGCGAGACAAAGAGGGGCCGACTGATGGCTTTGTTAGGACAGACAAGCCCTTGACAAGCGAGCTCCATATTCAAAGCATCTTCTTCCTGTTCCTCTGCATGGCTCAGGATATAGCGGCGCAGTCCTGCTTTAGCCAGTAGGTTAATGTTCAACCAGGTACAGGAACTGACGTTGTGCTTACGTGGTGGAAGTGTGTCCCCCCCGCGCTCAGGATAATCAGTCTCTCCTGACAGCTAGCTCCACTTAGCTTGTTCTCAGCTTGTAACGCGCCATGTCCAATTAGCTCTCAGGGTGCTCCATCTTCATCCCTAAAGACTGGAGAAAGCAGTGGGCTGCTCACATCGACCATGATGGAGAAGGCCTTGATTGGACAACAAGATGTCCTGCAGCCACAGTCCAGACTGAGTCAGCTAATCATCAACTTTTTGTCCACCGGTAGAAGTGAAAGTCTGTGGCCTGGACAGGAAGTCTCAAACTGAGCCCTCAGTGCCAGGCCGGGGAGGTGAGAGACGCTGCTATTGTCTCGAACGCCTCGTCGGTGAATTTCTGCTGATGAAGACATTGACAGTGTTACAGCAGGAAATGTAGATGTTGAGCTTTCCCTGAAAGGTGAGAGGCCTTCATCAGGAGGCCTGATCACACAACGGCACTTTGATTCAGTCTTGATTGTCTTATAAACTTTTCCAAATGTTTAATGTCATTTTATTGTCCCTGACTTTCAATCATAGCAAATTCTGATAATCTAAACAAACTATTTAAATATATATTTGTGTGAAAATTTATTTTCACCATGATCACAAGTTTTGCTCCAATATAGTGTACTTGTTTAGCAAGGAGATAACAGTGTCAGTGAAGATCTTGAGATGACAACCAGAGAAGAAGAAAAAGATAAATCACTTTCCAATTAAATGGTTTTATTGTACATTTTTTTTCAGTCAGACTGTAATTTATGCAAAAATTTTGAAAATATTATTTAATGGTGTGTAATTTAAATAAAATGACATTTATTATAATGGATTTATATGAAGATTGTTTTAAGTTCACTTAAATTAAGCGTTGCTATTTTTTAAAAGCCTGATAAATGTTGAAGATGATATAGCTTTCAATTATGTAATGTTGAATGTCTATCATTAATGTAAAAAAAAAAAACTGGCATTCATTCATAAAAAAGGACAAATTTCATTCATAAAAAAATGCCATTACAACAAATATTAAAAATGTACTGTCTTTAAGTTGTTTAATTTATTTGGAAAGTAACTGTGAAATAATATTATTTTTTTATTTTTTTTTCGATTGACAGCACTAATATATCAAATATATATATATATATATATAAAATAAAAAATACACACTAAATATATACAGTGGGTACGGAAAGTATTCAGACCCCTTACATTTTTACTCTTTGTTATATTGCAGCCATTTGCTAAAATCATTTAACATCTTTTTTTTCTCATTAATGTACTCATAGCACCCCATATTGACAGAAAAACACAGAATTGTTGACATTTTTGCAGATTTATTAAAAAAGAAAAACTGAAATATCACATGGTCCTAAGTATTCAGACCCTTTGCAGTGACAGTCATATATTTAACTCAGGTGCTGTCCATTTCTTCTGATCATCCTTGAGATGGTTCTACACCTTCATTAGAGTCCAGCTGTGTTTGATTATACTGATTGGACTTGATTATGAAAGCCACACACCTGTCTATATAAGACCTTACAGCTCACAGTGCATGTCAGAGCAAATGAGAATCATGAGGTCAAAGGAACTGCCTGAAGAGCCCAGAGACAGAATTGTGGTAAGGCACAGATCTGGCCATGGTTACAAAAAAATATCTGCTGCACTTAAGGTTCCTGAGAGCACAGCGGCCTCCATAATCCTTAAATGGAAGATGTTTGGGATGACCAGAACCCTTCCTAGAGCTGGCCGTCTGGCCAAACTGAGATAACGGGGGAGAAGAGCCTTGGTGAGAGAGGTAAAGAAGAACCCAAAGATCACTGTGACTGAGCTCCAGAGATGCAGTCGGGAGATGGGAGAAAGTTGTAGACAGTCAACCATCACTGCAGCCCTCCAGCAGTCGGGGCTTTATGGCAGAGTGGCGCGACAGAAGCCTCTCCTCGGTGCAAGACACATGAAAGCCTGCATGGGGTTTGCTAAAAAACACCTGAAGGACTCCAAGATGGTGAGAAATAAGATTCTCTGGTCTGATGAGATCAAGATAGAACTTTTTTGCCTTAATTCTCAGCGGTATGTGTGGAGAAAACCAGGCACTGCTCATCACCTGTCCAATACAGTCCCAACAGTGAAGCATGGTGGTGGCAGCATCATGCTGTGGGGGTGTTTTTCAGCTGCAGGGACAGGACGACTGGTTGTAATCGAGGGAAAGATGAATGCAGATGAGTACAGGAATATCCTGGATGAAAACCTTCTCCAGAGTGCTCAAGACCTCAGACTGGGCCGAAGGTTCACCTTCCAACAAGACAATGACCTTAAGCACACAGCTAAAGTAATGAAGGAGTGGCTTCACAACAACTCAGTGACTGTTCTTGAATGGCCCAGCCAGAGCCCTGACTTAAACCCAATTGTGCATCTCCGGAGAGACCTGAAAATGGCTGTCCACCAACGTTTACCATCCAACCTGACAGACCTGGAGAGGATCTGGAAGAAGGAATGGTAGAGGATCCCCAAATCTTGGTGTGAAAAACTTGTTGCATCTTTCCCAAAAAGACTCATGGCTGTATTAGATCAAAAGGGTGCTTCTAAATACTGAGCAAAGGGTCTGAATATTTAGGACCATGTGATATTTCAGTTTTTCTTTTTTAATAAATCTGCAAAAATGTCAACAATTCTGTGTTTTTCTGTCAATATGGGGTGCTGTGTGTACATTAATGAGAGCAAAAAAAAACTTTACTAAATGATTTTAGCAAATGGCTGAAATATAACAAAGAGTGAAAAATGTAAGGGGGTCTGAATACTTTACGTACACACTGTATATATATATATATATATATATATATATATATATATATATATATATATATATATATATATATATATATATATTCCACCCAAAACTTTTAATCTGTGAACCAATGAACCAAATGTCAGTGAAGAGCTATAGATGAAATATGAGATATGTGAAGAAAAAAAAAGATTATTCACTTTTCTGTTGGTGCTTTTTATTGTGCAACATTTTTAATTGTGTGTAATGTATAGATTTTTTTATTTTATTTTACTGTCCCCAAAATTAATTTCTTAATAAAAATGACAAGTACACTCTGTGTACAAACTCTGAAGTACACATAAATATTTTGTGTAAAAAATATTTGTATTAAGTTTAACACAAATTATATCTATCATTTCTGGTGTCATTTCCATCGGGATCACAAAAATTACTCCAAATCTTTGATTTTTTAAAGTTAGTATAATTGTTTATGTAGCAAGGAAACAACCGTGTCAATAAAGAGCTTTAGATGAAATATGAGTTATGTGATGTGTTAGAAAAACAAATAAAACCTTTCAATATTTTCAATCCTCTGTCATTCATACAAAAAGTGTTTAAATTTTAATTGTGTTAGGATGCAAAAAAATGTGATTTGAAATAAGCATTAGCAAGAGAAGCTTGCATAAGCATTAGCAAGGATTCAACCATTTTTATGAGCTTATTTTAGTTTATTTAGAGTCTACAAAACTTAGCATCACCCAAATAATCTCAGGCATGAGCATTTTACTTATGCCCCACTGTCAGCAATGTCACCTTATATGACTTTTTGTCTGAAAGCATGCAGTTTTAACATTGCCTGTTTTCATTTTCGTATGAAACTTCCCCACATACATGTTGGCAAGCCTTTCAGTATGACTAACAAATGTCAAAGAACCAAATTTGTCATGTGTTAAAAAATTTGGCACAAATTTTTTTCTCTTTACATTTGTTATGAAATATCTTCTTAGGCTAAACAATAGCTCTTGAAAGCTTATAGTTGCATTGAAAGGTTCTTTTGCTGTGGAAACCTGTGTCGTTTGAGTGTTGTAGCTTTCCTTTTACTCAAAAATATACCCACCCTGAAACAAGCACAAAATCTCAAACAGCTTATAAAGCTAAAAAAACAAAACAGGAGAATGAATCTGACATCAGCCGTGCAGAAATCAAATACATTTACCACAGCTGAGGCATTAGAGAAAAAAAAATATTGCAGAATAGATTAACGTTCAAAAGTGATTATTGGATTGAGTCGAAATAGAATTACTGCTTTTGTCAGTATTGCAACATCTATAAAGATGTCAGTGATTTGGAAAGATCATTACAACCTTAAATTGTCTGCCAGGGATATGAGAATAGGCACTGGCTCATATATTACCCACAGTCCTCCTGTGGCGTGATTGAACTGTGCCTGCTTTGCTTGTGAGAAAGCATTAATCCTGCTCTAGACGAGGGTAAATTCTTTACGTTTGCTAAGTGGATGGAAGCATTAAGATCAAGGTCTGTAATGAAAACCGAAGGTGACGTGTATGAAGAAGCCCGAGATGAAACTCTTTCGCAGAGTTCAAGGATTTTCACATTTTGCGAAGACACAAGTTGCTTTGTTTAGGATACGCAATTTGATTTAACCCCAGTTATTTCTCTTTTTTGCCTTCGCTGTTTTCGCCATCTTTCTTATCTCTAGTTAAGGTGAACTTCTGCCTAAGAAGAACATGCCAAAACCCGTGAATTCTCCTTCTCTCAAGTACAACGAGGCAATAAAAGAGGTAATAAAATCAGTAATGCCCTGATGTGGAAACATAGCCTGTAATGATGTTTTTGTCTCTCAATCTTCCGTTTCTCACCAATTAAAACAGTTCAAATGAGCTCACCCAGCTGCATCATATTTCTCCATGCAAATGATGGGAATTTGGTTTGTTCTCCAGTGACAGTAAATCTAATAAATACCACAATTCTCTCTCTTTTTTCCTAAATGATGAAATGCAGGTGCGGAGTAATTGGTGTATTTATCCTTGAGGAAGTGATATGTCTGAAGAGAGAGAGAGACGGAGTAAAGGAAATAAGGCTGACGAAACCTGGTGATCAAAGATGGCCTGATATGTGAGATGTGTAGATCGACTCGCTGGAAAGAATCCATGTGAAATTTTGGATGTGGAGGAATCTAGTTTATCTCATTTTGTGAAATAATTGATGTGCAATCAGCAGATTGGACAAAATAAAGAAAGATATCCTTAAAAGCAGTGTTTCTCAGCCAGGGGCCCGGGGCCCACTAGGGGGCCTCTGCAAACTTTCAAGATGACTTACACAAATATAAGACAAACCAAGCATCTAAATAAGCTAAACAACTAAAAATCAAGATATTTCTCTATATTTTTCTTCTATAACTCCTCAATTCCCACTGTCTACAAAAATCTGGATAGGTAGGCCTTCCAGACCAGGAAAAGTAATGTAAGTTAATACAATTTTATAACTCAATTGGGAATATTTAAAAGAAATCTGTGTCCTTAATCCTTATCCAACTCGAAAAGTCATGAGGCCTTTGAATATTGTTGTGGACAATGGGGTGTTGGAGTCAAAAAGGATGAGAACCACTATTTTAAAGGTGTCTTAAATGCATATTTTGAGGGTGTGAATGAAGCACAAATACACTGTATTTTGTCAACATGATAAGATCCATAGGTGGAGTGTGTGGCAAGGCTGATCCTGCGTCTGAAATTGGACCCTAGCATGCAAAAAACAGTAGCCTACGGCAACAAAATATTATGTTTGAATTCATAGTATTAAAAAAAAAACGTAGTGAAGACCTGGCTGACCTACTACTTCTGGCGGATTCTGAAGGCCACGGGAGAGGATTTGTGAGTGGAAGTGAAGCCATGCAGCTGTCACAGTAGGTCACATGACAATATCCATGTTTCCATCGCCCTGTTTTAATGCATATTTTGTATCAGAAACGAGTGATGGAATCTGCAAATTTCAACAAAAAAAATTACGCTCGCTTGGGGTGGTTTTTGTCTTGTGCAAAAAAGAGTTAATGTGAATAATGGGAGATGGAAACATGGATGTACTCAGCCTTTTTCTATATCTTTTTTCTCTATATCCCATTTTCTGAATAGATTTTGACGTAGCGAACATTTGAACGCTTGAACAACTTGGAAACACACCTAATTTGCATTTGTTTTTGTTTTTTTGCGAACTTTGAAAAGATTTGCTTTCACGTTTGGATGGAAACCCAGTTAATGACAATGTGATTGCCGTGTTTAAGTTATAATCCACTCACCACTCAAAACGCTGGAGTTTTCTCTTGTTAGTTAACTTATGGCAAACAAGTGTAGACATTATACCCATCTCATTTACATTTAGTCATTTAGCAGACGCTTTTATCTATATACTATGTACATATTACAATAACTGTGTAATAACACTAACCCTGAACTTACTTACCCTTAAACCTAACCTTAACCCATGTAGTTGCCTTATATTACCCAGTACTTTCTTTGGTAAGTGCGTAAGTGTACTTTTGTCAAATAAAGACCGTAACTTTTGATTTAATGCATCCTGCAGAGTCCAGATTAAAAGGAATAATTTATTTTTAAAAATTCTTTCTGACCCTAAACTTTTGAATGGTAGTTATTTGCATGGATAATACCACTTTTACAATATAAACAGCACCTGAACCTCAGAGATTTTAACCTAAAATGTACCATAATGTATTACAATCTCCCGTCGCATTACCTCAAAGCATGTGGTTAGTTGGGGAGAGATGTTCTGTGACTGTTCTAAGACATCATACTTACGGTTTTCACATGGTAAATGATCAAATGGGGGACAAAGAGACCTAGGGTGCATCTCAATCAGCTCCTGTAGGGGATGTCTCACTAGCAAAATCCTTCCAGTGCATTGAAACATTCACTACCTAAAAAGTCCCACAATGTGAAAACCAGGGAGCATCAATGCTCACTATGGCTGCATCCGAAATCGCTTACTCCCTTGAGTAGGTACTCATTTTGAATGCTAAAAAAGTATGTTCTATATAGTATGAATGTGTGTAGTATAAATGTAATCTGGACGTACTATTCGCCATGTTGTCATTATAATGTGACATTCCAGCGTCAGTTGCATCAATTCACTGCCATTCACAAATCTCCTTCCATGGCCCAGAGAGATAATAAATCATCCGGTTACTTTTTGCCTATATTTTATGAGTACTGTGAATTCGAACACACTTCTTTTGTCACTGTTTTTCGCCTACTATATACAGTAGTTGGGAAGTATGTCATTTTGGCTGCAGCCTATATTTCCTTAATGGAAGCTCTGAAGCATGAAACTACTAACTAACTTACTAACTACACATGACAATGACACTTGATAGATGTTTTTTAAAATACAAACTATTATTTCATTATATTTCAGCATCAACATACATTGTAAGATAGGTAATGAATAACCTAGCTAACATTTATGATTTATTTACGGCTGAAATGTTGCACGTATATGTAACAAGCAAAGTATTTATCATAATGTACTTTCAAATAACGTTAAAAAAAAATGTCAGAGCGATATTAGTTTTGCTGTTGTTCATAAATATAAGTAGTGATGTTGTACAATGAGGACGTTGTCATGTTGCCGGAAATAAGGTCATCAGTGTCCCTATGTGTAGTGAGCCAGTGTCCTTTACTGTCCTTACCAGTGCCTGAGTTCATGATATACTGATTCATGACCTAGGAAGATAGGGAGATGATTGACACGCACCCTTACACTGAAGGAGGAGCCTGAGTCAAATCTAGAGACTAGACGATCAAAGACATGTGGGCTCTTAAAAATCTGGACAGTAAATAACCACCTAGCAATGCCCTAGCAACCACCCAGAACACCCTATCCAGCAACGCCCTATCAACCACGTATACAGTAGCAATGCCTAAAGCATTATGGGGTAAGTTAATCAACACCACCAGTCACATTGGGTTTTTTTAGGTTTGATGTTATTTTTGTAGCCATTCTGATCATGGAAAACAATCTACGAAAAAACAAACTGCCTTATTTCCCTGACAAAGGGCAATGATTTGTTTTGTATCTTAAAGTCAGCGACAGTTAGCATTTCTCAGTAAACTTCTGCGCCATGAACACCTCTGCTGAGCAGGGCTTGTTTTTAACCAAAACAACTGATCGGCATTCAATTTAACCGATATTAGCAGCCAGGGACCAGAGTTGACTAATTTACTCCTACTCTGATGTACAAACATTAGCAACTCTTCTCTTTTTTTAGATTGGACCTGGTAATGTCTTCGCCTCCCACTCTTGTACAGCTAAATGAAAGGCTTCTGTGGCTAAATTTCCCCCTAGTTCCTCCCACTCAAGTCTAACATCATTAGATGTACTTTAGGGCAGATATTGTTTCCTATCAATTCTATTCAAACGAAACGCGAGCTCACAAGCATCGTTATGAGGCAGCTAATAAAATCATACAAGGTGTTTATGTATGCAGGATTCTCAGGAAAGGGTAATCGTGCAGCTTATTAAAAGTGAACTTGCCTAGAGCCTTTCTGTGCAGGACCAACACTAGCTTCTGTCACCGGTGAATCAGATGACAGTCGCTGAGCAGGCGGGTCAAAGGTCACAGCTTTGCGTTCATGTTTATGGAAATGGAGCGCTGATGCTTTCGAGTTTTATTATTGGTGTTTGTTAAGGCCAGCGTTACTATTATTAATGCTCATACTGATCCCTTTACCCTAAGTATTAAACTTTGACACATAACGCATCTCACACTTTTGAGCTGCTGATATGAATCAACTTCTGACTGTTGAAGAGATGTGTGTGTTGGTTTTCTAAGTGATCAGACTTGATGGGAAATTTTACCTGGCAACAAAAAAAAATATCCCACTGACTTACTAAAAAAAGGACCACAGTCATATCTAGAAAACAAAATATCATAGAGACTTGATTTGGGCCAGTAAACAACACATTTGCAATGACCCTGAACACCACAGTAACTGCCTAGCAACAACCTAGAAACGGTGAGAGTAGTAAGTTTGTGAGCAAAAAAACTTTATTTACCATTTTATCATGCACATTATTTACAATATATTAATCTCCAACATGCTTTCACGCAACAATGACAGCTCTCGTGTCAACACAACAGGCATGTGTCACGGTGCGCGATTAATATTTTGTAAATAAAATGGTTAAAAAAATGTGCGCAGACAAAGCACTCATGTTGCTTCATAAAACTGAGGTTAAACCACTGGAGTCACATGGATTACTTTAAAGATGTCTTTACTACACTGTAAAATCGAATTAGTTACTTAAGACTTACTTAAAAAAAAGCATGCAAACCGATTGCCTTTAAAAAAACAAAGTAAAGTGAAATAGGAATAGTAGACCTATGTACTGACAAATGCTTAGTTAGTATAGTTCACATACATGAGTTATAGTAACTAAAAAATAACTGTAGAGAGTACTTGATAATAAAGTAAAAGGGTCAAGCACCTATTGTAATCATTGGCGTTCTTATTCTTATTCTTCCGTTTCTTCTTCCGCTCTTGAGTCTAAGGCAGCCCATAGAACCGCTACCAGGAAAGTTATGAAATTTGGCACACAGATAGAGGGCAGTCTGAAATGTCACCATAGCAAATTTGGAGTCTCTAACCAATCCCTCTAGCGCCACCAACTGTCCAAATTGGCAGTTACGTATGTGCTTATAACTTTTGAACCGTAAGGGCTCTTTTTTCCTCTGATTCCGTGTCTCAAAACATTTAACTGCACCCTATGACGTCATTTTCGGTAGTGCCAATTTTCCAGCCCAAAAAAATTTACTTTTTCAAACTCCTCCTATGTCGTTGCTCCGATTTTTACGAAAATTTTACCAGATCATCTTCAGACGATGTCAGGATGATTTGTCAAACCGTTCTCGAATAATGCGTGAACAAATTTTACATAACGCTTGTGAAAATACAAACCAAACTGTGTTCATGTCATCAGAAGCAAGACCTGAGGCAACCTGCAGCGATTCATCGCAGTGCTAATAACTTCTGAAAGCTTTTTCCAAAAATCACGATTCAATGCATCATGCCGAGTCACACGTCTAACTTTTGATTAAATTAGCCTATTATAATGAATCTGGTCTTAATACATTTCTTGGGTCATGCAAATAATATAGATACCAATGTTGCCATATTTGGCTGAACTTCCTGTCCACCATTTTGTTTTTCTTTAAAAAAACAAAATTTTCAAACTCGTCCACATCAATTTCGTAATTGCCCCACCTATTGGTCGAAAGTGATAAACCATTAAATCGTATTATTAGTGACTGTATATGATTTTCAGCCGTTTTGCCTTTTAATCATATTAAAATGTTTTAAATTGCTCATTGTAGCAGTTGATCTTCTTTGTGCTTGGCCATGATAATTGCTGCTTGCACAGAGTCAACTGGCTTGCTCAGTTGGGGACACTAAATATTCAACTAAATTACTGATCCGTCCGCATTGTCACTATATGATAACTGAAATGAGCTGGATAACATCACCGTTTTCTCCAGAGCGGCTGTACAGCCGAATCAAGTTATGTTTCATTATTTTCCTATTAACACTGTGAAGCTGCTTTAAAACAATCTGCATTGTAAAAAGCATGACTTGACTTGCAGTTATATTTTACTTTAGATTTACTCTTGGCTTAGTATAGCTACCATTGTTGTGTTTTGCATGCTGAATGTTGAAGTCTGTTTGTGACTCAAGCATGGTCAATTGCAAGATATTGTCACAAATTTAGAGGTATTATATCAACCCAATTAAAAGTTTCACAGGGTGTTTATGACATAAGTTTTGGCAATAAAGATCATTATTCGACATGAAAAACATGATTGAGTTAGAAGTTAGGTCACCTTTCAAAAGCAATGTATTATTTCCCTTCCTTTGAAACCAAATAACTGTGATTTCTTGTTACATCACTGCAGGAGAATCAATTTATGATGTCCGCTTATGTGATGTTCTCTCAAGTTTTTCAGTTGCATTGACATTTCATAAAGATAACTTTGGGAAATAAGTGAATGCAACTAGAGAAAGCTTTCCCCTACCTCAACATTTTATTATTATTATTTTTTTTTTTATTTTTTTTTGCTTGACAAAATGGCATTCAAACCAATCAATTAAGTCAAGTCACCTTTATTTATATAGCGCTTTTTACAATATAGATTTCAGAGCAGCTTTACAATGATAACAGGAAAACGATGCAAAAAAGTTTGTTTCGGCTGTACAGCAGATCTAGAAGCTCAGTTCAGTTCTCACACAATGGTGTCAATGTGGGCAGATCAGTAATATAGTTGAATATTTAATGTTCTCAACTAAGCAAGCCAAAAGCCAGAGGCGATAAAGGGGACCGTGGCAAGGAACCAAAACTCCATCAGGTGACAGAATGGAGAAACCTTGGGAGAAACCAGGCTCAGACAGGGGGCCAGTTCTCATCTGGCCAATGAACGAACAGTGTATGATTATGATTCTGGCAAACATTACAGGTCAAAAGGCAGATCAGAATATATGTCCAGTTCCATGTGGTTGAAGATCGGATTCATCACGCCGGAGACGAGTTTGTTGAGGATCAGTGCCACTGGCCGTTGTGAGGCCTTCACAGGGCTACTTGACGGGGTCTCGGTCACTGCTGACACTGCAGGGATGCGTTGTGATCGTGTCAAGGTGCACATCCACCATCTGATTTGAATACGGCCCGGATCTGGCTGACTACTGTAAAACTTGGGATAAACAGAGAGACTAATATTATATTACTAATATTAGGTTAATATTCAGTCAATCTACTATACACTTAACTTGGGTTTTCTGAGTAGACAATGCATAGTAGGCTATGTGAAAAGAACAGATTACTAGATTTTTACAATTAAGTTAAGCCGGTAAATAAAGTTAACAAAAGATGTTAGTTAGAACAACTGTTGGATTTTACAGTTTACCCTTCTGGGGCTTGAAAGTGGTAGTTGCGTAGGCTGTAAAATAAGACAGAAATCTCTCAGATTTCATTAAAAATATCTTCATTTGTGTTCCGAAGAGAAACGGAAGTCTCACGGGTTTGGAACAACATGAGTGTGAGTAATAAATGAAAGAATTTTCATTTTTGGGTGAACTAAACCATTATGGATTCTTTAATGAACATTAAGTTCAAAAGTTTAGCATTTATTTGAAATAGAAATCTTTTGTAACATTATACATGTATAAACTGGCACTTTTAAACAATTGAATGCGTCCTTGCTGAATAAATGCATTAACTTTCTAATTTATTAATTCATTTATTTGTATTTATTTATTAATTTTACTCACCCCAATCTTTGGAATGCTTCATGGACGGTTTCCACAAAAATATTAAGCAGCAAAAAAAAACAAATTGCAACATTGATAACAATAAATGTTTCTTGAATCAGCATATTAATGATTTCTAAAGGACCATATGACACTGAAGACTGGAGTAAACAGGAGTAAATTACATTATAAAATATTCATATTTTACATTGTTATAATATTTCACAATGTTATATTAAAAATAAATGCAGGTTTGGTGAGCATAAGAAACTTGTCAAAGCATTAAAAGAAAAAAAAATCTTAATTATTCCATATAATTTGACAGGTTTTTTTATGACTGAAACGTGAAAACTATGTTGTGCAGTGCAGCTTTTATTCAGTAATCTATTGCAGCATCAGGAAAATCCCATCAGT
Organism: Gobiocypris rarus; assembly: GCA_023029165.1. NCBI lineage: Eukaryota > Metazoa > Chordata > Actinopteri > Cypriniformes > Gobionidae > Gobiocypris > Gobiocypris rarus. The sequence goes on from CM040920.1 coordinate 7,475,200, forward strand.
TGTGTTTGCTGATGGTCGGCTGGCAGACTTCTCAGCAGTGACCGTGGGAGGCCGGCTAGTGTGGGGATTTCCTCCCGTCTCCCACTCGACCAGCACCTCTGTCTGTCTGTCTGTCTGTCTCTCTCTTTCTCTCTCCTTATCGGGCCTACTTCTCCTCATCCTGCTCGGTGTGAACCACAACAAAGCTTTTTCCGCCTGGTATTTCATCTGATTGCGACTGTATTGCTATCATGGGTGTAATGGACACATTTCATGAAATTAGGTCAACTGTGTCAGGAAACTGATTTTAGATGCCTGCCTCTATTATTAGAGATGTTCCACAATATCTTGAATTATTCAAATGGGTATGTTCACACCATTCAAGGGCCACAACACAAAGGAAGAAAATGCAATGGTTATCTTTACTCTTTTAAATTGCAGATATGATACACAATGAGAAAAAAATAGAACTTTGTATGAACTGCTGTATGAACTGATTTCTTAGAAAAACTAAATGAAGCTTTTTTTTGACACTTCATTTGGCTTGTATTGTAAACGTCCACATGATCATAATGCTAGTGTGGACAAACACAGTACACGTGCTGCTCTATAAAGCACTGAATATCCTCAATCCAGTGAAAGCCATGATTTACTTCACTCTTGCTAATGCTAAGACACCGCTTAAACGAAACACATCCATCTATTCAGTCAATCAGATTTATTTTGGATCCTGAGGAAAATTTTCATATTCATATTTCTAATATTTCATTATCATGCTACAGTCAGTAGAGTTATGACTGCAATAATGCCAATAGCTCTGTGAATGAATCTTTTTCAAGTGCAATATGAAAAAGCTGTTTATGGAGTCATTAACCTTATAAGTGATATTAAGTACAGGAAGATCTTTCCTTCGACAAAAAAGAAGAACGATAACTTAGACTGGCAGACTTTAAATATAATGATATTATTAATTCGCTGGGTTGAGATTTGTGAAAATCGCAATTTGTCAGATTTCAGACTCTGTGACCCAGAGGAGAACTAAATGATTCATCTTGGTTGATTATCTCATATTGCCAAATAACTCACAAGTCAGTTCGGTTAGCCAATCAGAGCGGCTGTGACAAACGCTAGATGTTTCCATTGTGTGGACTTCATCATTTTTCATGACCTTGTTTGGAAAGAAATAATAGTTTTGTGGAAAGAATACTTTATTTAATTTTTAAAAGTCACTGATGAGGGTGCAGCGTTGAGAACATTGTTAATATTTTTAAACATTGACAACTAAAATGTGCTAATTTAATTTTTTTTTATGAATTTGCTTAATAAAATACTGTTGTAATGAAAATTTGGGTGTTTAATATTTTTCTTTATGTTATAAAATCAATTACACCCTAGTGAGGATCATGCCTAAAAACCACAACATAACACGTGATTTATTATTTAAAGGTGCAGTGTGTACATTTTAGCGGCATTTAGCAGTAAAGTTGTGAATTATAACCACCAACCGCTCACCCGTCCCTTTCAAAGCACATAGAGAAACTACGGGGAGCGACACAGGACAAAAATGTTGTCGTCTGAAACAGCAGAGAGTAGCTAGTGCTCTGTAGAGCAGTTTGTCTGTTTAGGGCTACTGTAGAAACATGGCGGCGCAAAATGCAGACTTCACTGTAAGGGGATCCGCGGTGTGTGTATATAGAAATGGCTCATTCTAAGGTAATAAAAACAGCCTGGTCTCATCGTTAATACGTAGGTATTAATACGTTACTTTCAAAGAGACAAAACGTACGTCTTAGAACGTTTGGAGAAGTGCTAAAATGTAGAATATAGACGTATTTGCAACATTTAAACGAAGTATTATTACATTTTTACAGCTAAAAAACGTAAAATATTTACGAATCCATAATGAAATCTTTTTTTAAGAATACAAAACTTTATACTAGTAAAAACATTTTTTTTGTTATATCATAAAGATATCTATATAATTTCCCTTTGACCATTTTATTGACTAATGTAAGATCCCTTAACACTACCCCAAACCTAAACATACCAATTTAATACAGAATATAAAGAAAATAAAAGGTAAAACGTTGGAAAATGACGATTTTGGTAACAATATAGCATTAAACAAATATTTTGAACGGCTAATCCTACACCTACCCCTAAACCTACCCATTAGCATTTATTAAAACAACGTACTGTTATAAATAAAAGCATAACAGGCAGACCAGTGTAATCACAATAATTGATTTATTGTAAAAATGTCAAAAGCGGTACCAAAAGTAGTTCAAATGAATTTGTGTTGCAGGCGCAGTCCTCTCTGGTGGTATATAATAGTTTTGTATGAGGTACAGAGCAGAATGTAAGCTATTAATCAATGAAAATATTATTCCGGCTTCTCTGCGTGAAGTTGCGAGTTTCCCATTTCAAATACAAATCGACTGAAACACGGCATGTCAAAATCTGTGACGAAGCAGGCGAGAGCCAATGAGCGTTCGATGCCACTGCCGTAAATCATGTCGTAACGCTTCATGAGGGCGCGTTTTTTGAATTTGACAACGAGCGCGCGATTTGATGTTTACGGACGGTCGCGCTACTTAAAGGAGATGAAGACTAATGGAAGGCTAATGGAGATGAAGATCACTGGATAAAGGCTCAATTTGGATTTGTTTCTCGCAAACATATGGATTCTAACGATTTGGATTACAGCGAACGAATAAAGTGTTGTGTTTTGTGAATTGATGTTGTGTTTTGGTGTATCTTGTGATCGCCAGTTGCTGAATAGGAGAAAACGCCTTTTTATGTCTCACGGCAAACAACAAGCTAAATACTACAAAATGGTTGGCAATAATGTTATTCATCTTAAGGTTTTAAAATGCAGTCTATTTTTAACATTATAGTCATCCGAAATGAGTTTGTAGCAGAAGTCACGAACAGAGCAAAATGGTATTTTATATTTCTGTTATTTTATATTAGGTAGATTAACTTAGTTAAATGCATTTAATAAATGCGACTGAAAACATGTATTGATGTGACTATTGGATATAAAATAAACAATATTAATGCCACGATTTTGATATTAATTCATGGGAGCCGGTGGCTGGTAATTTACACGTTCACACTTGGATACGTAGATAATTTACATTTTAGTGCTGTCAATACGTCAATATTGTACATTTTAGTGCTGTTAATAAGTCAGTATTGTACGTTTTATTGTGTGTGAAAACGTAAGTAAATGTACGTGTAGTAGAATCACACTTTACGTAAAAATACTCACGTATTTTCATGAGATCACGTTGAACGGTTCATTATGTAAGGTCTTTATACACCACTGAAAACATAGTTAAATATATTATATTGCATTTCTGTTAATAGATCCTCATAAATATTACACACTGCACCTTTAAATATTTCTCCGCAATTGACAGAATTTTTCATCTTACTGTGTTTTCACTGTTATACGGTTGGGGGTGGGGGGCGGCGCTATGACACATCTTCTGAATCTCCTGATCAAAACACATTGGAAGAAGAGGCAGAAACAAGTGATATCATATGTAATCATATGCATATGTAAAATAACGTGATCATCAACAATACACAGCATATGAATCAAAACTAGCCTAATGTTACTGAATGAAATGTCAACCCAGGATGAGCTACAGGACTGTGAGGCTTTGGACTCGATCTACACATCTATGTTTTGATCATCGTTCTGAATCCCATCCAGATGTAGTCTCTGACAAAAACATGATTTTTTTTTTTAAACTTACCCACATTCAAGTGTTGATAAAGAAAATAAAGAAATAAAGAATGCATGACGCTAGAATAAAATGTTTGCTTGTTTTAAAGCAGAGGGTTTGTTCTTTCGTTTGATACATGGCATGTTTCAGATATTCATACAACACAATATTCTGGGGGCCATGAAACTTTTGTGAAAATGATTGAAATTGCTGGCGCTAGTGGGGAAAGAGTTAAAACAAAACCAAAGAAAATGGCTCTGTAGAGTTGTCAGGTCATTGTCTGCCATCACCCCAGTGACCTCTGACATCATCACCTTCACACAGCAGTCGCATGCCTTATTATTATAAAAAATATATTCATTCAGAGGTCATTTGTCTTTGTCTCCATTTTCGTCACTGTAACTAATAAATGTGTGAAAAACATTTCCCTTAAGCCAAAAATCGATGTCTAAATTGAGTGGTATTTCAAGACATTCTCATTCACTTTTGAGAAACTTGTGAGAAAGCACCTGACAGCGGTGAGAGCTGTCTGCTAGTTTAACATGTGTAAGAATATTTGTCAGGCACATTAGCTCACTGTGGGGTTCCCATTGTGTGTAAGGGGGCGGCCTTCAAAACCCCCCATCACATTCCCTTTCTGTCTTTTAGGGCGCTCTGTGTAGGAGGCTATGTGGGATTCCCCATACAACAGCTCCAAAAGCACATAGGAACCTGCCTCTGCTCGTCGACAGAAGACCCGCTCTAAGCAGAATCCTTCGTGACGGGACAGAGGAGAGCGTGGAGGACAAAGAGAGCGGCTGAGGAGCGGCAGTCAGAGTGTGGGCAGCAACATTCTGCTCCTGAGGAGCCGGGGTCTTCTATAGCTTGGCTGGCTCATCATTACTTTTCAGGCCAGACTTCAGCCAGGTGAAAGAGGTGACGGGCCGTCCTCCTACACGCGGATTCCAGTGGACACTGGGCACGCTCTCTCTCACAGCTGTCAGCGGCTGTGACATGCTGACAGGAGAAGAGCGACAGGAAGTGCAGGGACTGCCACACACATACTAGAGTATTTACTGAACTACTTACTGTATCATATACATTTCTTTTTATTCAACAATAAATGTTCTAAACAGTATGTTAAAGTGTTGTCGCATGGTGCATATTTTGCCAGGAAATTATTTATTTTATCCAGTTTTGCGTAAAAATGTCTGAACATTTGGCAGTGATCAGATTTTTATGTTAAGAAAAGGATGTTTAAATGGCAGCACATACCATTCAATAGTTTAAGGTCTGTTCGATTTTTTTTAAGGTCTGTTCGGCTGCCTTTTTTGATCATCAAGGCTGCATTTATTTAATCAAAAATTCAGTAAAAACAGTACTATTGCGAAATATTATTGTAATTTAAAATGTAATATTTTGAATATAATGTTTATAAAATATATAATTATATATTTGAATACATTTTAAAATGTAGTTTACGTTTGTGCATTTTCAGCATCATTACTCCAGTCTTCAGCATCACATGATCCTTCAGAAATCCTTCTAATATGCTGATTTGCTGCTCAATAGACATTTATTATTATTATCAGTTTTTCAGGATTCTTTGATGAGTAGAAAGTTTACCTTTTTTTGTGTAAAATTATAAATGTCTTTACTGTAATGTTTAGAGCAATTAAATGCAGTTATAATTTCCTTTAAAAAAAAATCCAAACCTTTGAACAGCATAGTGTGACACCAGGTTCATACTGTACTTCTCACAGGAAATGGAAAGTCAAGTAAACGCAGGCACAGTGTTGTATGCTGTACGAATTGACAAATGCAGTAGGTCATCTAGAAATGCTACACATTCAGAAAAAAATGCATACAATGCAGAATATACACCGATCAGGCATAACATTATGACCTAATATTGTGTTCCCCCTTTTACTGCCAAAACAGGCCTGACCCGTCGAGGCATGGACTCCACTAGACCCTTGAACGTGTGCTGTGGTATCTGGCACCAAGATGTTAGCAGCAGATCCTTTAAGTCCTATAAGTTGCGAGGTGGAGCCTCCATGGATCGGACTTGTTTGTTCAGCACATCCCACAGACGCTCGACTGGATTGAGATCTGGGTAATTTGGAGGCCAAGTCAACACCTCAGACTCGTTGTTGTGCTCCTCAGACCATTTCTGAACCATTTTTGCTTTGTGGCAGGGTGCATTATCCTGCTGAAAGAGGCCACAGCCACCAGGGAATACCGTTTCCATGAAAGTACATGGTCTGCAACAATGCTTAGGTGGTAGGTGTCAAAGTAACATCCACATGGATGGCAGGACCCAAGGTTTCCCAGCAGAACATTGCCCAAAGTATCACACTGCCTCCGCCGGCTTGCCTTCTTCCCATAGTGCATCCTGGTGCCATGTGTTCCCCAGGTAAGCAACACACACGCACCCGGCCATCCACATGATGTAAAAGAAAATGTGATTCATAAGACCAGGCCACCTTCTTCCATTGCTCTGTGGTCCAGTTCTGATGCTCACATGCCCACTGTTGCCGCTTTCGGCGGTGGACAGGGGTCAGCACGGGCACCTTGACTGGTCTGTGGCTATGCAGCCCCATATGCAACAAACTGTGATGCACTGTGTATTCTGACACCTTTCTATCAGAACCAGCATTAACTTCTTGAGCAATCTGAGCTACAGTAGCTCGTCTGTTTGATCGGACCACACGGGCCAGCCTTCGCTCCCCACGTGCATCAATGAGCCTGAGCCACCCATGACCCTGTCGCAGGATCACCACTGTTCCTTCCTTGGACCACTTTTGATAGATCCTGACCACTGCAGACCAGGAACACCCCACAAGAGCTGCAGTTTTGGAGATGCTCTGACCCAGTCCTCTAGCCATTACAATTTGGCCCTTGTCAAACTTCCTCAAATTCTTACTGTTACCCATTTTCCCCGCTTCTAACACATCAACTTTCATTACCAAATGTTCACTTGCTGCCTAATATATCCAACCCATTAACAGGTGCAGTGATGAAGAAATAATACGTTGGTCATAATGTTATGCCTGATCTGTGTACATACTATATGCTGCAGCATGCAGTATGGATTGAATGTTCTTTCAAACATGAAATAACTATGGTGCTTCAGAACATCACATAGCTAATATCCAACTCAGAAGACATTATTCATGTGCTAAATAAAGGATCAGTCACACAAATGTAGCAGCATGTGAAACAGGTTTACAATGAAGCCCACTCTCCTACACGGCAGTTAGGATCGCTTTGAAGGAGAAAAGCAGGCTAGTTTTGCACCTCAGAGGCAGAAACAAAGGAAACTCTGTTCCAGTGGCCTGCCATACATGAACGGGCAGACGTTTTTTCAATGAGTTATGACTCGATTCACATTTGTCCGTTGTCTCGATGGACACCCACAGCGTTCCAGAGACGGCCTTCTGATACAGTACACAAAACACAGAGAGAGCTCTGCAGTGTCCCTGCTAAATATGGGTTATTTAAACTTGAGCACCATGACTGAGTTATGTGGCCAAAATTGATGTCCGGAGGGGATATTTGTTTTTAATGACCCTTCAAGTTTGATTAAACCATCAAATATGAGGAATATATACAACGACCAGGCATAACATTATGACCTAATATATTGTGTTGGTCCCACATTTGGTCACAAAACAGCCCTGATGGCATGGACTCCAGTAGACCCCTGAAAGTGTGCTGTGGTAAACTGGCACCAAGATGTTAGCAGCAGATCCTTTAAGCCCTGTAAGTTGCGAGGTGGGGCCTCCATGGATCGTACTTGTTTGTTCAGCACATCCCACAGACGCTCGATTGGATTGAGATTTTTGGAGGGAATTTGGAGGCCAAATCAACACCTCAAACCGTTCCTGAACCATTTTTGCTTTGTGGCAGAGTGCATAATCCTGCTGAAAGAGGCCACATGCAGCCACCAGGGAATACCGTTTCCATGAAAGTACATGGTCTGCAACAATGCTTAGGTGGTAGGTGTCAAAGTAACATCCACATGGATGGCAGGACCTAAGGTTTCCCAGCAGAACATTGCCCAAAGCATCACACTGCCTCCGCCGGCTTACATTCTTCCCATAGTGCATCCTGGTGCCATGTGTTCCCCAGGTAAGTGACACACACGCCATCCACGTGATGTAAAAGAAAACATGATTCATCAGACCAGACACCTTCTTCCATTGCTCTGTGGTCCAGTTCTGATGCTCACATGCCCACTGTTAAAGCTTTCATTTTTATTTTCTGAAAAAATAATATGGCAAAAAAAAGTACTAACTACAGCTTTTTTTTCTTCTTCTTTCTTTTTTTACAATGCAAAAATAAATGCATAAAACAACAAAATTATATTATTTTTGCATGGGAAAAAGATTTGACTAAAATATAATCAGTTATTAATATTCCTTTGGTTCTCTCTTGTTTTTGCATGCGTTTGCATTTCTTTGTATGACAGCCTGGCCAAAGATTTAGCATGTCATGTTATCACAAATAAAAGGATTGACTCCAAATACAACTGTAATATGCTTACAAAATTTGTAACCCATTTTAAATATCATTTGAATAAAGGATGAAGATCACTTTTGGCCACTACTGTATCTGCAATCAACAAGATTTCAAAATGAACATTTTTCATCAAATTCTTGCCAGACCAAATGGCCTGAGCTATGCTATCAGCATTAATTGACTCGTTTGTGTCTTTTTTGTATTTTTCCTGAGGATTTTTTTTATTTTTTTATACCATATGAGAAAACAAATTAACATTTAACTAAATTGAGCTGAATGATGACACTATTGTCTACAGTTAAAATGTAAGTTGTTTCATAACATTAACTGTTATTTTCCTGTTTCTTACTGTGAACTGCTTTGAAACTATCTTTATTGTATCAAGAACTATAGAAATAAATGTGACTTGCCTCGACTTTAGCTGATGCTTTAATTAAACATACTAAGAAGTCTATTTTTGAAGAACAAAACGTGTGGAAAAAAATATTATGGAAGTCAATGGCTACTGTCAACTGTCTGGTCTCATGAAAGAGTCACTTCAGAGTCAAATATTTGAAATATATTGTAATATAATTTGCATGTAAAAACAGTATGAACTCAATCCAACAAATGCAGCAAAGAGCTGATCAAAGGCTCTTATATGAAATATGCATTGGCCCTGAGAACTGTGAGCGTGGCATGGCAGTATTTATGCTGTGATTCATGAAGCTGTATCAGATCCGGCTCTGCTCTCTGTTAGTAGTAATTGAAGAGCATTTGGATTAAGCAAGTGTCATTTGACAACAAAAACAAAGTACTTGAGCTGATGATGTCACTGACTGGTCTGCAGTGCACTCTTTGAATGAACAAAATATGCTGTGCAAGGAATCTCCGATCGCTGGACAGAGAAAACGTGTGATGCTGCCTGTGTATTTGATGTATATACAGTATTTTTATATTGTTACATTGGCCAATGTCTGAGTGACACATTACACATATCCAGGGATAACAGATGCCTGCACCCGTATCCCACCTCAACGGCAGCAAAAGTATTTTCGACGCATTAACCACATTTCACAACATACTGTAGTAGTTAAAGACACCCAATATACAGTGGGATCTTATATTGCATTTGCATTCAATAGTTCACATTAATCTGATAATTTAGTGGAATAAATAGAGGTCAAAAGTGATATCCGTCCCAAGAAAAACTGACACCTTCAACCTTCAAATGATAGCCTGTTAAAAATGTGTTGATGATTTTGTAAGCATATTGAGTAGTTGTGTTTGGAGTCAATTCTTTCATTTCTGATAATGCAATGAAACATACCAAATAATGCAAATCATTTTTGGCCAGGATGTCATACATATTATATTTTATGTTTATTTATAAATATTTTTTCAATTGTATTAATTTTTATACCAAAATAATTTTACGTTGATTTGTTGTTATGTTGTTGAAGTAGGCCTAAAACTACCCTTGCACATAGGCTACACAACATAGTACTGTATACATCAGAAAGTAATATTATGCGTTAATACATCATATATAGGGACTTCAGAGTACTTGAACATTATAAAAAGGAAACATTGTCCAAAAACAAAACTACTGTGGACTATTATGTTACCACGACTTCTAAGAAACTGTGACGCTATTTGTTAGCAATTTGTAGGACAAAAGCGCCCTCTAGTTGTGAAGTAACGTCACAGAACAGAGTTTGAACGGGTTAAACATCAAACGAGACGGATTTGAGGCTAAAGCATGTAACTTATTATGAATGTGATGACTTCGCGTGAATTTTTTTATTACAGTTTTTCACAATTGTTAAGACACTATCCCCATTCCATGAACCAAATGCTCAAATGTCTACCCGTTTGTCGAATTAAAAACTATTTTTGGCAAAACTCTAAACATATATTCTCACTCACTAAAACACGTTTTGCAATGTGATGCACTAAACGCTAAATACAGGTAGACAAAGGTTAAACACAAATATAACACAGTTGTCATTGTATACACAGCTCAAAATCGTTCACACTTTTACTGTACAAAATATCAGTCAGATGAAAGTGCACACAGGTGGCACAGGAGGGGGAAGTTGTTGTTTTTGCTCGTCTATTGTAGCAGTGGATCAGTAACCAGTGAAACCAGAGTCTCTGGTCCCGGAATAATCACAAAAATCTGAGAGGGAAGAGTAGGCTATGTGTGAGGTGGTGGACGAGGAGGAACTGGAGGATGAATACGAGAAAGCTCAAGGTGTGGAGAGTGTCAAGGCTGGATTCGGTACACTAGAGGTTAAATTCCACGTTGCCTGACATAGGACATCTTTGCCTGTGATGTGGACAAAGGAAAAGCCCTCCTGGACAGCATGGTGTTGGTCCAGATCCGGCCCAAATCTGATACACGTGGAGTCCACACGTATACCAGATGTGGGCCGAATCTGGACTATTTTGCTATGGGCTGAGGCCAGACCCAACACGAAGACTGATGCTGAGGCAGAATAAATCTCTCACTGACCGTGATCTTGCAGTTGCACAACTCTTGTACTGTACTGCAACAGGCTTTTCAAAAGAGTTTTCTTTGACCTGCAAATTCACTGTATTCAATACTATAGGCTACAATATTCAATACTATACCTGCAGTACAGTAGGCCTATATATTCACCAAGTTGCAATATACTTTTTTTTTTTTTACGTAGCCTAATCATCATCACCATCATCAACTTTTTATTTCAGACTCTTGGTCCATTTAGAGACAGACATAACATGCAACATACATTTAAAAAATATATTTTTTAAAAACCTACAATACAGCATTACTATAAAAGACACATATACCAATGATTCCACAGTGATGATTGGTATCGTATGGCACTAAACCCCTGGATTAACTAGCAGCATAACAATGCTGTTCTGGGAGTCATTCAGGCGACAAATGAATTTGTAGATGAGCCTCCTCAACAACGCCTGAAAGGTACTGACCCATGCATTACAAAACAGGTCACTTGCACTAGAGCACCAGGGTTTATTAAGCTATATATATATATATATATATATATATATATATATATATATATATATATATATATATATATATATATATATATATATATATATATTGTTTATATATTGCCTGATGTGTGTATGTGTAAAATCTGAAAGCTTTTGGGTGAAGAAACAGGTTTGTAAGCGATTGTCTGATTTGGCCTGAAGTGTCCGTGGTTTTGTAGTCTGGCGATTTGATTTTGTGTTTAATGTTGTGAGAAAATGGGTGATGGTTTCTAGAAATGTGTTTTAGCAAAAGTGAAAACCTAAGTAGAAATGACGAAAAGAACAGCGTTCTCACCAAACGCACGTCGTGATGTGACGCGGCGGTGACGTCGCGGAGGGGGAAGTTGTTGTTGTTTTTGCTCGTCTATTGTAGCAGTAGGTCAGTAACCGGTGAAACCAGAGTCCCTGGTCCCGGAATAAACACAATAATGTGCCAATGAGTCTCTCGTGTAGTTGAGGCTGTATTCGATGAAGGAATGGAGGTGCTGGACAGTCCTCTCAATCTCGTAAGTGTTTGTTTACAAGCCACATTAGCATGCTAGCTGCTGTTAGCTTAGCCGCATTGAATCGCTGAACAAATTCAAATAAAGCTGCGAAGAGGTTAACCTCTCCGGAAACACGTGCAGCCCTTTACCTAGGTTTTTAATTCCTTCAAACGCATGTGAAGGTTTCGTATAAAACGGTTTATAATGTAGTCTATAATGTAGTATATATGTAAATGTATGTATGTATGTGTGTGTGTGTGTGTTTAACGTTACTGCTGACAGCTGATCACTCAACAAACACTCAAGTACTTCACTGACATATGACTCTCAATGTGCTATTTATTTTATAGAGTCTTATGACATTTATGAGAGTAAGTTATTGAAAGCTGTTCTTGAGATTATCCATAAGTGTTCATAATATCACTTGTGAAAATGCTTATTTTTTATAGGTTAGTTTAATTACGTTTTTCATTGATCTTTGTTATGCTGAAAATACAATTTACAAAGTAATGTAGTTGATTTAGTTTTTGGACACATCTTTGTTCATCTGTTAACTATATTGTGATATTATTTATAAATATTACAGTTTTTTTATTTCTCGAAACCATCACCCAATTTCTCAAAACCAAATCTTCAGACTAGATTCAGAGAACATCCGACTCTATTGGCAAAATCAAACAATTGCCTCTAAACCATTTTATCTGTGCTCAAAATCAAATAATGTTTTCAGATCATACACACAGTCAGTCAAAATATAAACATTACAAATCATTCATTAGACACGCAAAAAAAGTATGTAGTTACAGAAAAAAGTATATTGTAACAGTAAATTAACTTAAATTAAATTGCGTGAATAAATTATATTCTGTATGCACTGCAAGTATAGTATTGTACTGAATAGTGTACTCTACTGAATGTATATTCAGCACTTGCATACTGTAAAAATACAGTAGTCCAACTGCAAAAGCAAAAAAAGTTCAACTCTAAAGGAAAAGCATGCTACAGTACACTCTAAAGAGTTGTGCAACTGTAAAATCAATGTCAGTGAGAGATTCATTCTGCCTCAGCATCACGTCCTGAGGAATTTGTCCACATCACAGACAACGTTGTGATGTCTCTTCCCAGGCAAAGGGGAAAACCTCCACTGTGCAAGGTGTTCACTCCTTATTCTTTCTAGTCCTCATCCTCTTCCTTGTCCACCACCTTTTACGCATACTCTTCCTCCTTTCCTTTTCAGATGTATTGTTCGTATCAACATTCAGTGCACCTGTGCCGCCTGTGAACTCTGAACTGGCTTATTTTGTACAGTTGGTTTGAACCTAAGGAGACGGGACATCCAATAACAGAACATTTTATAATGTTTTTTGGCGTAGACATTGTAACTCCAGCTGCTACAGCAAGGAAACTAATGGCGGACTGCTGCGGCTCACTCTGGGTGGTATCTATGCAAATAGATCAGATTGTCTCCAGTCATGGGTGGGGCTTACTCTTGCGTAAGAGTAGAGGGAAATGTGGAACGGCTTGTTTGGAGAGACTGTTTATGATTTTTGGAAATTATAAATAAAAAAAGAGATTTTTACCATTATAGGCTTGGTATTTACACACACTGTGGACAAACATCTGTGTTGAATCACCTTATAAAAGTGAATTTTGCATAATAGGTCCCCTTTAAGTGTTACACATGAAGAAATAATGTAATTGGTTATATTGTCCCTTTCAGGCCCATCAACAGTGCAGGAAAGCAGACCGCTTGCTGGCTGCGGGGAAATTTGAAGATGCCATCTCCTGCCACAGAAAAGCTGCAGGTTGGTTTCTGTTTTCTGATGCTAATTTATTTCTTACGGGGACATCTATAAAAATACATTTGCGTGGCACCTTTCAAGCATGTCTTGTCACGTCTGTATTCAAAAAGAAAGAGTCCAAATGACATCATCAGTAGGCCTGTCACGATAACAAATTTTGCTGGACGATAAATTGGCCAAGAAATTATTGCGATAAACGATAATATTGTCGCTCTGAGACCATTTTCATCTAAAATAATGATAATGGCATAATAATGCAGGTACACCTTCTCAAAGATCAATAAACTTTTTTTTCTTAAGACTATTTAACACAGAAATGGAAAGCATTTTAAATATCCACAATAAATGAACAAAACAACCAAAAAAAAAAAAAAAGACTCAGTCTGTTAAAATGCACTTGAATGAACAGCTGGGAAAACTGCAATGGATGATTGTGTTTTAGGAAGTGCTGGGAATCTATTTAAAAAAAATCCGTAATTAATCACGATTAATACGTTTTTAATGTGTTGATATCGTAATAATTTCAGTTACTCTCCAAATTAATGTAGAAACAATTTATTGACAGCATATTTTAAATATGTGTTGTAGTCAATATGTTGTTTTTATGAATGAAGTCCAGTATCACTGATGTCTCTATGAAACATTAATGACGTTACATTACAGTACAACTGAAAGATACCAATTTCAACATTTATTAGGCTTAATAAAACAACAACTTTTAATTTAACTGAACTTAAAACAATCTTTACATTACCCCATTATAATAAATATTATTTTACCTTATAATGTTAGACATATACAGACATATAATAGTTATCAACACCTTTCTTAACTGCATAAATAATAAATTAAATATAGATGAATCATCGTTAAAGCTACAATTGTCTCTGTTCACGTTGTTCTTTGATGAACATTAATGACATCATCAGTGCTCCTGTCACTTTAAGAACAGCCGCTGCCGAACATGACGCGGATCTCACGCGCTGTGTCGCCATCTCATTTCCTCACAACTCTTTAAGTTTATTTAAGACGTTATTTAACTCATTTAAGACTCCTAATATGGGAATACTCAAAATGATCTCTGTTGTTGTTATTGTTTGTTAATAAGCAAAAGAGAACTCGATGTGAGCAGGAGACTGACGCGAGTCTGTCTGTGCGTCGAGTGTGTGTGTGTGGACTGGTAATCCCTACGGTATGGGGACAAAATGTCCCCACAAAGATGGCAATATCCAAAATCCTTGTGGGGACATTTTTGGTCCCCATGAGGAAAACATCTTATAAATCACACTAAGTGATGTTTTTTGAAAACGTAAAAATGCAGCATGTTTTCTGTGATGGGTAGGTTTAGGGGCAGGGGCAGTGTAGGGGGGTAGAAAATACGGTTTGTACAGTATAAAATGCATTACGCCTATGGAATGTCCCCATAAAACATGGAAACACAATATGTGTGTGTGTGTGTGTGTGTGTGTGTGTGTGTGTGTGTGTGTGTGTGTGTGTGTGTGTGTCCCTCGATTAGCTGACATGAGACGCAGCCACACACACAGGACATTGACACACAGCGCATTCTCTTGTGTATTGTCGCGCTTACAAGCATTTACATGTATAAGAGCGTGATCATATAATGTAACGCTCGGCAAAAATGGATATAAAAACGGGCGCTGGAAATGATCGCGCTCATTTTTTTTATCGTGCGATTAATTGATTTATTGGCTATGCGCGACAGGCCTAATCATCAGTGACAACAGTAGATTCACCCGTAGTCAAAAGCAAAAGATTAGACTGAATGGAAATTGAAATCTACAGGTAACGCTAATAAACACTAAATACACATAGTCACGCAATGCTAATGCTGTTAACATTAACAATTTAAGAACAAAGTATAACAATAATAATAATTTGCACGGTTTGATGTTATATGAACGATCGTTAGATTTAATAACAGTTGGTAGCGCGATGTATTGTAATATTTTGTTCCCAAAAGTGGCAGACATGTTACTTACTTGTTCAGATGACGTCTTACGGTGAAAATTCTTATTTTGGTCATACTTCCAAAACGTAGAATCTGTGATTCCGAAGAACAGTATCCACACCGGTGCGGTGAATGAATGACAGCCACACAAACTCCTCAAAACATTAGATTCATCCGCTCTGAGGAACCGCGCCGATGCACTACCCACTTAAAGAAGATAACTCCGCAAATAACTGCAATTGCAGGTTTCAAACAGAGACGGCGACAAAGAGGCAAAACTTGTCGAAACAAAACTGCAGCTTTAATTATATATCTTTTAAAAAATATGAAATGTGACACACCATAGTTTGAATTGTTTTCTGTCTTACATTTTATTTATTTCTCAAAAGGGTGGATGTAATTTAAAAAATGTGGAGATTATCAGAAATAAGTAATTTTTTACATAAGGTAAACATTTGACTCATTTAGTTGTGCAAGCCGTTCTTTACATAAATGTAGATTAATATTGCTTACTATAATAATGGCCCGTTTGAAAAGTTTACGTACGGTGGTTGGAAGTGCTGAAAGAGGATTTGCAAAATGACTTTGGGCTTGATCCCTTCTTGTAAATGTACAGATGTGTACAGTAATTAAATTACCACATGACCTTGGTGTTTGTCAAAAAGCAATTCAATTCACATTTATTTGTATAGAGCTTTTCACAATACATGTCGTTTCAAAGCAGCTTCACAGAAAATGCATGCGTCTAAATTACAATTTAAAGAGATTTGTCAGAAATGTACATAAAGCACACAGATTGGCTCACAATGTATTATTAATCAATATAATAGATTAATGTAAGGCACAAAAAGTGAATAAGAATACATGTTGTTAATGATTAGGGTATGCAGAATGAGCATGGGTGCGTGTTGATGAAGTCCTCGCGGGAGTTGAGTCGTCTCTTCACAGGAGTTGGTCATCTGCAGTCTTCATAAGAGGCAGGATCCAGGCTGGAACTGACGGACTCTCTAGATTACCTCGGGATGGGTATCCCGAGATAGAACAGAACAGAACTGCTGTTTAAAACATTAAGCAAGGACAATGATGTGCACTGATATAACTGGAGTACAGTGTTATGAGATGCATTATACGAATGCTTGGCTAAAGAGATGCGGCTTTAATCTAGACTTAAACTGGGAGAGTGAGTCGGCACTCACTAAAAAGCAGTTAGTCATTTTTTGTGAGGTGGGAGAAAAACACAGACTTTCTGGATTTGGACGGCAACAAAATCACAGACTAATGTTAATGTTGAAATGATCTTATGTTCCAATGAGAAACGATTACTGTCTGAATACGAATAGGGCTTCATTCTCCTCAGGTTTGGCTCACAAACTCTCAAATTCTGGTATAATCTATGACTAGCACTGGGCTCTCTGTGATTGAGAAACTAACCTTGGAAGCGTGTGCTTAAATAACCTCTCATTTCACCACAGAACTTCTCAAGGAGGCCATGAAGCTCACCGAGTGTGAACAGGTACACCTAGATGTTCATCATTGTCAGGTATTGTCTTTTGTTAAAATTTTACAGTGTGAGATCTTCAGTTATTCTTTTTCTTCCGTAGGCCCGCTTGTCTCTGGAGCTTCAGAGGGAAAGTCATGTCAAGCAACAGAGGCTGATCGAGGAGCGATGGAAGCGAGCAAAGCGAGAGGACAAGCCCAGAACGCTCCAGCACGTCCCCACCTCAGACCAGACGCCACGGCGCCACCTACAGCCAGGCGGAGCGGCCGCAGACGTCTCCCAACCCTCCGAACGCGAGTACGACACCTGGCTGTACCTCCTGAAGAACAAAGGCACCGTCCCAGAGCCCTGCACAGGCAGTAAAGCCCAGAAAGACGACAAAACCCGGCTGGAAGAGCAGCAGACCACCATCGATAACCTACGGAAGCTCGTGGACCGCCTGGTGTCTGATAACGAGCGGCTGAAACATGAGAACGAGCGCTTGCGATCGGAGAACGTGCGACTGAAGAAGGAACACTACGCTGATGCCGACTTCGTGGAGAAGTCGGAGCTATGGGTGCTTCCGCAGCCGGACGAGGAGCGTAAGGCGAAGGACATTCCCATCCCACAGCTCCCTCCGCTGGAGATGCCCACTCAGGAGATCCCTCTGGAAGACCTGCCCGGTCTGGAACTTCCTGAGGACATCCAGCAGGAACTGCAAGAGCTGCTGGACGGCGAGAAGCTGTGACCGCCGCACTCAAAACACGCACCAAAGGGAGACTTCGATCGCCATCGAGTGCCAGCGAACGCACAGAGGAAGCACATTGGAAAGATCTGAAAACACACTTCGGTGATGCAGCCGGTGGCGTAAACCATGGTTGACATGGCCGTCGGTAGGTTTGGTTCCGACTTTTCTCAGTGGCGCCCGTAGCGATTGGAAAAAAGAAGAAAGAAAACAACTCTTTTTGAAGTACGTGTGCCTTTTTGAACATTTCTAACGCGTTTTTTTTTGTGTGTTGTTGTTATGAAGTACGAGTGAAAAGGGACATTGGAGACGAACAGATTCTGTCAGACACTGTTTATCAGCAAAATCCCACTTTGAATTGAAAACTGTTTCCTACACAGACACTGTGAATTACATCCATTGTGTGTGTGTGTGTGTGTGTGTGTGTGTGTGTGTGTGTGTGTGTGTGTGTGTGTGTGTGTGTGTGTGTGTGTGTGTGTGTGTGTGTGTGTGTGTGTGTGTGTGTGAGGGAGAGAGAGTGAGTGTGTGTGTGAGGGTTTTGTGCGGTACCTGTTAATTAGCACATCAGTGTCGACGTCGGTGTTCATGCAGTTTCAGTCGTCTGTCAACAGCAGATTTAGGGCATAGAGGAAGCCAAGAGGCATCGATGCAATTAGTTACGCGTTCCGTTTCCGCACACGGATAACCAGCTTGCAGCACTTGTTTTGCCTTATTGCAGAAGTCCCGTAGACTAGTACGAAGCCCAGGCATGATGTCATCTCTGCCAGATCGCCACCCTGGACGATTTGTAGCAACCCTGAACTATAAAACACCGAAAACAGCCGTGCTAATAACTAAATGGATTATTTATATAGGCTAAGGGACTGAACATGAGTGTGAAACTATTGCATTCAGAACTATAAGCAATAATCATGTCATGTGCTCCAGTATCACTTCTTTGTTTCTCATCTCTACTATTTCCTGCTCCGCTGTCATTCTTCAGCAGCATAGGACACCTTCACTCTCTGTCCACATCAGGACCCGTGTGAACTCTGGATGTTGTTAGTTCTTTTGAAGCTTCATTTTGTATTGTACTCATCAATCAAGGATCGTCTGGATCACGATGCTAATATTTTCAGGTAACTGATTGCACAATCATACATTGTCTAACAATAAACCAGGTCCACTCCTCACACTGATCAAAAGCGTACCAACATGTGCCAGACGCGCCCGAGAAGAGATGAATTTATGGCTCATATTTGTGTCATGATGAGGGAACCAAATCCACAGTTTGCTTTTTTTATGATTCTTTTTTTTTATTCAATGTTTAATTACTGGTTTACCACAGTAATCAGGGTGCATCAGATTGTTTTTTTATTTTACATTTTGTTTTATGATGTAAAAATCAATGAAAATCATATGACGAAAGTGTTTTTGTGCATGAATGGCTGTTCTACAGTAGCTGTATGTACATGATTAAGACATTGAAAACAAGAATTTATGTATAATTCTTTTGTGAGTTTACTTGTTCTGACAAGCATTAAAGATTTTAACAAGTGGAAGCACACTTCTGAGTTATTTTCCTGCTATATTCTTATTCTTAATACAGTCAACTAATAAAAGTCGATTAGATGAGCATTCAAAGATCGGTACACATTTGTGACTGCACATCGCACGAATTCTGTGTTCTCATTTCTCTGTACACAGTCGAGGGCTATTGAATTATATTGTTTTTCAAAATAATCTTCATTTTCAATTCTCATATTATTTTTAATAGTACAAATAGCTGTTAAGTATAAGCTCATAAAAGCTGCATTCATGATTGTATAACGTTGATAATAGTTTCATATAGCCTCACCACAATTCCCCATAGTAACCACCCACTGATGCAGACGGTCACTGTTATTACACTGAATATTAGCCTATTACTAAATGTAAAAATTGTAGGTTCGTATAAAACTGTTTGTAATGTTAGTGACTGCATTACAGACGAGTTTCATTGAAGGCATCGTTTCTAAATTGCCACATCAGCTCAATAGCGTCCTCTGGTGGCCAGTTCGTGTGTTCAAAAGAAAATGTTGCCTATTGGTTAACATTATTTTCTCTCGCTCTTGGTGACATCAGCAATTTATGGATCAATTTATTATATATTGATGAAAGATTATGAGAATCTGGAGAAACAACGCGGGAACAAACTACAGTATGGTATGCAACACGATTGCATTGCTGAGTGCTATATAGTAAGATAAATAGTTTTTAATTAGATTTTTACTCCGATAAAAATATACATTCCTAAAAGAATCCAGACAGCAACAGGCGAACATTTGTAAACCATAGGTTTAAACGCACAATTACAGTTATAATTGACTTCTTTCATACAGGCCAGAAGTGACTGTTTCGCTCTTTTTATTCAAATATGATTTATATCAAACATGAACTTAAAGATTTTGTAATCATATTGAATTGTGCTTGGAGTCGATTCTTTTATTTGTCATAACCAAATGAAACATGGCAAATTGTGCAGACATCATTTTTGGCCATGCCGTCATACAAATAAATTATGAACACATACAAAAACAAGAGACAATCAATGAAATATTAACTACTTTTGCTGTAGTCAATGCATGATTTTGTATCTTTTTTGCATAGTGAAATGAAACCTGTAGCTGTAGTTTGCCCTTTTACCTTAACTAAGTTTATTTTTTTCTTCCCTTGTATTTATAAAAATGGAAACATATTCCCCACATGTTGATGGATTAGTGGAACCTGTAGCCTGTATATATTTCTCTTTCAGCTTGTCAATAAGGCAAAAGGCAGGCAGATATTTGATAAATCCATTTTAATGGAAAATGTAAAACCCCTTTGAACTTTGTACAAAGCATGTATCACTTGCACTTTAAAATTTGAAATTGAAGCAGCCATGTTTAAAAAAATACATCAGTGAATGTATATATGTATATATTTACACAGCATAGTACGATTTCCTTTTTCCAATGAACTTCAAAAGTTCACCATAGTAAATCTGAACATAAAAAGGAGAATGAGTTTTCTTAAATAAATTACAACTTTTTTTTGTAAATGTCTCCATTTTACAGTGAATACTTCTTCTTAATAAAATGCTGAAGTGTGTTATTCATTAAGTCTTTCTTTACATAATAGAACTTTACAATGTTTACAATTGTTTGGCAGTTCTTTTTCTCAAAAGATATGGCATGAGGACACGAGACAGCGGATCTCTCTCACAGTAACTCCAAGTCTCCAAAGTAGTGAGCGGCATCAGAAATCCATTAGCAAACTGTACAAGTCACATTTACATTTGATCGAGAACAGAACTCCTGAAAATAAATACGATTCTCCACTGAAACTATACAGTAGGAATAGAACAAAAGGGGAATGAAACCAAACAGACAAACAAACACTAGTTGGGACAGCGGCGCTGTCAGATTATCTTCAGATGTGTGGCGTGTCGATCACAGTCATCCTGATGGTCGCGATACTGCTATGGTGTCAGTAACAAACAGATACAGTTTCCTGGTGTGTTTTTCTCTGCTTGGCACTGGAGGTTCGCGGTGTGAGCATTAGTGTGCATATTTGGGGGAACGTGTCGACGGGTGTCATGAGTTCGTCTCCTCTTCCTCCTCCTCCTCTGCGCAGCACCTCTTTAATGTTCCCACGGCATTCTTCACGCAGTGGTAAAAAATGTTCTTGACCTGAGAGAAACGGCAGGCTGTTAGAATGATGTGACAAGAGCCGAGAGGGGCGCCTGAGACAGCGTGGAGACTGCTCATCTGGCAAACATTCATCACATCCACATCAGGGCCAAACAAACACTCTGCTGTTACACTTAACAACCACAAGTCAGTGCTATTATAAATACAACTGAACCACACACGGTTTACAATATATTTACAGGGTATCTGCAGAGAATTTAACATCAAATTAAGACTTCAAAACCTTCAAACATGAAATTAATACGGTATGTGCATTCAGAAAAAAACCCATATAAATGTTCAAATAAATCATTTATCTCAGATTCTTTTAAAAAGGGTGTGCGAGTTTAAAATACTCATATGTATTGCACTAACAAGTCAATATATACAGATTTGATTATATCTATATACTGTTAGTCTGTCCTTCCTGTGATGGGACGTCCCAGAGAAAAGCCTCAATAATAACCAGGGGGAAAAAATATTTTTGCCAGGTTTCACAGACTTCAGCTAGTACCAGACAAAGGGCCAGATTTACTAAACAGGGCACATTAGCGTGAGAGCGAAATTCCATAAAAGTGCCGATGGGAGTGGACAGTTCTGAGTGTGATCTACTGACGACACACAAATGAAAAAACACACATGCAGCCGGATCATTTCCATAATGTCAATGCAATCTACCCGTTAGCTTCTGGTTTAACACGTGTTTTTTTGGGGGGCGGTAAATAATGGCACAAACACCAGTAAATTTACGATCGCAAAACTTAGTAAATCATCTTGAGTGATTCATTTAAATACTCTCCTCCAATAAATACTGCGCCTGAAAGTTAAACTCCTACAAATGCATATACAGCTGCAAAAATAACTGTCCACGCCTTTTCAGAGCAAATTTATCACTGCGTGTCTTTAGTAAATCCTGACAGTATTTTTTTAATGCCAAAAGAGGGTTTGTGTTGGCGCAAGCTTTTAGTAAATCTGTTTTAACTGAATGCAACTTGCACTTAAAATAGTAATGTTTTTTTTCTCAGGCACATTTATAAAAGCTACTTAAATGTTCTAATTGAACTAAGGCCTGATCCTGGCTTAATCTAAGCCCTGTCTGTGAAACCAGGCCTTTATGCATAATGCAGGACTTTTATTATAAATAAGCCCACTGGGACTCTTATTTTGAAATGACTTTATCATACCCGCTATTCCTGTTTTGTTTTTTCACCCCCAAATGTACCTGTGCGTTCAACTCCTCCTGGGAAGTTCACATTTACAAGGTGGGAAGTCGTGTTTATGATGTCAGGTGCTTTCTAAGTCACTTTCGTGACAGTCTGCAAGATGGAACCTTCTCTTAATTGACTACACAAAAATAGCATTTACACTAGCATAAATAAATTAATAACAAAGTATTTGCATCAGCTTTTACTTTTTAATGTTAAATTAATTTCTGAAGCCACTGTAAAGTTTAGCATTACATATTATATTGTTATTTTACAATGCCATTATATTTTTGCAGGAAAAAAGCCTGACAATGTCAATGCTAAATATCTATAAATATTTGTGGTATTCCGCCATTTTTCTCACCGACATGCCTCCAACTCATAAAGATCAGGGCTTAAAGAAAGTCCCGAGCTTCCCATTCATTTGTGGTTGCGTTCATATGTTCAGCTCGTAAATATGATCTTTTTGACATAACTTGAATGCACCATAAGACCTCTTAAAATGATCAATGAGATTTTGTTATACCTTTTAAAATATTTTTGACCTTAACTTTGATCAATAAGAATTGCAACATTTTAAAACTTTGATATTTGTAACTTTCATGTGATGTCATGTCCTACAATGCATATGAAAATATAAGTATTGAGTATATAACACATTCTAATAAATGCTGACGTGTGATTTGTCCAGTGTGATTGAACTCTACCTGTAGCTTATCTTCATAGTTGATTTCCTCTTTGGAGGATCTGAGTTCCTGGGTTAAATGGAACGAATGCCCCACATGCTCCGGAGAGACAAAGTCATTGATCACCTGGACACAGCTGTGAAGGTTCTGCACCTGTACGGATGAGACACACACAAACTTGAGTGTGCACTGATGGGACGCTTATCATAAAGATGCTGGTACTCTGGAACTTTAGCTACCACAGAAAGAACATTGCAAGTCAAAGGCCTTTTATTATAATTCTAAAACTGTCCTGCTTCAGGTCGTGGTACATGTGTCTTTTCACTGTCAAATCTTTTTATAAAGTAAACATAAGAATACCTTTTATATTGTTTGTAATATTTCAAGATAAGCACTTACTGGAGTGAAGCAACTTAGGTTTGCTTCATTATCCATACATCATTTTCAGAAAAATCATGTTCAAATGTGAGTATCAAATATGATACATCAGACTTTTGAGGAACATTTATTGATTAATCTCTCAGTCATCATAGTTTTCATTGCATTACATGTTCTGCCTCCACAACAAAAACTACAGGATTTTTATCATAAAACTAAGCATTTAATGTTACCTATTATTATTAGACATATTATTAGGAGATTTATGTATTTTTTATGTAAGTAGTCTGTTACACAGTTTACATTACAAGCTATCAGAATTTCATCTTCCTTCTTGGCCATTTAAATATCAGCAACTGCATTAAAGCTTGCAATTCGCAACCTCACCCCTAGATGCCGCTAAAATTCCCACACTGCACCTTTAAATTGTATATTTTTGCTCTGTTTGGGCCTCTGAATATTTTTCTCAGAGTATGATCTCCATATTCTCCTACATCATACTATATGAACCATAAAAGCCAGATCTATCAAATATGATACTCAACCAAAAAACACATGCAAACGTCTTTTGTTATATATATTTTGTCTAAAGATTCAATAAACGGTTCCATTTCAAAATATAGATTAAAAATAAAATTAGTCCTAACCAACTTGATGACATTCAGACATGATTAAGTCTGGCTTAAGTGTCACTGTAAACAAGACATACTTGAGCTTTGTTACTTTCCATGTCAATCAAGTGGGGTTTTTTTGGTCTAAATAATCAATAATACAATATATACTTTGAATCAAGTATATATCATGATTTTCTTATGTGGTATCAGTGGTTTGAGCAATCGTAGAAGAGGAAGGAGTGCAATGAGACCTGGTGCAGAGCTCCAGCAGGGATCAGGACCGAATCACCCAGAAACTGCACCACAGTCCAGCCCTGAACGGCGTGTTCATCCAGCAGCCGCTGACGCAGCTTACGGCTCAAGTACCAGCCGGGCTCACGGATGGGGTCGTGATCCACTGGGATCTCCACGCCCTGCTCTTTCGCCACCTGCCATGTCCAAACATGCACAAACTTTGCGTTAAATCAACAGCACACGCACAACATATCTGCAAATATATGAAATGAATCCTATAAAAGTCCCTTGTGCTAGAACGAAAGGTTTTATGAGGACACTCAGAGAGAGGGAGTGAGCGACCCACTGTATCATTTCAAGATCATCAGAGAAATCAAATCAAAATAACCTTGTGCAGGAACTCTTTAATCTTCTCGCCGTCTTTGCTCGTGTAGATGTGCCACAAGGCTCCGGGAGTCTCGCTCGAGTCCTTTAATCTTTTCTTTACGTTGTCATCCAGATCTTCCTCCTCCAGCCTCTTCAGCACTCCTGTGTATTTGGCACAAACATATTTATGTGATTACACAGCAAACACATCACACAGGCAGCTTAATTTATTATAAAGCCAGGGAGCGCCATCCTCTTTTGAAGACGGAGCGATCTTTAAAAATTAATGGAGAAGTGTGTGTGCGAGTCTGGCTTATATATATTCTCCTCATGTCTGAGACGGTGGTTAAAAATAGAAAGGCCATCACAGTAGGAAAGAGAGAAGGGGGAGGAGCAGCTGTTGGGATGAGACACGAAGCAAGGATTGCAAAAGTACTTATAAATGAACAAACGGAAAGTAAAAGACAAAAATGTGTCGTTCAGAAATGGTCATGTTTGTGATTTTATGATGTCACAACCACGATCACACTGACCTGCGCTGATAAACGTCAGTGTAAACTACGCCAGTACAATCGCAAAAAAACTAATTTACTTTATCTTAAAGGTACAATGGCAAAAATGCCTGCTTTTTATCTGAATTACACAACAGACGATAGGGTCTTAGTGCATCTCTTTGATCAGCCATGTTGAATGCATGATGTCATGATTCACATTTTTGCTGAGGGTCAAAGGTGATCACCTATGGCAGTGGTTCTCAACCAGGGGGGCTGTTGCCTCAGCAAACATTCAAGGGAAGCGGAGGGCAAACGAAGCAGGACAGCGAGGATAAACCAGGAGACTGGATATGAACTCGGGTCACCCCTTCGATTTCATTCACCCTCAACAACTTTTTTTTCCTCTCAGAAGAACCACGTTTCCCACCGTCTTGGAAAGCCTAGAGATATGAGGTTGCCTAATTTTAAAAGTGGGCCT
The DNA here is from genome assembly GCA_023029165.1 of Gobiocypris rarus. Lineage (NCBI taxonomy): Eukaryota > Metazoa > Chordata > Actinopteri > Cypriniformes > Gobionidae > Gobiocypris > Gobiocypris rarus. The sequence goes on from CM040920.1 coordinate 7,501,071, forward strand.
TCTAGATATGGTTAAGTCATGAAATTGATACAATCTTAAAATGCAATAGGCACATTTATATTGATCATACATTTTTCTAGTTTTGCCAAGTTTTAAAATATCTTATAAATATAATGTATGTAAATATATAACATATTTTTTCTCCCTTATCCTAAATGCTTATCCAGTAAATCAAGAATAGTCATGGGGCCTTCGAACATGGGCCTTGGAGTCAAAAAGGTTGAGAACCACTGACCTATGGTGCTTCAGATTTAACATCATACCCTGAATAAATGTTTTTTAGAGAACTGTCTACTGTAGTGGACACCCATCAGATAATTAACTGTAGACTATCAGAGATAGTCATGTAAAATTATGTAAAATCATAGCAGATGATGTCATGTAAAACTACAAATGGTTTTTCGTTGATACCAGAGTAATATTGCCCTGTTAATGTGAAACTTTTCCATGTTTTGGATTGAGTTTTTACTAATTTAATCTCATGAGTGCAAAGAAAAGCTCTTTGCAGTGCTGCTATGGCCATGTACAGGCAGGGAAAACTCATTCCAGATGCATCTCTCACATTTCATTGTTTCCAGGGTGGAAACCATGTTCTGTTTTTTTCCCCCTCTGAGCTAAGGGGTTTATGGAACAATTCAGCTCTAGCAGAGGCTTTTCCCCCACCGTCTCTTTCTCTAACACGGTTGACCAAGTTAACGGACAGGCTGTTGACAGTTGTGTGGCGAGCTGGTCTCAGGCTTACCCGTTTTGGAAAGGACACCATTCCCTTTAGCCACTCCAACATAAACCAGCACGCTGATGATGTCAGACACCTCCATGTGCAGGCTAGCTGTGCCAAAGTCCTGTTCCTGAGATGCTGCCACACCTGTAACATGGATCATACATCAATCAATTCAACACATTATCAAAACAGGCATCAGTGTTTCTTTTCTTTTCTTTTTTATTGCAACATATAAGTGAATCCCATTTAAACTAAGCATAATTAAGCAATACAACAAATACTACCATGGCAGTATTTTTGCATTACAGTAATGACTACAGTACAGTCACAATTTGGATGAAAATATTCCTAATTATCATGAAAACAATGTCATAATTCAAACAAACCATCTAAAAGGTCCTAAAACAGGCCACATTGTCTTTTTGCAAAAGTTCTTTCTTATTTTCTTTTGGGGTGAAATATGACAGGTTTGATGAGATAAAGTAATTGAATATAATTTATTATTAAATAATTTATTTTCCCAAAATAAAACAATCCAGTAAACAAAGCAGTCCACTAATAAAACTAAAAATCTGCCTGTGAGTATGTGAGAGAGACAAAGGGCCGTACCGTAAGCGCAGCAGAGGCGTGGGCCCAGGTCCGGCCGCACAAAGAAGGAGGGCAGATGGGAGGCCAGGTTGAGGTTCCCCTCGGGGTCTGAATACTCAGGCATGGGGAGGTTCTTCATGAGATCATCATACCTACACAATGAGATGATGCATATTCTTAAACAAGACTAAAACAAAGCTATATACGAAACATACAAATGAAATGTTTAGTGTCGGGAAACAGCATTCACAACCCCTAAACCAATTTCTAAATGGCTATTTAGCAAATCTACTTGTTGTGTTACTAAGTTCATGAGGGAATAATACCTGGAGGGCATCAAAGCCATAAACTCCTCGCCTGAGGGCCAGTCTTTCAGCCGATACACCACAGTTTCTCCATCTTTTGACTTGGGACGCTCTGTAGAGAGAGCGTGATCAGCATAAATAGAAACAGACCATCTTATTTGTCTACTTCTGGTGGCACTCACTTGTGAGATCTTCAAACCCGTCCCAGAATTCTTTGACTCCTGAGTTGGACATTACTCCATCCTTGCAGTTCAAGAGGTCACCCTGGTGGTCAGCAAACTCTTGGTTGAAGGATTCTGCCTTCCACAAGCTGGCATTGAGCTTCTTGTGCACCCCAGAGACCAGCACAGGCTGCAAAAACAGCACACAGGAAATGGCCTTTTAATGACAGCTGAGATCACAAACACTACCAAGACTTACTTTTTGAACAGTGGAAAAAAATATGAAGTCTGGGTAAAAAAAGACATTGCAAGATGGATTACTCTAAAGACTAAATGTACTATTTACATTTGTTGAAAAGCCTTAATCTGAGAGTTTATAATAAACTGAGTGCCAAACTAGCATCGGAATTGCAGAGCTCAATTCTCTATTTCCAAATATTCTTTTTGTAAAAATATTTTTGTGAATAAAAAAATTTATATTGATTAAAATAAAAATGTATCAGTCATTTGGGGTAAAGAAAGTAAAATCTGAAACTGCAAGCCTGACTGTGCCAGCTGAAAAAACATTTATTATTATTTGTTTTTCCTCAACAATCTAAAAACAGATCCGCATAAAAACATCACATGCTAGGCTATGTAGTGCACACACTCAAAAGTGTGTGCACTACATAGGCAGCTAAATATACACAGACAAAGAATCTCATACAAATCTACAGTAACCATAAAGCTGACTTTCTCTTCTCTTATTGGTCCACTGAGATCATTGCTATGCATTATAATTTGACCATTTCAGAAATGTTATGCATAAGAAGCATAATAACAATAGCCCCTTTCACACATACAGTCTTTACTGGTAAATTACCGGTAAAAGATCATGGACAGGACCTTTTCAAAAATACTGGTAAATTGGTTCTGGCAATTTACCAGTAAGGGAAGTTGTAACATTACCAGTAAATTACCGGTAATGTGTGCTGTGTGAACGCGGAAAGAAGATTACCGGTATATTCACGTATAAGAACGCGATGACATAAGAAGTCTGCTTTGGGTCAATCATAAAGACTTATGAAGATGACGTGAATACTCTGCGCTGTTTACAGTAAGGTTTTTAATAGTTTTCCTATTTAAATATGTGCAAAATTATCATCTTTGACCGCTGTGCCACGTCTCGCAGCTTTTTCAACATTTCGCACTCGAGAGCCAGCCTTTTTTTCCATTCGTCAGTACTGCGGCTCTGCAGTTGGATACTATTACGTGAGTGTCGTGTTTTTAAGAGCAAAAACGTGTTCAGTTTGATCATCCTTTATGCCTGTCACTTTATGCCATCCTTTATGCCGGTCACTCAGACGTCAAAAAAAGATGTTGTCAAATTGAACAGATAGTGAAACCAAAGTGCTTCTCCTCATGCAGGCGGATGAAGACCGTTTAAAGATCATTTCTGATGACTGACATCACAGAATTTACTGGTATTTTGCTGCTGATGTGTGAACGGTCTCTTACCGGTAAAAAGCCAGAACGGCATTGCTTGTGTGAACAGCATATTTGTGTATTTACCGGTAAAATCATTCTGGACATTTCCGGTAATTTATCAGTATTGCTGTGCGAAAGGGGCTAATGTCTACCCTTTGTAACAGCCTTTGCATTGAGCCTACATAGGCAGCTTACTAGGTTTTCCAAGAAAAGCCTATGTGTTGGGAGACCCACATTTCATAATGTCAGTTTACTTCCTGCGGAGCTGTAAAGTCATGGTCCACTTAGCAGAAGTCAATAAATGTCATCTTGGAAAAGGAAGTGCAGCTCAAACCCAGAGGGCCAAAGACAGAGGCTGTGTCCAAAATCTAGTGAACTATACAGTCATTTGAAGTGATGTAAAAAACCATAGTGGCCATTTTTGAGTGCATTCATTCAATCCTGTAGTGCAAAGCAAAAATGAGTGTACAGCCAATGCACAGGAATTGGTCAGACGGAAGATAATGTCCATGCACTGTACTGGATTGTGCCAAATTAATGACCGCTTATCGCCATAAGATGGCATCCACTGCCCTTTTGGCGCACAAAGTGTCTGAATGAAGTGAAGTAATGGGTATAGGGGCTGATTTTGGATGCAGCCAGAGACCTTTGTTTCTGAATAAACGCTGTGATTACTACAGAAACCGGATGTATGCCTCAAGATTTCAACCTCACACCTCTTCTGTATCCTTCTGTCCATTAGTAAAAATATGATTTAATTGTCAAGGACCTATATGCTCACTTGAAATGTTCTGCACATGTGAAGAGGTGTTACATCTTATGAAAGCATCAAAGCACTTAACGTCTATAATTGCCTATGTGAAGTACACACTGAATAAATGGACTGAATAATGGACACACATTAATCTCTCTGGACACACACTGCACATGTATTGCAGACTGAAGCTTCTGCGATTTGATAAATCAAACCAACTGAAAAGGTAAAGGTGCGAAAATTGTTGAAAATTTGCGGCCGAAATCCAGTGAGGGTGAAAAGGTTCTCCACACAGATTTCACTGCACTGACCAACAGAATACAGACTTCTGTGTAAGCAGTGCTTAATACATCTCAACACTATTGACAATGGAGCCTTTTTTTAATGCAAAATGTCACTGAAATTTCGCTAATGTAACCGCGCCTTAATACCGTTTCATATACTCGCCAGAGCCAATTTATATTGATGCTTGGCGGGTGTTCATTTTGGACCCTGGCCGAGTTGCTAAATGTGTCCTGCACATAGCCACTAGATGGCGCCGCTAGCTCATGCAGTGCTGTTCAAAGCAATCCATGCATGAAACAAATGCATTTGAAAACTCAATTATTTTAGTAACTGTTTAAAGCCATTGCGATTCATATGAGTCATAGTCCTCAGGTTACAAAATATGCAGTGTATATAATCAAAGAAAATCAACATTGTATAGATGGATAATGTATGGATAATGATTATTTGTAACACTGAGTAGTATACAAGATTATTAGGATTATCCTGAGAGCAAGAATATCAGTGGGAATTCTGGACAGGGCTCCAAGAGGAGTGACCCAAAACACTACATGAGAATTGGGATCTGTTTGCCGTTTTTCAATTTTTTTTGACAGTTATTGGCTTCAAAAGAACCACGGCTCCAGCAGAACAGAAAGTAATGTAAGATTCTGTATTTTTGTGGGCTTGTTTCACAGACCTGTGCTTGTCTCCAGCACTCCCTGAAGAGTTTCCAGTTGTTGCTATTGCGGTGGTCTTTGAGCCAGAGCAGCCTGCGTTCGTAGAGCCAGCAGTGAGGGATGTCAGCGTATAGTTTGGGCAGTTCTTCTACTGCTTTCTTTCTCTCGGCTTTGGGCTCCTCCTGAGGCTCGTGCTTCAGGTTCAGCTTGGTGCCACGGCCCGCCGGGATCTTGTTCTCCACCACAGAGGCGATGATGTCATCCAGGATGTTGGGCATGCTGCGACCACTCTTGACAATCTGTGGAAGACAACAAATTAAACTAAGCTATTTTAGACTATGTAGCATAGCCATATTTTTTAGTAATGTACCAAGTGATAATAAATCATTTAATGTTCACAATCGTTTTTGTATAAATATATTGTCCACCAGGCAAAAGTATGCAAACACCAACTCATTTGTTATTACTATTTTTCATGTGAATGCAATGTCTAAAAAAATGAATTCTTATCATAAACATTTAGATCAAAACTTCTTAAAGTCAAGCATGTGTATACTTTTGATTGGTTGTGTATATGTTGCCATCTCTGTATGCTAATACAGTGGCTCTCTTTGAGTGTGATCAGTAGATTTTTCTGACCTGTGAGGCAGTGGAATACACAGGAGCGAATGCGATCCCGGCATCAGTGGAGCCCAGGCGCAGCTTGCCTGCGGTGGTAGTGAGGAGGTCTCGTAGGGTTGATCCCTGCTCCAGGGATGATGCTTTACTGTGCAGAGACTCCAAAGCATCTGACTGATCCTTCTCCTCCTTTATCTTCCCTACAAGTGACTCCTTATTTTCTGCGAGAGAAGCACAGATGTACTGCTGTTCAAACCTCAGGTGTCAATCTCTTTCACATCATATGAAAGTCAAAAGCAAAAAGAAATAGTAAAACTTTTGGTAAAACATTTCCATAATATTTTGTTGGAAATTATGTAGTAGAATTATGTATTAGGATTTAAAGTTGATGGATTAAAAGTTGATGGATTTAAAGTTAAAGCAATGAAACAGAACTAGCAAAAACCTTTTGTTTTAAATGTACCACTTCATATGCTTCAATTCATGCAGCTGGTAGAAAAGAGGCAGCTTAAGAACAGCAGATCATTTCACAGGCTTGGGGGGGCTTTTTTGCAAGTACCTGAAACAATATACTACTCAAAAAACTTAATATGCCTCAATATGCCATGGCATGAACTATATACAGGGTTCCCATCATTTTCCAGGACATTTCTATTGTACTATGATTGGAATAAAAGACAAGGATCACGCCCATAATAGAACATTTGGCAAGTCTATTACCACCTTGTAGATCAATATAATTTTGGATTCAATACCATATTTAAATAAGTTAGTCATTCCTAAAACTTGAGAGTGTGTATATATACTAAGCAGTATGAAAAATATAACTTTTTTCAAATTACGAATTGGTTATACAGATAGCAAACAAAGAGCGTTCCCTTTATAATCACTGCAGCACAAGTTCAGTGAGTTCTGCACTATTGTGAAAACTCCTGTTATAATCAATGAAGCTGGCTACACTGCACAATGAATCTCTTATTGTCCTTATAGCGCATCTGAATTATTATCAAATTACTGAGTTAGGTAGATGCTTCCCAGTTAACATTTGCTGCATACATTTGAGCAGTTAATAACATTAGCTAACTGCTGCAAGTGGCAACACAAGACTAAACATCATTCAAAATATTACTCTCATGTGTCAAGACTCAGCATTTCTGACGATCGCACTTTCTACAACTAATATACATGAGTATATTTTTGTTTTAAAACGCATAACTTTTGCTGTGGTTACACCTGTCATCTAGACTACTGTGGCGTTTTTGACCCTTGAAAACTTGGAGGTTGCGTTTCAGTGTAAACGAACCAAAACGGTGCCTTTTGAAAATGGTGTGGCTGCCCACATTACACCACCGGAACACGACAATAAAAGACCAGGATTTTCCCAAAAGCATCATACACCTAAGTTGATTGTAGAGACCGTTGGTGGACATTGTATTATAATGCTTTTGGGAAACGCATACCAGAGCTGTCTCTCTCAACGGCTCTAACATACCAGCTTCAACGACCGTGTAAACGATAACAGATAGAACTGCATGTGCTGAGTTTGTGGTCCTTTATAGCAGCCGGTGTGCAGTTAAATGCTGTATGGATAATACTGCAGCTGCCTAAATGGCAAGAGGCAACCGTTTACATTTGTACGCGCATGCCCAGTGTGCATGAACAGTTCTGTGACAAGGAGATCGTTTCAGAAGCACAGTCGAAACGCCAGTATAGTCAATGCTCGTTTCGAAATGAAAACGCACTAGTGTAAACAGGGCCTTACAGTGACTGTTTTGGGCCAGCAATAAACTCTTTAAAACTTTTTAAAAAACAATTTTCCAGTAGAACAAGAAGATTTTCCAGGACATTTGATATTTTCTATAATTTCCAGTTGTTCAAGGACTGGAAAATTTGCCATCCATTTTCCTGGTTTTCAAGGTTTTCCAGGATGCGTGGGAACCCTTGTATTATTACATTTTAAGAACTGACATGAAATGCAAAAAACGTAGAAAAAAAGTGTAACTTAAGCATAGCTGCTAAATGAAGAAACTTCTATATGCTTCACTGGGCAACAAACTGAACTGAACGTGTGCCAATGACCACAGGGCTGATGGTCTTTTAAGTGCAGTTCATTTGGAGAGAGCAGCGTGTTCGGCATGTGAGAGCAGCTGAAGAACTGGATAAACATGTGGTTATGTGAGCTCTTTAGACTGTGGGAGCTCACAACTGAGAAGGTCTGCAACGTACACCACTAAATGTGAGGATTGTGGAATGTTGGCGGCCTGTCAAGCACGCACACGCCTGCAGAGAAAGGAAAAACACGGGGCAGCTGGCAGACCTCCGGCCCCTGGCTACCAATAACTTCAATCATACCTGAAGTTTTATTGTTTTGTACCCACCCTTCTTTTCCTCGCGGGACTTCTGCTCAGCCAGATCAGCCAGGAAGTGCAGAGGCGATTGGGACTCGGGCGGGGTGAACTTGCTGTCGGTGCTGGTGTCGCTGGCAGGACTGCTCCCTCCATTGGCCTCCACCTTCAGAGAGGAGTTCTGCTGGCCGCCCTCAGGCTTACACAGAGAGATTTTGTTGCTGTGATTGAGCACGTTCTGTAACACCTGTGAAAAGAAAGAGTGTTTCAGAGACAGCTCAGCAGTTTGAGGAGAGTGAGGGGAAATATTGTGGACTTTTAGTGGTTGAGAGATGAACCAGGACTGAATTCAACATTCCAGCGCAGAACAGAATGTGAAAATTTGTGTGAGATTGAGAGAGTGTGAGAGTCTATGTTTACACTGAGAGCACGTACTTTCATGAACTGTACGTAAGGCTGATGCCCTATTTCATTTCATGTGAATGAAAATGTGGCTGAGAGGGATAGCTGTATGTTTTGTTCAATAGGATGTACTGTCTTAAGGCCATAAAACACATCTGATTGCTTTGTCAAAATGTATTACTGTTTTGCTGGCTGAACAATCATCAGTAGAATCTATTGAACAGAATTGAGTTGATTCACAGTTGTCCAGGTCACTGTTGAAGTGGCAAACATACAGGGTTTGTCACATTAATGTGATAAACATTATAAACAGGGTTTATCCATTAATTTTCTCACGCTGGTCGGGAAGGATGAACCAATCATATGATAACTCAATTTGGCATCTGATTGAATCATTTCACAGAAATTGAAATTTCACAGATTTCCATTTGTATGTCCGATACCATTCCTTGAAATTAATAGATTTAAATTATTATACTTGTGATGGTGCAATTAATTTGTCAATATTTGGCCCTCTTGAGATTACTCTGCAAAAAAGGATTTGACCAGTACTTTTTTGTTCAGTACAAATATCTAAATATTCTAAAATAAATATATATTTACTTGAGCTCCAAAATGACATAACATGTTAAGGCTTGTGTTCTGAAAAAAAAAAAACATCTGCCGATGGTGTTCAAAAATACATTTGTTTTCCCTTTGAATGAAGTATACATTTCTTACCCCATTGGCATTTTGCTTCTCAAGTAAATGTATTGATTTACAGCAAGACACCCCAGATGAATATGATAAAAAGTTGATTGATTACAACAGTTTTTGCTGTACAAGTTTTCAGAAATATGTTTAAATTAGTGCTGGGAATCGATAAAAAAAAAGAAGAATTAATTAATCACATATTTTTCCGTAATTAATCATGATTAATCGCAAGTTTGTGGAGTTTTTAATATTTTGATATTGTATTCATTTCATTTCATTTCTCCAAATGAATGTAGAAACAATTTAAAGACAGCATATTTTAAATACGTGTTGTAATGGCATCTTTTTATGAATGAAGGCCAGTATTACTGATACTAATGTCTATATGAAACATTAATGACATTACATTACAGTATAAATGAAAGCTACCAATTTTAACATTTATTAGGCTTTAAAAAAACTACTTTTAATATAAGTGAACTTAAAACAATCTTTACATAAACCCATTACAATAAATGTTATATTTACCTGTGGTCTTCCCTGTTAGACATAGTTATCAAACACATGACTGCAAACACATTCCTAATTTAAATAATAAATTAAATATTGATTAATTATCGTTAAAGCTACACTTTTCTCTGTTCCCTTTGTTCTCTGATGAACAGAGACACTGCTACTGTGACTTTTTAAAATCGACGGCTGCTGAACATCACGCGCATCTCATTTTCTCACAAGTTCAAGACGATATTTAACTAATTTAAGAGTCCTATTATAAGAATCCTCACAAATCTGTCTGTGTGTCAAGGGTGTGTGTGTGTGTGTGTGTCAGCTCCCTATCTTCCTAGGTGGTGAATCAGTATATTGTGTAACGACATGAATGTGTCCGACTCCACTGACCAGTGCCCTGACTACTGAACTAGGGAGCAGATGGAGACGCAGTCACACAGACAGGACACTGACATACAGCACGTTCTCTTCTGTCTTGTTGTTTAAAAGCATTTACATGAATAACAGCGTGATCATATAATGTAACGCTAGGCAAAAAAATTGATATAAAAACGAATGCTGCGTTAAATATTCCATTAAATTTTTTAATGGGTTAAACAGAAAAATATAATTGACTGCGTTAACGCGCTTATTTGCACAGCACTAGTTTAAATATGAAAATTATATAAAATAAATAACTACACACTTATTTGTATAGATTTATATTTTAAAACTGTAATGTAAGTGCTACTGAATTGGAGATTTCTGGCTCAGTGCAGGAGAAAAAAAAATATTTTGAGAAAATGGCATTTAAAGAAATGTATTGAAAATGCACATAGATAAAGTACAATAAAATAATCAATTAAAAGAGTATTTTGGATGTTTTCTTTCTATTAGTCTAACTTATTATAAAAAGCCCTACCTTACGAATGTTTAGATATTTGTACTGGAAATAAGACAAAAAATCATTTTTAAAGTGTACTGACATCAGATGCTCAACATACAATACCACAACCATACATTTCTCACAGACATGTTTGCATTCATGTTCAATTAAAAAATGGCATGTACCCTGACTGTGGTCTGCCCATTGACACACACATACCTGGGAGACGCCATTAGTGGATGGCAGTTTGTTGAAGAGGCTGTTTTGCTTCCCAGGACACAAACAGTGTGATTTAATGCTGTATTTCTCCCTGAGCATGTGCATAGCATTCACCAAGTCCGTTAGAACTAAAACACAGACAAAACAAACAAGTCAAAAGAAGCACACTTTCCTACTTCCAGCCAAAGGCGTAACTACAAGCGATCTGGGATCACGCCAGAGTGAAAGCGTCTCTTTCCGTACCAGTTCCTGGAATGATCTGTGTTGGCATCAGGTGCTTGTGATCATGAGGCTGTCCCTTGACACACTTCAACCAGGCGTACAGCTCTTTATCTGCAGAATAAGAAAAGGTGGATTACACACAGAGGCTGAGAGCAAAGACGCACACAGAGAAGGGCGCTGTCACTGGCCCATTTTCCCGTAGAGGAGCAGTGGTGTTTATGCTTCAAAGTAAATAAGGAGCTCTGAGACTTGTAGAAAAAGATGCACAGATGTGATTCAGCAGAAATGACACTTCTAAAGCTGGAGGGTTTTTTTTATGCCCTGCGGCAGAATTCAAGCCTGGAGAAGACAGGGAGATCTGCAGCAGGAATGGGGACTTAAATGAGGCGAACAAAGACAAGGAAGAGACAGAGGCACATCGTAAACCCCTGAGACAGCCGAGCTAGACAGTCCTAGAACAACTGCCACATCCTACAGCACATAAGCACACAAACAAGCGCTGCCATTCAAACTAAACCGAAAACTACACGCCAGCAGTCATAAGTTATTACTTTTATGACATGTCTTTATTATTTTTATTACTTGTATTTTACTTTTATATAAATAAAAAATGAACACAGTGTGCTTTTGTCAAATAATTCTTAAAATATAGAAGTATATTAATCATTCTTTAACCAAATGCAATTAGAAATTTTTTGTCTTTTATCAAATAAAAAAAAACGAGAACCAATGAAATATTAACTGATTATGTTACAGTCAATGTATCTTTTTCCTGTGAGCTTTTGTTTTTTTCATGCAGTTTTTACATAGTAAAATAAAACCTGTAGCTGTAGTATTTTCCCCTTTTTTGCTAAATCATTTTAAATAACGTTACCAACGTTACCTTTTTGTTTTTCCGTCACATTTAAAATATATTCAAAAAAAGCGTTTTTTTATATTTGCATAATGGCATCACATTTAACAACACTCACTTATGAGACAGAGAACAACAAAACAGCTGACAGCTACAGGTCACTACTGTTAAAAAAACAACAACAGTAAAATAAATTAACCAAAATAATTAACTACAGAGACTTTTGTTGTCTGGGCATTTTTCCAGTCCGGTTAGGGTTTTCGAGCCTCCTGCATATCAACAGCAGGAGTGTACAAGCACAGTCAGTGTTCAAAGGTGAATATGAAAATGACGACTGACCTTTGGAGCTCTTCCTCTCCTTGGCTTTGTAACAGTCCAAACACACCACAAATCCACATTTTTGGCAGACCCAGTGAATGTTAAACAATGTGGCTTCACATGCGTCGCAGCTCTCTCTCACTCCGCGCACTGCTCTTTTCCAGGCAATCTTGGCTGCAGAGCAAACCAAACAGGAGAAGGATGAAACGGACATTCACAGAGCTCACCCACTATTTCTTTTTCCCTTACAGTCTGCTGTCAATTTAATGGTGTACTGATAACAATGTTTTAGGAGGTCATGTACAACAGTTTTGTTATATTTTTCTATACTGTTAAATGAATAGAAAAGGCAGTGTACTGGGCAGTGTAACGCACCATCTTTCTTTATCCATGTAGTTGCTGTATTCTCAGTTATAACCAGCTGACAGAATTTGTCTCCAATGTAGCTGAGGATGTATTTGGAGGTCTCCGGTTCCAGGCTGTTTTCTTCATAACCGTCAGGAGCCCAGAGACTGAGTGCCTCTTCATCATATTGATCAGGAGAGGAGAAGCCATCAATCCGGATCACTCCGTTCTTACTGTACGAGAGGCTGGAAATGAGGAGGAGAAAGAGAATGTGCAATTAGAGTTTATTTCCTTCTCTAAGAGCAATTCTGTAACAACGTAATGAGAAAACTGTTGACGCAAGACATGGTAGAAAAAGCAAAAGTACTTAATACTAGTACATTCTACGAGATGACATCAGACTGGTTTCATAGAACAACCAAGATGAGCCTGGTCTATTTTAAATGGAAAGAATAATTAAACACAACCATCAAGGTGCCTAGCAACAGTAAGTAATTTTTATACATGTCAAAAATAGTTACAATCCCAATATTTGCCACTGGAAACATCGATCTACATTCACTTTGTGCACACAAATGGGACTCAATTGACTTTTATGAATCTTTTAAACACAATTAATTGTGGGATAGCTACAGTTTAACAAGGTTTAATTCAAGTGACTCAAGCTCAAGGAAATGTTGTTTGTTTGTTGTCAAACAAGTAAAGATTTAATTATTTAAATTCAGTGTAATTTCTAAAACCTGGAAACAACAATCTTCTGTTCAGTATTTTGTATTGTCAGTACTATATTGTCTATTTCTACTATACTACAGATTTTGAATATTTTCACGGCCGCAACACCCTTCCCTATTTACTACACCACACATATTAGTATTACCAAATGTGGTATGTAGTTCCTCACTTTATACTCACCGGCGAAAGTGGTAGAAGCGGCAGAAGACAGGTGAGTGGGCAGGCTCTTCCCCTTTCTTGGTGCGAACTGAGCGGCACTCCCTGCACTTCTGTAAGTTGGGTCCAATTTCAGAGCACGAGTCATCCTGCAGGAAGGACTCGCCTGTCTGCTTTAGCTTCTTTACTTTCCTCCAGTCCTTCAGCACTGATCGGGGAATGCCATCTATTTCCACAGATTATACATCATAGATTTCATTATTTTATCTATTAAATAATGTATTGCATAAAAACTTCACATTTATTAATCATTAACTGAATAATAATTAGCCTGGCCGAGATATATCAGTCTATCACTATGTGGGGATGGTGAGAGAAGTGTGCAGAGATTGAAGAGTTAATGTTTATGTTGTAACCACAAGCAAGCAGAACTGACAGTTGTGACCTGCTGTTCTGTTACAGTGACCTACAGCTTTAGAAGCAATGCAGTTACAAAGAGGCTCCATTTTGCTACACAGCAATCATCAGAAAGCGCTAATAAAAGCCCAAGTGCTCTTGGAGATGTTTTCCACATAAATGTGAGCATTCTAGGAGAAGCCATTTGCACAGCTGCCTTCCAGATGTTCACCAAACACACCTCGCTCTCTCTCACACACTGCAAACCTTCCAATAACCCCAAAGTTCAAGTTAAAATGAAACCAGCATTCACAATCCATTTTACTTCCATATTGTGGATTATATATAAGTGAAAAAAAATGTGAAAAAAGGGAAGATTTTTTCCCCATTATGAATGGACTACTTGTACTGAGCTTTGTGACACACTTCCGTTTTGAAATAGTACAACTCATTTATTTCTGGTTATGTACTTTTTCCATGTGCTCTAGGCACCTACTTCACTAAACGCTACTTAAAAAGAGTGTCCACATTTAAAAGAAAACTGAACGTTTTCAGAGACAGGAGAAGAAATATTCAGATGATTACTGTGTAGCGAAATTTACAAACTCAAAGGAACATGAAGTTTTCATTGTGTGTGAGACCTGATGAATAATATCAGTACAAACCTTTATTTATTTGTATTAAATATGTTATCACTATTCTGTGTTATTTTCCATTGTCAATAATTTAGCAGTATGTAATTTACATGTTTATGCCAAAATTCTTAATTAATACTCAAAGTATTATAAAGTATTATCAATTTTTTGCTATTATTGCAGTGACCTTCATTACATTAATATTAATCAGCATTGAATTGCAATTTACTATTAACTACTAAAAAGTAGGTATTGGTTAAAATAATTTCAAGCCTAGGTAACATTATCCCCAAAAAAGTTGGTTCACTCGTGGAGGAAGTTAATATATTTTAAAGACTTTTTTCATTATTATGTGAATAATGTCAACACAATAAAATTTGGAACCTTTACTACCATATTCACTTTATCTAATATTATATGTGCCATAACAATGTACTAAGAGCCAACGGAGACAGGCAAGCTAAATGGTTTTGCAGTGTACTAAACACACACATGTTCAAACTGTGATGTGGATTATGGTGCACTTACTAGTACTGGCCAGCTTGAGTTTTGTTTTTTCCTTGGCACTCCGGAAAATACCATTTGGCTTCATCTCATCCTCCTCCTTCTCATTGTCTCCCTTCCTTTTCTGCAGGTCGTTCTGCTTCTTTTTGTAAGTGGGCTTGGGCTGCCGTTTAGTCCTTTGTTCTAGCTTACTCTCGCTTGAGTCTGAGTCATCACCGCTCTCCGAGCCCGATTCATACGTACGCTTGAGGGTACGGCGTGTCTTTCTGTCGTCCTGAGACAGTTTGTCCTCTTGTCCTTTGCTGTCCTTGCCTAGATCCACATCACTGGATGCAGGGGCAATCAGGTTGACGGAGCATGGCTTAATTAGCTCAGAAATTGCATTCCCGCCTTTTTCAGATTTGTTTGTGTTTTTGTCCTCCTCCGAGTGTCGTGTGAGCCAGGCTTTCTTGAGCTTGTGGTAGTTAGAATGGCACACCTGCGCTGGCTGTCCGTTGGGCAATGGGCTGGCTTTGCTGGCAGGATTGCTGGGCATGGAATTATCCTGGGTGATGGTGGGCGAGTCCTGAGAGGATCTGACACTACTGCTCTCACTCTCAGAGGCACTGCTGGAACCACGAGACTGTGCCGCAGCCAGAGCTGCTTTGGCTTTCTTCAGGTGAACATAGTTCCTTGAGTAGGCCTGTGTGCCGGCCTGAGGCAGCGAACTAGGGGAGGTGGTTCTCGAACCTCCCTCATGCGACTCAACAACAGTGGGAGGGTGGCTTTTTGAACCAGAGCTCTCCAGTCTGGTACTACCACTAGTGCCAGAGATGGAGAACGACAGATCTGCTCCATTGTGACTCTGCGTGCTAAACGTGCTGCTGGCAGTAGCAATGGCTTCATTAGTCCTAGTGTTGCACACAGAATTGGTCACAACTGCCACTGAGCTGGGAATGACACCTGGTGATGCTCTAATCAGGTTTTTGTTGTACTGATCACTGGGATCCTCCAAATTTGTGTTTGGTAGGATGACTCTCCCAGATTCCCTGTTCTCTGCCACTTTCAGGCAGTCTGACTGAGTGAGGCCAGCAAACAATCTGCCACCAAGTTGCTCTTTGGAGGCAATCTTGGGACCTAGCGAACCGTCATATTTTATGCAAGTAGAAGGGCGGACAATAACAGATGCCATGGCTGCCTGCGGCTTCCCTTGGCTATTCTCTGAATGCCTGGCCACTTTCTCGTGGCTCTTTGCTTCCCCGCTACTCTGCCAGGATTCGGCCGAGCCCAGCTCGGCCCCACTTTTTTCATCCCTGAGCTCTGGGAGCAGGGTGGGTGGTTTCTGCTGTTCTGACACCTTTCCCGCCGAGCTAACAGGCTGGATGGGGGTGAGTGTGGGTGGGGAAAGGCGACCGTAGGCCCCCTCCTTGCGGTCAAGCGCCTGCTGGGTGGGCGGGCGAAAGATTGGCGCTCTACGCAAGGCTGGCATGCCCTTGGGCTGATTTGAGGGAGAGATGGCTGGGCTGCAGCGTTCACTGAGTGTCACCACTGAGGTACTGAGTGAGTGTATGGGTGCTTGTTGACTGAGCTGTTCGGTGATCTTGCCCACCAGTCCCTCTCCCTCTGGCTGGTGCTTAATGAGAGGGGGAGGCTTGGACAAAGACTTGGTGTGGCTAGAGTTATAAGAGCTCAAAGACAAGGGACTAGAGGCTGTGGGTGCCTTGTCAAAGTACGGATTGAGATCTTTGGATTGGAAAAGTCGTGGTGGCTCATTTACAACGCTATTTGACAGAGTGGTGAAGTAGTTGGTTTGAGGGAGGGACTGGGATATAGAGTGTTTGTACTTGTACAGATCAGCCACAGAGTGCTCCGCCTCTTTCTCATGGCTTTTGTGCTGGGAGGAAATGCGGGAGTAGGGCTCACGCTCTGTCTCTCCGGCACGAATCTTGGCTGTGAAAGGGGCCATTTCAATGCTCTCCAGAAGAATGCGGCGGTTCTCTTCCTTATATTTGCTGGTGCGGTCTGGCCCATCCTGAGGCATGCGTGGTGGTAGTTGCTGCTTGCAGTGTGGTGACTCCATGTAGAGGCGGTGTAGCTCCTTGTTGGTAGGTGTCCGGCTGCGATCCGGCTCTTGCTTGAGGTGGACACTTGCCAGGCCACGCATAGGGTCTACAAACACATTCTTGTCCTGATCTCTGAAGAAGCAATACAACAGCAAAAAAATCAACATAACAAAAAATAGAAAACAT
The DNA here is from genome assembly GCA_023029165.1 of Gobiocypris rarus. NCBI lineage: Eukaryota > Metazoa > Chordata > Actinopteri > Cypriniformes > Gobionidae > Gobiocypris > Gobiocypris rarus. The sequence goes on from CM040920.1 coordinate 7,518,049, forward strand.
GTTATAGAAAAAATGACTCATTAAAAATGTAAAAAGAAATCAGATATACCTGCATATTTAAAAATATCAAACTTGTTGAGTATCCTAATACTTCAGGGATTTGTTCAATAGTTATAGTGATGATGGACTAATATTTGTTCTATGGTTAGTGCTATAGTTCCTTCTCAGATATTAGGTAACTGCACTGGGGGTGGTTCAAATGAGTACAGACATTCAGCGGGCTATAATAGAATAGTTTAATTATGCGCACAGTCACTGAATTAGCGTACAGTGCTCCTATCACATGGCATTTGTTCCACCTCTACTCACAAGGTATTTAACAGCTAGCCGCAGTTCCAGGCACTGCAGGACTGTGGGAATGGATTAACCGTGTGTGCTAATGACAGACAGAGAGAGACACAAGTGTGTGCGTGCTCACTCTTTGTGGAGTTCTCCGGGGGTTTTGGAGAGTGGCGGGCTGGAGTGTGAGCTGATCTTGATGGGTCGATGAGGCTCTGCGCTGGCTGGTCTTCCTGGGACATGGCTCAAAATCCCCATATTGTCTGCTGAGGTTACAGGGGTGGGCTGGGGCAGCCAGGGGCTGGGAGTGTTCTGCAACATCCACACATACACACACAAACAAACAAACACAAAAGGTCAAAATCCACTCAAGGCAACAGACACTTCTTTGACAGAAGTCAGAGCATACAAACTGTGCATAAGAATTACTGTCTCTTATTCTGTGATTTTTTTCAGACATGCTTATAATGCACACTATGAAAAAGTGATTACAGTTTTTGTAACTTTATCTTGGAATATTCTGTGTTGACAGAAATGGAAAAAGTCTATAGGGAAACTATTGTATTATCTTCTGTGGTAACACACCCTTTATGCCATCGATGCTGTAGATAGACGTAAACTTGTATTTGACCCAGAATGTTACTTAAATACATTTTAAGTTTGACTGAATTATCATGAACAAGTGTGATCTCAAAAAGCTGGGAGATATGTCCAGACATAATACAGCACATGCAAGCACATGCTCACACACATTAAGCTTAATTGCTGTAGGGTAGGTTGTTTCAGGCCAAGTTCAAAACAAACAATCCCTAACAGCAGCAAGAGAAAGAGACATTAGAACATAGTAAACATAGTATTTGTCCCTCCTCTTAACGGATCTACTTACAACAACCACAGTCACATGTTTTAATTCACAACGCACATTGCTGCAAAATACAGTCTATATAAATTTTAATGGCCAGGGCTAGTACACAGACAGGCACACACACTTACCCTCCGAAGGCTGGAGTCTGAATTGACAGCATTCTCCGGATGTACCCACTTGTACCCAGATGTGTAAGAGTGGGTACCGTTTGGGTACTGCCAGATAATGGGATAGAGGCCGAGCTGGTTATATGAGGCTCCTCCATGTGTCTGGGCCAGCAAGGAAGGGGGCTGCTGCTGCTGGATGTACTGCTGCTGCTGGTGAGAATGGTGGTGGGCCAAGGCCAGGTGCCCGAGTCCTGCGGAGTCCAGCCGGGGATGGCTGCCCAGGAGAGAGCCTGGTGGAATTGTGGGGAGTACGGTGGGCAGCAGGTGTGGGTGGTGCACCGAGTGGCTAATGGAGGAAGAAGGGAGGAGGTGAGACGTGTGGTGTGAGCTGGGTGTGAGACAAGTGGCGTGAGAAGAACCATGTAGTGGATGCAGGTGCGGGTGCAGGTACGCCACGTGGTTACCGTCCGACTCAGGACGCACCAACGCAGGGTCCCGGTACACTGTAAAATGCTCGTTTTTATCGACAACAAGGGGGCTTTTTGTGGATTCAGAGGGTGCCCCACGGGCTAGCACAGGCTTAAAACTGGAGCGGGGTACATCCGGCTCAGGTTTGAGTGCCAAACGGCCCATTGTAGGTAGGTTTTCAGGGTGGCGTGATTTATGTTTGGACACCTCAGGGGATGTATTTGGTTTGGGTTTGGAGGATTCATGAACGCTGTGAGTTTTTGACTTTATGATGTCAGGTGAAGGATTGCACTTGGGCTTGAGGATGTCAGGGGACGAGTTAGACTTAGGTTTGGACAATTCAGGAGACGGACTGAGTTTATGGGTTTTCCTGATGTCCTCTGTAAGTGAGGCATTTTTAATAACCATAGATGTATACTGCTGCTGGAGCTTCCCTCTCTCGCCCAGGGCTGCTGACTCACTCACTGATGTCACCGGCCTTATGACCTCAGAGTGGGCGAATTCGATTTTACTGCCTATGCTGCGAGCGTTCTGCTGCTGCTCGCCATCCGGCCTCCTGCACTCTGAGTGGGAGGCGTTTAGCACCAAATGTCTCGATTCGGGGATGTAGGCATCACACTTCTGTGATGCCAACAAGGCCGATACGGCCTCAGAGTTCTCTCTGGAACTATGCTGCGTGTTGGTATCTTCTGTGATATCAATCACGCACTTGGGTGTGTGAGTCCGAGGTGTCCCTGTGCCGTAATGGTCCTTGGGGAGGGTTTTCACAGTGCTTTTCATCTCGACAATGCAGCTTTGGACCTCTGCCGTTCCAGAGGCTTGGTTCTGTGTACAGGAGGCCGGAGGAGGCAGTGGAGATCTCTTTTCTCCAGACCGTTCACTATCTGCCAGCTGAGCCACCTCCACAGCCACTGGCTTGGCGCTTTTATCCTGCATTTCATCCCAGGGAGACAGCCTGTTGATTACACTCAACTCGTCCGCGGGCTTGGATCCTTGGGACTTCTCCTCCTTTTCTGGTACTTTTGAAGTACTCTTGCATTTGAGCTCATTCTCAGAACTGTGCTCTGATGAGGAGTCTACGCTCTGCTTGTTAGAGTTCTCAGAGTCGCTGCTCTCAGAGAGGTCAGAAGCTTCTGTTTTGAGCCGCTTGAGGCTGCCCTTCTTGTCTTCTTCATCTGCTTTCCTCCTCTTGTTTGTCTGCTTGCTTTTGTTTTTAGAAGGATCTAGAAAAAAAGAGACCCACTCTGTCAGGAAGAACTTTCAACACAGAGACAAAACGTGCCACCAGCAAATAATTACATGCAAGCTGAGTGCATAAGAAACTCAATCCAATTGATTATTCAAGCACGGGTAAGGATGATGTCATTTTGTACTTAGGTTAAAGGCTGATTGAATCTTAAGTGCAGCATTAGAAGTGTGATGGATGGGACTCTGGTAGAATTTATGCACACTTAAAATGTCCATTTCACTGTGGTGGCTGCACTCACCTCATCTCTCAAAGACCCAGCACCCTGCCAAACACTGTACTGCAGGAATTATGATGGAAGGATCTAAATGATCTTTTACCAGCTGGCCATCCGGCCAAGAAGCTAGCACTGAACATATCCAGTAGAAGGTTTCATCAACTTAAATATATAGCACTAGACTGAGCCAAACATAAAAGATCTTTGTATAACATGAAAGCCATAATAGAGGAAAATCCAATCAATCCAGAGGAGATTCATTATGTTTTAATTTCTCTTGAGTGAAGAGCTGCAATTGCTGTTTCATTTCTCATCAAAATCCTAACAATACTGAATCACAGCAATCCAGTCACAGACATTTAGTCCTTAAAGAATAATTTATGAAAACATTTAACACAAGTAATACAAAATCTGCCACATTCACCATGTTTAGAGCAAATCATGAGAGACAGGTAGGGGAAGACAGAAGCAACTGTAATTTTTTCCCCCTTCATAATTCACAAACCTACCTGCCACCTTTCCATATAAGAAACACACATGCATGCTTCAGGTAAAAGCAACATAATCATATTTACATTACAATTGTCTCAATACAGAGGCCAAAAAGCAGTGGTTGGGGGGCAAGGGGTTGTAACACAAAAAGTGATATTAACCTACCATAACACTGCAGTAGTGTGATTACTGTAACAATGATCAGTGTTTTACCTTTTCCTCCACTGTCCGATTTGTCATCTTTGATCTTCTCATCATCTGGTACGCTGCTGTCGGAACCTTTTCGACGTGAAGATCGTGAGCCGCGTTGTTGACCTGGTGAGGACTGCTGCTGCTGGTGTTGCTGGGATAACTGCTGCTGAGCATGCTGAGATTGCTGCTGCTGCTGGGCCTGAGAGGCCTGTTTGGGGGTGGAGCCAGAGGAATTCATCACGGGTCTGGGGCTGTTGGCCTGGGCACGTGTGTAATGACCCTGGAAAAACAGCAAACACAAGCATGAGAGGACTTGTAATGGATTTATAATGAGGGTGAGAGAGAATTTATAAGTTAAAAACCACCAATATCAAAAACACTTCCTTGCCACCAACGACTGCACTACACATGTCTGTAAAAGAAATTTGGTCACAGAGCTAGGCTTAAAAGAAGAGTTCCTATGGCTCTTAAAAATGCTTTCCAGCCCTATAGCTCAAAAAATATTTTCACCTGAAATGTAATCCATGCAAGCACAGCGCATGAAACTGTAATCGGGGTAAGCATTTATTGCAAAATTAGCACTTGTAATAAATTAATTCTAAATAACTACCGTATTTTCCGCACTATAAGGCGCACCGGATTATAAGGCGCACCTTCAATGAATGGCCTATTTTAGAACTGTTTTTATATATAGAGCGCACCGGATTATAAGGCGCATAGAATAGAAGATACTGCATTCAAATGTTTAACTGGGTTTGCGTTATGCCAAAACAGTCAGATAAAGTCAAACTTTATTAAGCGTTCTGACAACTCCGTTCATTCCCATGGTAACGTTGTTCAAACGTTAATGTGCATATAAACAATATCTCCCAGCCTTGCTAACTTTTCTCCCAAACGTGGAGGGGAACTTTTCCTTAATTCAGTAAACACTTAGTAAAAGAAACAGTCGGATACCACTAAATCAAACATTAGTGCATAACTCCACATTGTTCAGTTACGTATAACACGTAAAGCTCACTTTTTCAGTTCATTCCCCGTCCACGAATCCCTCTAATTCTTCTTCTTCAATGTCCGAATTGAACGACTACGGCATCCCTCTCGTCATTATCCGAAAGCACGGTACCGGTGTTTACTGACTACGGTAGCCGTAATGCTGCAAGCGGTGCGGCTTTGTAGTTTATCAGTCGTACTGAAACATTTTATTATTATTAAATTGTTTTTATTGGTTTTTCATACTGAAACATTTTGACAGAGCGCCTTGATCCATATATAAGGCACTCTGGATTATAAGGCGTACTGTTGTTTTTTGAAAAAATGAAAGGCTTTTAAGTGCGCCTTATAGTGCGTAAAATACGGTATAATAGACAGGGATATGCACGTGGTATAAAAGCAGCTCTAAATCTATGGAGAGAGGGGGGTGCGGCCCGGTACCTGAGTGATTCCTGTAGAGCCGCTTGGTCTCCCTCCTGTGGTCTGCTTGCATATCCCCAATTAATGTTTAAAACAGGGAAACAGAGAAGAAAAACAAACAAAAACAAAACAAAAAAAACAAGGTGGAACAGAGAAGTCTTGTTAATGAAGAAGGGAGCAATGATATGTGTTCTACAAGGCTCTAGTTTTCTTTAAAAAGATTTTTTTAAAAAGCACATAGGAACTTTACTTCAAAGCTAGCTACAGACACATCATTCAGTAAGAAACACAGACAGACACTGGGACAGACATGCACAAGACAGAAATATAAACTGGCATATAACAGTGAACACAATGTTAAACCAGGAGGCAGGTGCGCTGATCATCTAGCAACAAATGCACATACAGGTATTGAGATCATGTGTGTACTCTTGTAAGCTACACTCACGTGGGCAGTGTTGCTGTTCTGGCTAGAGCGAGACCTGCGTCGCGACGTGATACCAATGTTTTCTCCTTTTAGTAAAGAATGGACCACATCATCCAGAAAGGTCATCTGTACCATGGAAGGGTCAACGTTCTGAGGCTCTAGCACCTGCACACAGAGTCAGAGGAGAGAGCAAATGTTTTTTTGTTTGTTGTTTTTTAAAGAACCATGGAAGGCATGCCTTAAAATTGCAAAGCAAACCAAACATTTTCAATTTTATTGTCAAAATAATAATAATAATTTTGACATTAACAATAGCAGGGCGTCTCATACTGTATTAAATTATTAAAGAATAAGCTAAACATTTTAGTGAACAAAAACATTGTATGGATGTACCTGGTCATTCATGACAACCATAGTGCGGCTGAAGAGATCGTGGTGGGTGATGATGCCCGTGAACCACTGGGTGGCTGAGTCCTGTCTGTAAACTCGTACACGGTAGCCATTCAACGAATAGGGACCTGGAGATATCAGGAACCAGAAACACTTTTTTTTAACAGTACACTAATTTAATAACTTAATTTAATAAATCTCTTAATTTCAGTGTGGCATATCTACTCTATAAACAATAGATTCATACACATTATCGCATAACTTGATACCATGATTTTGAACAGCCCTTGGTTACTGTCATTGCATGGAAAAAACAATGTGAGTATTCTGCAAAGCTCTCTTTTTGTTCATTCTGGGTGAACTTTACCTCAGGGATGACACATCAATCCTTGTATCTATATGCTGTTGGGCGCAGTGAATGCTGGCAGGTGTCCAAACTGACTGGAGCTCATTAGTGCAGGGCAGGTCATTTCCATTAATTACTCCTGAACACACTGCTCATATGCCCTGCTAGAACAGCTAACCCTTCACTGTCCTTGTGCCTACAACAACCCAAAATGCATCTCCCTCACACACATTTCACATGCACATAAACCATGGGGCGACGTCTGCACAAAACCACAGACCATTTATTTTTATTTTTTTTGTGCTCTGTTTCTGTTTCCCCACCAAAACCTTTGGCTTTGAGATGCTTTCCATTCTGCCCTTGTCAGCTGCCAAGTTCAACAATTATCACTAATTGTGGGCCTGGAATTTTGTATGGACTTTGTAAACAACACCTTCTGCCAAGACCACAACAACAGCCTTACTTCTGTAATTCTTACCAAGTGAAAATGAAGGGACTTTTCTGTTTTGGATGCTGAAGAGTGGGCATTCTGTACCCGAAAAGAGCTACAACTGAATGTGAGTTGGCAGTCGGTTTAGGAAGCCCTTTAGAGTGATTGATAAAATGTGACCAACCTTACCTTGCATAAAAATTTCCTGAACTTTTTGATCTTTCACCCAGGCTTTCACTTCTTCATGGAGATGTGGATAGTCCCTAAGAACAGGACTTAAACTGTCCACCTCATCCTGCAGAAAACAAACGTAAAACGTTAGCATATCAAAAGTACAAGGACACAATGCAAAGTCGAAACAGTGCTGGAGTTAATAATAAACCCACTGAACAGTCACAGCCTTTTCTATGACCTCTCAATGAAGGGATCAGCCACGCAAACAATTAATCAGATCTGATGAAGGCCAGTGACCCACAGAATCTGAAATAAGCACAGGAAAGCTCTCACACCTCCTCAGGCATGGCAACCGCTACATTTCCGCTTCGCAGGAGCCCAGCAGTGAAGCAGATGTGTGTGTGTCATGGGTCTGGCAGGGTGAGAGGGATATCCGCCCTGCACTTCCATTAATTGTTGATGGTGATGAGGAGTGGAGAGAAAGCGGGGGGTGGGGGGGTTGACAGGAGCACCAGTTATTTACACAATCACACAGCAGGCCTGGTGAACACATGAACTGAGCCCTGGAAATACCCCACTGCTGCCACACACACACACACACACCCTCTCTTTTACCCTTAAGGGGTGGTCAAAATACACTTTTTGCTCCATTGACTGCTATTCATACACAAGTGAATGCGGGAGACAGGAAACACCCATTCACAACATGGCTGAATTAAGAACGCAAACTTTAAACAGCAGGATTGCAGTACAGTTGAGTAAATTGCTCATTTTTACATGTTGGATATATATTTGTTGAATTATATATTTTTTAAAGGACCACAGAGTGTCTTAAGAATAAAACCAGCTGTTTTCAATGGTGCTGTGCCTTCTATAAGAGTTCTAAATGTAAACCACTGTGTAAACCACTGACCAGTGTTTTAATTGGCTAATCTCCATGAACCAGTAATAAGTTTCACACTGACGTTCATCAGGGCGGGTCAATACTGGTAGGTATGTAAATATAGGTGGTCAAATGTTAATGTACTGCCAATGTCATTGTGATGTCATGTTTTGATGTTTTTCTTTACTTTTGGCTTGAAATATGCCATCCATGGCATGTCTCCTTTAGGTCCTCTACTGTTGCTCATGACAAAATATCAGATCAGATCTCTAATTTTAGAAGTGACACCATCTGATTGATGATGGGTTTAAACTAAGTGGTGCTGTAGTTTGTCTTAAAAATGTAGCATTGCATCACCAGTGTGCCTAATATTCAGGGAAAGTAAACTGTTGTATCGTCCTTTCCCTAGTGACATCCATCGCATTACTCACAAACATACAAACGCCTTTATTCCAGTTTCCATTTTAAAGCAAGAGCATTGCAGGAAACATCGTTTTTTTATTGGCCTGCAGGTTGCAAAGAGCACATTCTGTCTTGGTGGCATCAAAGAATAAAATCTGTTAAGACAGCCTAGTTTTCCCATTGCCCTTCCACTCAACGGCAGAAAAAGTAGCATCCAAATAAAACAAATAATATCCCTTGTCCAAATGTTTCTGATCAGGGCAATGCACGCTAGCAGGAATTTGAAGCAACTCACAATCAGACGAATGACGAATATTGTGAATAAGCACAATGAAAATTAAATCACAGAGAGAGAGACATGATCTCATTCCCATAGTCTAGTCGAGCACCTTCAGCAGGACTTCAGCTGTAATCTCATCTCCTCCACCTCCTCTGCACACACCCCCTTGTGAAGGACGGAGCAGATGCACTTTTCTTTCCATCCCCCCAACCCATTCTGCACCGGGCTGCCATCCATCACTTTAACAGCAATATGTTCCAGGATTTTCCACATGGCGCTGCGGTGGAAGACACTGAGAAACAGGGTGGCGCTCGGCACTGGGGAAAAAAGGAAAGTGCTTCCAGATCCAAACTCTGACCCAGATAAAAACAGCTTCCTTCCCCTCTTGCTCTCCGTCCAGTGGCCTGCAGCCTGGGAACAAGGCTGGGCGTGGGGCTTGCACTTTTTCTTCCAGCCCGTCTCCATGTTCTCGACAAGCAGCTTCTCTCCATCCAACAGCTGCTCCGAAGTGTTCCATACTGTTCCCTGGCTCGCCGAGGAATCACGTTTTAGAGACTTCTTATTTGTACTGCCCATGTGACATTCATATTTGCTGTTCTAGACAGGCATAAGCCACAGAAGTGTGTCTGCCAATAAATAAATAACAGTCTTCACTGAGATTTGGTGCCATGCAGACCTGTAAGAATGTGCTATCGGGTGCTGCCCGCAAAATGACACCATGGATCCTAATGAGGTCCAGAATTCATATCTGTGAACCATCTGTGTTTGCTGACGAACTGTTGCTGATCAGATGAGACTTGGATTTCACATGGACTAGTGGTACAAATATAACCATAAAATGTTTCCTCCCATTGTGCAATTACTTCTGACAGCTATATAATCAACGTTAGTGCTTTATCTAAAGACTAAAAATCCCTCCGGCCTGAATGATCAAACCAAACTAAAACACACCAATTATAACATTTATATTGTGCAGCTTGTTTGCAGTGTAGATGTGGCGATACACCATGTTCTAACCAAGTTTCCAGTTACACATTTGTAAATAGGCCAAACAAACAAACAAATGTCTCATGATTTTAACTTTTATTGTCATTCCTGGTTAGGACACTACTCACTTAGAAGTAGCATTAAGGTGTGGTCACTTGGCAAAATTTTGAGGGCAAAAAAGGTTTGTTGTCAATTGTCAAGTGTCACAATGCACGAAGCACAGCGCACACACTTTTAAACCAAGCAGCTTTCTGTTGGTCAATAAGGCAAATACGCTTGACCAACTTTAATCTGTTGCAAAATCTGCATGGGGAAATATTTTGCCCTCATACACAATTCCCAATTGTGTGAAATGATTGGATTTCGCCCATGAAGCTTTGCTAAACAGTAAATGTAACCTGTCTTTTATGCTGTCTTATACCATGCACGACATGCAATATCTCCCATGTACAAAAAGTGTTTATACAAAACAACCATGACAGGACTTTTTGTTGTTTGTTTCTGCAGTGACATTTTAGATAGTCCCGCCCAAAGTTAAATCCTTTTGGTCTAAAATTGTGCACCACATAACTACATAACATTTTTTAAAACATATATTTTGTGAAAATTGCATCTGGTAACCAGTTCCAATTTAACTAAATGAAAGATTAACCACAAATAGTTAAACAATTACATGATCAGAAGAGCAGGTTTAAAATGATGACGTATGTGACGTTATTAATAATGGTCTCTAATGTGCCAAATTCAAATCAATATCTAGTCTACTCATCGTAGAGGGTGCAGCTCAGACCGTTACTGTACGTCAGTGAAATTAACAATGTGTTCATTAAGAATGAATGAAGTCCCATTACCGTCGTGCTCCACATGACTGAGTGCTCCTATTAGCATTCCTCTGCTTCCTTCACTTCTCTCTCTCCGTCGCTCTTTTCCACTGTCTTTGTGCACACAAAGGGCAGACGTGTTCCTGATCTGTCCCTCTCTCAAGAGCATAGCTCCTGCGTTAATGTCGTTCTATGAAGGTTCACGACATGAGCACGTGTCAAGGTGAGACAGGCCAAAATTTATGCCCCATGTGTAACAAAAACGCCTGTTTCCAAATGTAGTCTAATAAAAAATATATATTTATATAATACTGATTTATAGGCCATTGTAGTTGCACAACCACGGTTCAACTAAGTAGTTTGACACATGCTGGTACATTTGTAAAGTTTTGCTTCCAAGGAATAATAGGTCATTTCAAATTCTACTTGGCTATGATGTTTGAAATGGTCAAGACATGCACAGATACATCTCACTAGCCAGCCTAACACAAATGACGCTGCTTCAAATCACAAACGCACTTTATATAGGCAATGACACCGCACATATCTTGGTACATATGAGGATGGACTGATGTTTAAAAAGTATGTAGTTCGGCTGGGCGATGGGAGAGCGAACATGCAGGCGGAGTGTTGCCATGGCAGTGGGCAGCGTGGGGAGCTGACACAATGCTTGCATCAGTCAGAGGTGTAAACAGCAAACGAGCACACGGAGACAGGATGTTCCTTCCAGTGCTCTACAAATGCTTTTCACAGAGATGACGCATTCAGAGGATGAATCATTGTGCGGAGAGCCAGAATGACATGAAGAAAGATACCATAATAACGCTATTATAGTATTAATGGTGACGTCTTATAACAGAGGCGTAAATTTCAGCGCAATTAACCGCTGTGGTGTTGAGAAAACGCAAATGCGGGTGCAGAAACCCAGTGGCACGTAAAAGCTTTTGTTGAGGATCAGTGGACGTGTGCGCTCCTGTTGCTATGGCAATACTACATACGTGACGTGTGTGAAAAAAGCTTGTTGCTGGGGTAATACAAGCGTGTGTGCGCTGTTTGTGTCTTTCGTATGGTTTTGTGCCATTTCAAGCGATGTGTTGTCGAGGTAATTCATTTAGCGCAGTTATAGTGAGTAATTCTATACGTTGTGGATAAAATCATTCAGGGAGTACTGCAGTCGTGTGTATAAATACGCATGCTGAAACAGTAGTTGTCTGTGTGTGAATGTGTGAAAGTGTGTAAGTGTCGGGGGGAGGGTGGCTGAGCCGTCTGTACGTGTGTGATATATGTTTCTTCATTAAAATTGAGTATGCCAGTGTGATGTATGTTCTGTTTTGTTGAATGGCATCCATGAATACAATTTCACACAAATGGTCTAGCATTATGGGATGGTGGGATATTGTGCGCTGTGACTTGTTTATATGCACGCTTCATATGCAGGGTGCTAAAACAATCCCACCACTCAACAATGAGGGCGTAACATTAAAAGGCTATTCACAGTGACTGCAATTTGCAGCCATCAAGCGACTAGAAGTCATTTGTTTTCAATGAGAGTTGATGATTTGATGTGAAATAAGGAATTGACCATCAACGACAGAACAGTCCCAGCAGCAAGCCTTGGATATCTAAAAAACATTGAATGTCTCTAGTTTTTAATCCTTGATTTCAAACTGTTAGTTACAGTGTTTACTTTTTATTTTGTGGGGGAAAAATACTATAATTGTTTTACAGAAACAATATGTTTCTATCTAAAGTATAATCAGTTTTTTTTTATTAAGTTATTTGTTTTTCTCTGATTTATTTGAGTAAATATTATGTAAAATACAGGTCCTTCTAAAAAAATTAGCATATTGTGATAAAAGTTCATTATTTTCCATAATGTAATGATAAAAATTAAACTTTCATATATTTTAGATTCAATTGCAACCACCTGAAATATTTCAGGTCTTTTATTGTTTTAATACTGATGATTTTGGCATACAGCTCATGAAAACCCAAAATCTTAAAAAAATTAGCATATCATGAAAAGGTTCTCTAAAATAGCTATTAACTTAATTATCTGAATCAACTAATTAACTCTAAACACCTGCAAAAGATTCCTGAGGCTTTTAAAAACTCCCAGCCTGGTTCATTACTCAAAACCGCAATCATGGGTAAGACTGCCGACCTGACTGCTGTCCAGAAGGCCATCATTGACACCCTCAAGCGAGAGGGTAAGACACAGAAAGAAATTTCTGAACGAATAGGCTGCTCCCAGAGTGCTGTATCAAGGCACCTCAGTGGGAAGTCTGTGGGAAGGAAAAAGTGTGGCAAAAAACGCTGCACAACGAGAAGAGGTGACCGGACCCTGAGGAAGATTGTGGAGAAGAACCGATTCCAGACCTTGGGGGACCTGCGGAAGCAGTGGACTGAGTCTGGAGTAGAAACATCCAGAGCCACCGTGCACAGGCGTGTGCAGGAAATGGGCTACAGGTGCCGATTCCCAGGTCAAGCCACTTTTGAACCAGAAACAGCGGCAGAAGCGCCTGACCTGGGCTACAGAGAAGCAGCACTGGACTGTTGCTCAGTGGTCCAAAGTACTTTTTTTGGATGAAAGCAAATTTTGCATGTCATTCGGAAATCAAGGTGCCAGAGTCTGGAGGAAGACTGGGGAGAAGGAAATGCCAAAATGCCTGAAGTCCAGTGTCAAGTACCCACAGTCAGTGATGGTCTGGGGTGCCATGACAGATGCTGGTGTTGGTCCACTGTGTTTTATCAAGGGCAGGGTCAATGCAGCTAGCTATCAGGAGATTTTGGAGCACTTCATGGTTCCATCTGCTGAAAAGCTTTATGGAGATGAAGATTTCGTTTTTCAGCACGACCTGGCACCTGCTCACAGTGCCAAAACCACTGCTCAATTGGCCTGCCAACTCTCCTGACCTGAACCCCATAGAGAATATGTGGGATATTGTGAAGAGAACGTTGAGAGACGTAAGACCCAACACTCTGGATGAGCTTAAGGCCGCTATCGAAGCATCCTGGGCCTCCATAACACCTCAGCAGTGCCACAGGCTGATTGCCTCCATGCCACGCCGCATTGAAGCAGTTATTTCTGCAAAAGGATTCCCGACCAAGTATTGAGTGCATAACTGAACAAAATTATTTGAAGGTTGACTTTTTTTGTATTAAAAACACTTTTGTTTTATTGTTCGGATGAAATATGCTATTTTTTTTAGATAGGAATTTTGGGTTTTCATGATCTGTAAGCCAAAATCATCTGTATTAAAACAAAAGACCTGAAATATTTCAGTTGGTGTGCAATGAATCTAAAATATATGAAAGTTAAATTTTTATCATTACATTATGGAAAATAATTAACTTTTATCCCAATATGCTAATTTTTTGAGAAGGACCTTATTATATAAATCTAATTTTAGAAATTGTGCATGTGTTACACTGTTCTAAGATATCTGCACCGGCTAGCAAAAAAAACCATATTAGTCGAAAATTAAATATTATTACTTATATTATTATGTTTTATTACTATAATGTTATTATATTTTAAATCCATTTCTGCAGAATTTGCCCCAAAATCAGCTAAAATAAATGTCCAGAGAATTCATCTAGGCCCTGAAACATTAGTGCAGACAGGATGGTGGGATACAGCTATTACAGACCAACAGAACAGCGACTTTGCAACCTCCAGCGATTTAATGACTGTCAGTATGAATGTACCTTAACTGCAATGACAGTAAACAAGAGCATGTTTCATTGTTACATAGTTCTCAAGTCCTCTATGTGGCCACACTGAGGTCAGAGGTCAAATTCCTACTCTTCCATCCCACTCAAGGATAAACGAATGCAAATGCATGCCCAGATCCAATCCCCACTCAGTAATGTAGCCCACAGAGAATAATGAGTGCAAGTCACAAGTGTGTAGTCGTCTCTTCCAGTAATGCACACCATAACAGCAGTCCTGTTTTCTCTTTCTCTCTCGCCGGCTGGCCTCGCACACAGAGCCTCAATTGTTGCGATTATGCCAAACAGATTCCTGGGTTCCAGCCTCTCCTCTATCCATCCCTGGATAAGGCAGCACTGTGGAAAAAATCCATGAAGGAGTAAAGAGGCCAGGACAAGATGTGAGCAAGCCAGCTCATCAAACTCCAGCAAGCAAACGACGCAGAGTTCCCAAGCACTTCAGAGGTCAGACTTTGGATTTTTCAAAGGAGACGTGTTTTTGATTCCAGAACAAGATGGTGTGTTGGAATGTGTGAGAGTCCCGTGAGAGTCACAGCGGCAGATCTGGGACTGAGGAATACTCCTTTTGATGACATTTCTCAGCTGTGAGTGGAACTATAGAGAAGAAGAAATACCTGCTTCCTCCTGACATGCTTGTGGTGGGCAAATTACTGTCCGTGACTATCACCATAACCTCATTTTCACCGGGGAGTGAAACACACTTATACTCTGTAGTGATTTGCCTCATAGTCAAATGCTTAAATAAACTCTAAAGTAGCAACCTAACTAACAGGGAATCATTTAAAAGTGACTGATACTTGAGCCACCCGACACTCGGGTGCATGCATGTGCACCACACAAATAGCGCTCGAGAGTAGCTTGACAAAGATTCTCTTTAAACTTTTGCACTGCCATGGCAGGCGTCGACCCTACAGTAAAAAAAAATGTACCTGTCACTGTCCCTTGTGACAATGATGATAATGTAAAAAGTACTTCCTTTCGCATTAAGACTTGAAAACAAAAAGCCATGACAAATGAAAATCGAGCTTGTGTCAACACTCAACATTGATTCTAACAGTCTCAAGGTGTGGTCACATTAGCAAAGCAATTTTGTGTGCAAAAAACAGGTCCGTTATTAATTATGTAGAGATGAATGAAGCACTGCTCACACAGAAGTCACTTTAAATTTCTCGCCCTTTCACAAAACTCAGATTGCACAGATTCCTAATGGAATGGCTGGAATTTGCCTGTGAAATTTCACCAAGTAATAGTAAATGGACCGCATCTTTACATTAGCAGTGTCGCAAAGCTGAAGGCTTACGGCCTGTTCACACCAAGAACGATAACTATAGCGATAACTATATTAGCGTTCACATCAGCGGACAATATCATTTATTCTAGGGATGCACCGATATTATTTTTTGGGGCCGATACCGATTTTAACAAACACTTATTGGCCGATACCAATACCGATATTTGTCACTTGTCCTCTTATGTGAAATTGAGTCATTCAAATTGAGTGTTTTGATCATGTTTTTCACCAAAGTAATATTATTATTATTTTTTTAATACATTAACTTATAGCCTACTAGCTAGTTTATTGCTGCATTATCAAATAGTTTCTAATGAACAGACTGGATCCATTTAACATTCAGCAGGCCAACATAAATACATACAACAGAACATGATACATGTGAAATAAACAGTGCTTTTTAAGTAGGTTTAATGTTAAATAATATTCTTCAGTGTATAAATTAAATGCATATATTATTATTACATTGAGACGTAGCTAATTCTACTGTAGGCTACAACACTAATCCTGTCACAATTACTGAACTTTTATTTTGACGGGTTGCCGTGAAGACCTTCGAGTTCCTGTAAGCGTGTTTATGATATGACGATAGATTTTGTCAAATGAAATGGTAAAATGGTCCTGAAGTAATTCACACAGACACAGAAACATACAGGATTCATATTTAAACAGTCTTTTTGCGCCTTAAAATTCACAGACACTAGTATACATCGCTATTTGCTACACGTTTTATTTATTCATCAAAACTTTGACTAATTCCGTGGCATTCCACTGCAGTAAATTCTGTTTTTATGACTGGATTCCGTCAGCGTTGTCCACATCGTGGAAACGAATCCTTATTAATTTACAAAAGTTAATTTAGTCAATTTTTGGGATCTTTTGTTGTTTGATCAACATTAAAAAGCAGTCAGCAGCGCAGCAGGAATATTACATTACATTATACTCTTGGATTATGCAGTATTACACAGCTCAGTGCCTTCACGCAGTTCATTAATAAACCATCGGTTTGTTATAGCTGCCTTTTTCATGCTATAGCTGATATGCCAATGGTTGTTAATTGATCAAAAAACGGGCGTTGATTAACGGCGGCCGATACATCGGTGCATCCTTAAATTTATTCTAAACACACACTGCAGTTCTGTAGTCAGTCGCTTTAAATGCTCAAGTATAATAATACATATAGTATATTATAATATAATAGCATTATCTGTGATCAACAGTTATTAGACATATGACAAAAAGAGTTAGCTACTATTGTGTTTGCAATGGGAGAATATTAACCGGAAGCTTGCATAGTACTGATATTTTAGTGCATTCTAGATTAACGTAGGTGGCCATGCAATGAGGTACCCTATTTTGCTTACTAAAACAACCTTTTAAATCACAAGCACAAATATGATACCTAGAAATGTTGTCAAGTTTTGGAACATAGCTTTTATCTTCATATTCCATCATATTATTGATATATTTGCTACATTTACTGTAAACCCATTAGCATTTATTTTCTTTTTCTACTTCCTGCAGAGATTAACCACAAGCATCTCCATAGATTCTTCCAAATCACCTACGAAAATGTGAACATTGAAAGCACACACAGTAAACTACACAAAACAAGGTCCCGTTTCATTGTTCCCCTCAAAAATATCACAACAGTTTCCCCCACACACAATACGCCAAGGTTTAGGTTCAGGGCGATGATATGAGAGCGACGATAATTTGCTGGCAGATGGCCTTTCATTATCCGTCATGCAGGATGGAGGTGAGCCCACAACACTGGGGATAAAACATGTCGTGAATATGAATCCAGCAGTGGAGAGCATCTCCTCCCATCTGTCATGTGTGTTTGTTTTCAGAGCCTCTCTCTCTGTCACTGTGTGTTTTATCTAAGCTAGATTAATTAAGTGGCTTAGCACAGAACAATAGAAGAGGCTGTTTGTTGTCCTTATTAGTGCTCTGAGCATGAAGCGCACATGGAGGCAAACTCATGTAGCTGACCAGCTTGTATACCCATCCACCCAGAACCATCCATTAGTGGAAGCTGGAGGGACCATATTCTGATGGTGGGTGAATGCTAGCAAAGGATTGAGGAACACAAGGGAAGGACGAATAACCTGAGGGTAGTTTAACCAAAATGAACCAGAAGATTCCTCTTCTGAACCACAAGATTCATTCATCTAGCGTTTTCAAGCGTTTTACAAAAGTTGCTCATCCACATTAAAAACATCTGAAAATGCCTAAATCACCTTACTGCACATGCATAAAACATACTAAAAGTTCACAAGATGATAGCGAGAGAGCAGACATAATAAAGTTCTCACGCTATTCTTATGGCACAATCATTTTATAAGCAAAATATCCCATCGCTGCAGGTTCCAAAATGTGTCGAAAACACAATTGTCATCATGTTTTGCTGCAGAACAGCAAGACTACAAAGGACTACAATCCCCGTATAACCACAGATATCTATGGGTACAATACTTTGCAAAAGTTAAAAAAGTATATGCATGAATGTGTTTAGTATTAATGTAATTCGGAAGTACTACATCCACCATGTTGTCATTATCATGTGACCTACCAACGCCGCTTCACCTCCATTCATAAACCCTCTCCCGTGGCCTCACGGGATAGTAAAGTGTCCATTGAATGCACACTTCAGAATCGCAAGTAAAAGGTCATCCGGGGACTTTAAGCATTTTTCGAATACTATGTATTCGGACATACTACTCTGTTGGTGTACTGTTTTTCACATGCTCTATATGTGACTCTGGACCGCAAAACCAGTTACAAGTCGCACAGGTATATTTGTGACAATAGCCAACAATACATTGTATGGGTCAAAATTATCGATTTTTCTTTTATGCCAAAAATCATTAGGATATTAAGTAAAGATCATGTTCCATGAAGATATTTTGTAATATAGTATATAATTAGTAGTAGTAATATGCATTGCTAAGGACTTATGATAGTTTCAGTCCGATCCTTCGAATATTCCTTTCTAATAATTGTTCACCCGACACATCATCCTCAATAAACCCGTCTTTGGCGTGATGCCTCGAACTTTAGAATATTCCGATATAATATGATTTCTGACCTGTAAGGTTACCAGAATAATAATCATACACTGTTAGTTAACTGGCCAGAGGATAACTGGCACCCCGACTGAGCCTGGTTTCTCCCAAGGTTTATGTTTCTCCATTATGCCCTGATGGAGTTTTGGTTCCTTGCCACTGTCGCCTCTGGCTTGGCTTGCTAAGTTGGGGACACTACATTTTTTATCTAAATTTTCAACTAAATATCCAAATAAAATGAATGACTAAACTAAATTAACTATATCATCTATATCTCTGATCTGCCCACATTATCACTATTTGATAAATTGAAATGAGCTGATGATATCACTGTTTTCTCCAAAGCAAATGTATAGCCGAATCAAATTTTGTTGCAATATTTTCCTGTTTTTAACACTGTAAAGCTGCTTTGAAACAATCATCATTGTAAAAGTGCTATATAAATGAACTTGACATGACTTCATTTAGACAAATTCCAGATTTTCAAATAGTTGTATCTCGACCAAGAATTGTCCTATCCTAACAAACACATCAATGGAAAGCTTCTTTATCTAACTTTCAGGTGATATATACATTCAAATAAAACAAAAAGAATGGTTTTGTGGTCCGGGTCCACATATTAGGAAACATTTGAATTAAGAAGCAGCATAAAAAACTCTCACCTGATAGGGCTGAAAGCCTCCTTCTTCCGTCAGGAAGTCCAGGTGTCTGTCAGAGAAGAACTCATGGCTGTGATGGACCCAAACACTGTCTTCCCCACCAGAGGCTTGAACGTCTGTAAGGACAGAAAACACTCAGGTTAGTCAATGCTCTGGGCTTCAGAAGCTAAAAAAATAAAGAGTGTCATGCTTGACATCTCAAACGGAACAAAAATAAGTTTGATCCCTTTTCACATTCACCCAACCTAAACAGCACACAATCACACTGTGTTTAATGCTGGGTGAATTGTCTCTTGTACCCTAGGTTAAGCAACATTTCACACTATTTTGAATGGGGTTTATCAGAAACCAAATTTACTCTGGAATTACTTCTGTGAATTTGGTAGTATGTAAAGGGAACTATTTACCAACATGCAACATATCATACACTAACCTAAGTGCACACCTCAATAAATATTCGCTTTGTAGAGTCAGAGAAACTCTTATGTACTTATGTGTCTGTTTTAGTTTCAGCAACCGAGGAAACCACTAAAAATGAGGAACCGTTACAGAAAACACACCTACGTATTTCTATTTTTTGTGATTTAAACAATGGTATTATAACAACAAAAGTACAGTATGAGTTCTCAAACCTGAGTACCTAGAATGAATTGCTAACCCAGGTAAAGTATAAAGAGTATGATACAAGAAAACAAAGGATTATGTATAACTAAGGTTAAAAATGAACAATTTCAAGTGAGCAATACCCATTTGTGTTCCTTCTGGCTGTGCTTTCTGCCAACGAACCAGTAAACAGGGTGCAGTATCTTTCTAACCAAGTCTTTCGCACAAATAAAATGGTAACATTTAACAATAAGGTCCCTTTTGTTAACAATGCATTAGCTGACATGAACTAACAACTAGCAATATATTTTTTAAATTTAAAGCATTTATAAATGTTGTGTAGTAAAAAAAATGATTGTTTCAAGTTAGTTTAGTTTCATGTTACTTTACAGTGCATTAACTAATGTTAACAAATACAAACTGATTTAAAAAATGTATTAGTAAACGTTAAAAATCAACATTGACAAAAAACAATAAATGCCGTAGACATTGTTAGTTTGTATTAACAAGTGTACTAAACTAAATGTTAACAAACAAAACCTCATTGTAAAGCTTTACCAATAGTATTCATACCATATTTCCATAATACCGTACCGTATCCATATCGAATACCATATCTATACCAAACAAATCCATACAATCTCAAAATAAATCATGTTTCTCAGATTCTAGGTGGGGCCACATTCAACAGCAAAAGAGGTAACTGCAAGTTTAAAATACTCAATGCATGTTTTATTCATCATATACAGTACATATAAATAGAAATTGGTGTATCTACTAATATATCAAAACATAGGAATTAGAAGTCAATCGATATTAGATTTTGCTGATATAACGTGTTTAAATAAAGGCAATAAAGCTAGTAAAATCTATATACTGAATGTGTTAAATGGATTTGTTGGTCTTTACTAGCTAGGCGGCCCAGAAAGAAGCCACAAGAGTTTGTTGAATTAAATTCCAGATACTAATAGTATCCAGAAATTATTTTACAGAAATTTTGAACAAGCCAAAACTATACATTGACTCTTGTTTTTAAATGTCTTTGCTTTACTATTTGTAGCTGATCATTCAAAAGGAAATGAAATATCTCATAAAATTTGAGTCTGTAGCACGTGCAAAAGCATGGCGTTTGTACTTGAACATGCATTGCTTACATTTATTAAATTAAAGTTTTGTCTTTTGAAGTTTAATAATCACATTTGGCTGTATCATAATTCCTGTTTTTCCGGCCCCATATCTAATACCCATTCAAATGATTCATTAACACATTTTAAAGACCCACAGGAAACCTGAATAAAACAACAAAAGGATGCAATAACACTTAAGGAACAGATGCATTTGTGACCATTCGCTTGTGTGAACTAAAGTTTGCAGGTTTGGACTCTGAGAGAATGTTCTCACGGCGCAGTAAACATCTGCAGCTTCACCTTAGATCAGGGGTCTTTCCTGAGATTCTAATTGAATCAGAAGGCTAAATTGGCACTAGAATGACTACACAAGAGCTGGACTGAGTGGCCAGTAATTGGATTCATTACAAGCTCGGCCTCACAGTAGAGTACAAATCTGTAGTGTGTGTGTGTGTGTGTGTGTGTGTGTGTGTGTGTGTGTGTGTGTGTGTGTGTGTGTGTGTGTGTGTGTGTGTGTGTGTGTGTGTGTGTGTGTGTGTGTGTGTGTGTGTGTGCCATCTGGTCGTGAAGTCTTCATACTCCATGCAAACATGGAAGTCATGAGACTAGCTGCACATGATCCCCATCACAATCTATTCTTCGTGTCTGCTGAGAAGGGAACACATCTACTTTAAACACTAATATACCAGGAGCGTATGGATTTAGATGTCATTTTAGTTTCTCGTTTACAACATTTTTACAATTCCTGCAGAACTGGAGGTCATTAGTAAGTTGAGACTGTATTAATGTAAATAATAATAATAATAATAATAATAATAATAATAATAATAATAATAATAATAATAAAGCAGTTGTGACATTTAGACTGCATTCTCAATTACAGTATTTTGAGATTTTGGCATGTATTTTATCAAAAAAAAACTGCATCTGTTCACTTCATCTTATACAAGTGTGTGCATGTGATCTTAATCCATGCTGGACTTTTGGCTTTGCAACTGACCATTTCTATTTCTATCAACAGAGGTCAGATAAACATGCCCATGTCTGGCTGCCTCCAAAACAACCGTTAAAAGTGAAACGTAACCACACTGACCAACAGGAAGACTTTTTAAACCAGGAAACACTTTTGGCGTCTGACCACCGATCTCTGTGATAGTTCAGTCTAGCCGAATAATTCTGATTGTTTCAGATTTGAGCTCAGACGATCTGTATTGACTGTCTCTCTGCCTGCATGTCTCTCATTGAACCTGATCCTGCAGCAGTAGGGGAAAGACTAGCTGTAGATTTACACTACTAAAATAAACCTTTCATCAGCCTCACACGCAGTCAAGTCAACTGCTACTGAATTTGACTTCTATTTGGAGTACTGACCTACTATTAAAACCCAACTGAAAGATTTGCTGCACATAGTTAATGGTTAATGAAACTTTCAAGGGATTCTAAAATACATTATATAGTAACTATAACGTGAAATTGTGCAAAAGACTATATCTTTTAGATGAATGATGGCACAATGAATTTGCTTAATAAAATGAAAAATAATTATTCATTTTTCTTATGATGTTGCATCAATAATTTAGATCTTTGTATCAATTATTAATTTATTTGTGTGCAGAATCGTAATTTCCTACAGTTTCATTAAAACTCGGAAACCCACATTTCTATGAAATTTCGATCCAATTGAATTATCCATGAATCTGACAACTCTCAATGAGATAAAATATGTTGCGCACAAGTTCATTGCTCTGATGCATGTTTCTCTACATCTTATGAACTGGTCAGTGGAGGTGACTGAATTTTTGCTCCAAATTTGTTTAAAAAAATATTTTAGACATTTCATCAAAACTAAAACTGCAATTATGTTTGAGGTAGCTCAGGTGACACGTGAGCTAAAAAAAAAATCAGAATAGCTGTAATACACATGTAAACGAATATGAAAATCAGAAGTTTAGGGTACATAAGCAAAACTTTCAGAATCTGAAACTGGATTGGATTCATTCGGATTGAAGAATATGTGTGTGTGTTATATTGTGTAGTTGCCCATACCTAGCTTTACTCATTCAGTATTTCAATCTTATTCTGAGAAAATTGCATTTTATTTACTAGAAGCGGCATGAATTTATAAGGCTTGTAGTAGAGCTTCACTGCTGTTGTCTACCTCCTCTTCTGCATGTAGAGAGTTGAATCAAGGCTACAGGAACATGAGCTGTTTCTAGGACAGATAAATATAGCAACAGCAGAACTACATCTCTTAAAGGAAAACCAGGCTTTGTTGTTCTAATAAAAACACACAACATAGACCTCGGGAAAATGCACACTTCATAAAGCTGTGAGAAGAAATATAAAAACAAACAAAAGACCTGAGCAGACCTGCAGCTGGAGCCTAAATTTGACTGAATGATTTCCGAAACAAGTATGTGATTTCAAATCTGGATGACCTCTGGTAGCAATCAGTCTACTGGTGAAAGCAAAACGAAACATTCAATATTACTACAACTGCGGCATTTTGCACTTTGCAGCCAGAGGATTTCATCAGAAACGATATATCACCCCTGTGACACCTCCACGCACAAACATAGAAGCGCAAAAGCATTTCCTTGAGCGATTGCAACTGGGTCACATCTGCCACTTGTCATTAGGGAGTTACCTCTCATCACAATCAAGCTGGCAAACAGACAGTGCAATAATTGCTGTGCGTCTCCAGAATACAGAATACACCTGAGTGGATCCATGATACATGCACACAAATGCAGCTGCACACATGGAAACACACAATACATGTATCCCCTTCCCTCTGCAAGAACAAAAAGAGGCCAATGAAAGGAGGGGCTCTTTCAGAGAAAGCACAGGCTGGCCGTGGCAGACAAAGCATCTCCAAAAGTCCTCGGCTGGGTGCTGCGCGGCGGGCCGTAATTCAGCTATAAATATTTGATAAGGCTGAGTGCACTGGAATGTGCATGGAGCTGTGAGGGGTGTTCATGCATAGCCAAGTGTGCTGGAGGCTGGGACGCACCAGGACGATCTGATGAAGGTCATGAAGGAACGTCGACTGCGCTTACACATGCATGTGTGGGATCTCGTCATTAACAGTGATGGACAGACGTTCTTGTCTTTCTCTGAACATATAAATACATCTCTCTGTTGTCTCTTTTACACTGACGCAGGTCCTCATGTGCAAATCGCCAAAATGGTGGGCTGCAAATTTCACAGTCACAGCAGACAACAGCTACAGTGTAAAAAAAAGTTCTCTTAGCTAGATTATTGGAATATGTTCTACAAGAAAATACCATGTTTAATTCAATGTGTTACTTGCCGTTTATTTGTAATTATTTGTAAAATGTACTAACAATTTTTGAGGGAAAATTGTTTCACAGTAAATCCTACATCAGATTCCGCAGACTGCTTAAAATCACCACATGCACTCTTCACGTAATGCCATGACCACAAATACCATCATGAATGAGTAAAAACTATTAATAACTCTGTATGTTCAAAACGCACTACAGGTGTGTGCCTTCTAAAAGTGTCACAGGACCTCACTATGTAGTATATTTACCTAACTAAGTGGCATCTAAATTTGTCTATTTTGAATTTGTAATTAAACACCAATTTAGTGTAAAAATACATGGTAAATGCATGGTAACACTTCATTTTAAGGTTACTTGTACTTATAGTATTAACAATTATGGTAGGTTTCTGAGTGATTTATGTTACAATGGCGCATGTTGCGTTCCCAGATGAACGTTATAAGCAACCCACAATAGCACTATGATATATTATGATTTTAAATGGTTTAAATATATCATGTAGCCTTATAATGTGGTTTCTCATCCTTGGAATGCGCCACGTCCAGTATTTTGCTGGTTAATCGACATTGACAGATTTTTTTTTAAATCAAGTACTCAATTTTAATTTAGGAATCGTGATGGCCCTAAAATTATGCATAATTACAAGCAACCTACCCTAAACTTAATTCTCTACAGTAAGTAAATGTAGCACATTATTTTTTACTCAGTACTTATTTGAGTAATTACACTGTCACATCTCCTTAAAATTAAGCGTAACCTGCCATTTATCGATGTGGATGATCATGTGCAATTGTAGCCCACCGTTTTGGCTAAATATCTGTCAATCTGCAAAAACAGTTGCAGCAGACAGCAGTTATTCTGCAGATTGCCTAAATCACCACACACACTCTTCGCAGTAACGTTACAACCACAAATAGCATCACATTCCCAATTTGCACATAAGCAGGCGTGAGCTTGATGGTAACATTTGGGCAACTCAGAGCAATGACATCATACTGATAGTAGTTTACAGGAAACAAGACATTTAGTAGGGTCAGTTAGTCATGTCCTGAAGTGTCATTAACCCCTCATCTGCTCTGAGAAAAGTAGATTGCTCCCATTATCAATGGCTAAGCTGTCTACAAGTGTGCAACGAACACACTGACACTGATCTATTTGTTGCATCATATAGCTCGCCGGCAGTGTTGTTGTTTCTCCAGCAAATGACAGATCTGTTGTGGAGGAAGAGGCCATATCCAATGTTCCATAAACACACCCGGAGTGTTTGCAGGGGGCTAGTTTCCACTCAGGATGTCTCAATCACAACTGTTACTAATTTGGTTCTCATGTCTCCGAGAGGCTATGTTCAAAATACACTACAAATATGCTGCTTACTATGCAGTATACAATGTATGCTGTCTACTAAATGTGTCACATGACCTCAATATGTAACATGTTTATTTATACGTTGCAAGTGACAATGTATTTTAAGAAACCAATTTTGTGTAAAAACGCCATATATTGTTGTATTTCAATATGATTGTCTGAATAAGTTCTATACAGTAATTTCCATACCTGTCCAACAAAAAAAGAAGAAGCAATTATTCAAGATTTTCTCAGTATCAGTGTTTACACTCTTTGTCTGTCTTTCTGCCTCCTGCATCTCTGGCCTTACAGCCTTCCTCCCATTTCATAAATGTGTTTCATCGCCTAATTTTCACTCATCGCATCACCAAACAACACTACGCTACTGCCTGCAGAGGAATTACTGAATGAAATTACTGAATGCACTTTAACATTTTAATAAGAAAATTAGTTAAGATATACATTACAGAAAGTTAAATTGTGGCTGGTATCCCCTCTGCTTTATTTGTCACACTGAAAATGGAAGGTCCATGCAGTTTTTTTTACTGTACATTTTGGTATTCCATACATACATATTTGTATACTGTGATTTGTATACTGTCAGAACACATACTGCTAGTAGTAGTACGGCAGAATGACATTGCAAACTCACCCAGAGACAGAGAGCAAGCCATACTATTCCAAGTAATATTGCAGTACACAAGATTTACAACCTCACCGCAGAACTTCATCCCCATAAAACAGTGAAACTGAGCAGAAGGTTGGGACACCCGGCCAAGTCAGCTCTAACAACCAACTTCAGTTCAATGGTCACTTCCTGTCTAATGTGTTTCTAAGAAAAAGCACAAAGCTGGCTGTACGTGTGTGTCCAGCTCCAGAGAAAGCTGTACATTCCCTCTGACATCCTAAGAAAAGACAGACTGGAAAAAAAAAAACATATCCCAACAGGAGGAACGGTACTTTCCCACTTTTGCCTGGTATATCCCTCCTCACACAGACATAGATATACACACACAGTAATTGAAACTCAAGCAACATTCCCTCATAACATCCAAAACAGCACAAACACACTTTTATCATTTCAACTAATCTGAACGACAGGGACCTGATCAAAAGATAGGACAGGAATGAAATAAAACGTTTATTCAAAAATGAAAATGGTATCATTTATTCACCCTCATATTGTTTACAAACTTTTGGTTTTTGGTTTGAAAATGACTGTTCTGCTACAAGACTCTCTCATCACTGTTTTCTATGGCTTGTTTCCACTGAGTGGTAAGATTCATTACAGCAGTGGTTTTCAAACTTTTTAAGAGCGACCCTCTTTTTTTTTTTTTTTTTTTTTTTTTTACTTATATACAATGGGCCATTTGACTGTATTCTCCATTAAACCACTAGATGGCACAAAAGTTCAGCTCAGCACTTTTCCCCAAGAAGTCGTCGCTGCAGCCTGAAGCACGATGACGTACTGGATCAGATCCAACATGTACTGGACGTGCATGCGCAGTGGTTTCATTCACATTTTGATGACGTCACATATACACGTGCAGTTGAAAGCTTTGTGAACTGTGGACAAATACTCAAACCGCTTGCGCAAAAACAATTATTAATAACATGCTCACGAAATCAAGGCACACGTTTTGCATTTTCCCTTGAATGTGTACTGGATGTACCTTGAGGATTAAAATTACAGACAATTACGCTACTTGACTCATTTTTGCTTCCACTGAACAGCAAGTATGACCAGAATATATTACAAGTTTTGCATGTTTGTAGAGAGAAACTAGGATAACTTCAGCATCACGATGACTTATTCATCAATAATTACGTATTACTATTTATCAGTACTACTACTACACAGGTTAGAACATCATCTATATACAATATTGACCATAGATGTCACTTAAGACCAGCACATATGCATTATAACTAGACTCGCACTCACAATACAACTAAACGCACTCGTCATAACGAACCACCATCCAGTACGCACTGGATCTGATCCAGCTACGTCATCGTGCTACAGGCTGCAGCGAGGAGTGTCTCGTACTAAAGGGTGGAGCTAGACTCACTGCAGAATGCCGATTGGTTGACAGAGAATTGTCACTTGCGCATGCTTTTTCGGCTGTGTTTTTCCTTGCACCCTTGGCTCAAAGAAAGCATGTCGTTGTCTTGGGACAAACAGCCACATGCCAAGAAGCAAGAACAAGATATGTCGGGTGTATATGCTATATGTTGTCCATTGTTGTTTACAGTGTAGATTTGTGCGAGAAGGACGTTGATCGCTACACCGCGCCTATCATAAGGGTACTGTTGGCGGTGGAAACGAAAGCCGGATCAGTGTATACGGTCCCATTCGTACTGGACTGTACAGAACCATACTGCTCGGTGGAAACGAGCCATGAGGGTTTTGAAGCCATGTTACTTTTATGTAGGAACAGATTGAAATTTAAGTTGTATGTGCCACATTTATGGTGCATTTTGTCCTACTTGTGGTTTGAAAATCTCCATCCACCTTCCTTGTATTGAAAAAGAGCACTTAAGATATTCCCCAAAACATTGCCTTTTGTGTTCCACACAAGAAATAAAGTCATACAGGTTTGGAACAAAGTGATGTTGAGTAAACAATAACCATTTTCGTTTTTTGGGTGAACTATCCTTGTAAAATGACTGTTCTGGAGCAAGTCTCTCTCTCTCTCTCTCTCTCTCTCTCTCTCTCTCGGATCCGAGAGCCATAATTAGAAACAGCCGCACTATGCACAGTGCTGCATTGAAGGAGCTGTTTGCTAAATGGGTCATAGTGCAACCCTGCCCTTCCTCCCTCAAACACACACATAGATACACCGTTTCAGGCAGTACACTTCTCAGTGGATCAAGCAGATTAAATGCCCCTCCAGACTTTGCCCCAGAGAGAGAGAACAGGACGATATAATCAGCTTACTTCGCTGGAATGAACCAACAGGCCTGTCAAAACACAAGACACCTCCACCTACTATCACCCTAACCGACACTAGACGACCCCTGTTCCAACACCCACCCAAAAACAGGCACACCATCCATCCCCGTCTCAAATAAGCAGGGGCTTTCCACACAGCTGCAGTTCTATCCGACACCCACTGTCTGTCTGGGCCACTCACATGTCTTTCGCACTACTGCTTTAATAAGCGTACAACCAGGAAAAATCCCCTGCAACTTTAATTCTCAGTCCTGCCAGTAAACTCTGATATGCTCAGATCTATCCTTGATAGATTTTTGTGCACAAGAGAGAAGGCTTGTAGCTTTTGCAAGGCTCCAAAAGGTGCTTGTGCTTTCAACCAGTTAAGTTAGCGCCCTGTAGCTGTAGACACAATAACACAATTGACTGCACACAAGCAGATGGTTGATAAACATCCTGTTAGACGAACACATGAATGTTCCAACACGCCCTGATGTAACTGGCTCAACATGAGACATCTACCTCAACGTCTTCAGGCTATACAGTCTCAAAGTCATAAAAAGGCTTATTTATGGAAAACAAGAGATTGTTTACCTCTTTGCTGGTCTTGAGGATGAGCCCAAGCCAAAGGTGGAGCCCGGTCAGTGGACATGCGCTGCTCAAGTTAAAGAAACTGGAGTGGGACGCAGATGAGCGAGAGAAAAAGAGGAAGAAAAACAAAACAAACAAGCACAAGTTTCTCTCAAAGGCGTCTCGTGGTCTTTAAAAGAAGAGGCGTGCTTTGAAAAGAGACCTTCCCTGCTCAGACGCTGGCCACATGTCAGACATTTTATGTGGCTGACAGGAAACACAGAATGAGAAAAGCCTCCGCTGCCGCAGAGCTCAAAGAAACAGGGCGAGCAGGACTAAAAAGTGAAGCGGACTGTTCGTTCGCTCACACGCTCCCTCTTCTGCTAGTCTCTCTGTATCTGAACGTCAGACTGTTAGTGAGCCTGTCGTCAGCCGTGCCAGAGAACAAGTCCGATCCGTCCAGTGAGCGATGTTTCTCGGCCTGCCTGAGTCTGGAATTGGGTCAGGCTGCCTCCCTGCTTCCTCCAGAGCCCGGTTACACAAGCGGTTAACACACACACTCCGCCAATGCAGCGATCAGGAAGCTCTTGAGAGCCACGTACTGAAAGAACAAGCACACACAGGCTGCTATTGTATTTTCCCCCTCGTCATGGATTTTTGGTTTGCTGTTGCGCAGACGAGTCTCTCAGTGGCTGTTTGTGTGGTGAGAAAATCAGTGTGGCACTGTAGAGAGTGAAATGAAAGAATCTGAGAGAGAAAGAGAGAGAGAGTGAGTGAGGAAAAGAGAGGGTGGGGGGTGGCATGGAGGCGAGTGTAAACCATGAAAAGGGCGTTGCTATGTACAATGTAACTAATCTGTCTGCCATCACAGGTGGCAGAGCCGCCCCACAGTATGACTCACCCTGATGAGCAGGCCACTAGTGTGCACACACAAACACACACACACACACACTAAGAATTAAAGGGATAGTTCACCCAAAAAGAAAAATTTTGTCATGTTGTTCCAACCCGTATGACAGATCTTCTTTTTGCCATACAATTGAAGTGAATGTGATCAGACGCTCTTTAGCTCCAAAAAAATGACAAAAAAAAGCACAATGAAAGAAGTTCATATTACCCATGAGCAGTATTTCAAGTCTTCTGAAGTCACCCGATAGTTTCATGTGAGGAAAACACCGAAATGCAAGTCGTTATTCGCTGAAATTCTTGCTATCAAATGTTTTGCACTTACCTATATTTAAACTTGCTATGAGTGTCAACAAGTCACGCAACAACCAATGGAATTTGGTATCACTGATGTCAAATCTTGCACAAGGCACCTTAACATGCCATATTTGAATCCACATCTACATGTGCCAAACCCATTAATCCACACTCACTGTCAATGGAGTATACTTTGAAAAGCTTGCACCCTTGACTATGCGTGAGTAGGAGCAGGGCTGTCATGACAACTGCAATATTGTCATACCGCGATACTAGCCATGAAGCCAAACAGAGGAACGCAAGCAAACGCCACAAACGCAATGTTCACGTTTTTACTTTTTTCACAAGACTATACACTTCATGCATGTTTATTGAATGTTAAATAAGTTACAATTAATAATGTAACGAGAGAAAATTAAAAAAATGTCCACCAACTGACTCTTTTTTACTTAAAACTGTGTATCATTGTGGTTTGTACAAAGGCTCCATAGATTTGCACTAAACAAGCCGAAGCAGACGTGAGTGAGAGAGAGATTGACTGAGCTTGTGCAATTACCTCCGTTTGTCATATATTTGTGTGAAAAAAAATATGTTTGCCATGTCCAAAGAGATCTTTGACGTTTAAGGATATTTCCCATGAATGGTGTCAGCACTGATAAATGCATTGAAATCATTCCAATGGTATCGGTCTCTATGAAGTGATGCATCAACTTCAGCAAGACCCCGGCGACGCTTTGCTGGTCTGCTGAGCCTTGTAAAATGGTGTAAAATCACAAAGTGGGTTCAGCGCTCATTAAAGTTAATGTGCATGTAAAGGCAGACGTCCCAAACTTTTGGCAATATAGTGTATGTTTAGTTTACTTTCATTTTTTCTTCCCCTATTTATAAAGTGTTTCAGTTGTTCTTGGTTAGTAATCATTTATGCATGATTTGCGTTATTCTCCTGCGTGTTCATTCAAAAATGAAGTGTATAGAAAAAAATATATAAGAATAATTATAAGAATAAAAAAATATTGAGCCACAGAAAATGCCCACAAGGGAAATTCATTCAGGGAAATTCTCAACACACGATTAAAATAGTAAAAATACACAATATTCAAAATACACTGTTCAAGTATTTTAATGTAATTTTAATGACAATTTGGGAGCTGTCTTTAATGTCATCTGTCCCCATTCAGCCAGCAAATTCAGCACAGCTTCTCTTTTTGTGTTCAACAGAAAGTCATACCAGTGACATGAGGTTGGGCACGTAAATGACATTTTTTAATTTTTGGGTTGTCAACTATTCTTTTAAAGAGCACATAAAGCTTTAGTAAGCGAGGCCATGGACTTGTTTTCTCCTCGTGGGTCCTGGCGACTTTCTCAGCTGCTCGGTATTCAAACGGCCATGCTGGGCTGAAATACAAGCCTGCTGAAACCCATTAGTCACCGGACACACTGAGGACACAATAATCCACATAAATTAAAATGAAGGGACAGGCGTTTGGCTCGAAGGTAGGATGTCCTTGGCTCAGACGTGGTGTGTAATACAGTAGAGGATTAAAGGGAAGTGTGTGTGCCCACTAGAGCGCAGGAGTGAGGGTGGGTTTCCTTACACTCCAATGGCTGTGCCCACCTCAAGGGCAAGACACCATGTTCAGTCTCCTGAATCGAAGACAGGAACTGTGAGAAAATAACAGCTCTGTTTGTCCTACAGATACAGACAATGATTAAGTCCAAAATAATGAAGACAATAGCTTTAAAATTGATCCTATTTGCTCTTTTAATAAATATATCAGGTCTTATTTTGCACGATTCATCAGTGCACATTATTCTAAAGTAAATAAAGTCAATAACTTTATTTGCCAGTAGATAGGATTTTGGACTTTTTAGCCCCAACAATCTCAGGTAACAGTTGCTGCCAGTCAATAATCTCAAATCCAATTGCTTATAAAAGTAACATCAGTATCCTCCATAAACCACATAATTTGAATACTTAAATACTTAGCACCACTACCAACAATTGTTCAGATCCCCAAGCTTCACCAATAGATCATATAGAATTGCAATTAAAATGATGGTTCACCCAAAAAATGTATCACGTTGTTCCAAACCTGTATGACGTTCATACCTCACTGGAACACTGACTTTCATTTGTTTAGAATTCTTTTTTTCTAAATATCTTTATCATCAAAATATCTATTATTTTGTGTTCCACAGACAAAAGAAAGTCAAACAGGTTTGAAATCAACCTGACACCAGAGTGAGTAAATTATGACAATTATGGCAATTTAAGTCATCATAAATGGCTTTTTATGAGGCACAAGCACAGAAATGTGCTAGAACATAGCGCGCACGCACACACACACACACACACACACACACACACACACACACACACACACACACACACACACACACACACACACACATCAGGAATGAAGAGCCAGTGAAGATAACAGCATGACATTTGAAGCCGTCCGTGTTGAAAAGCAGGAAGTGGCAGGAAATGAGTATGGGTGCGTGAGTGTTCCCTCTCTCTCAGACAGCATGATAAAAGCCTGCTGAAGTCCAGAGCGTCTATGCCGCAGTGTGTTCTTGGCACCCGAGCTGTCATGCTCAAAAGACCCAAAGCGCTCCACCATGATCAAAGAACATTTTCGCGCAGAAACCCAATCCCACGTCTTGCGCTCATTCCGTCTCTCAGTACACTGTCAGCGCACAGTCAAACATAGCATCGCTTTAAAAAAATTACAGACATGCTGCTGTGATTTCCCACAAGTCTTTTATTAGTAAATGCATTGCATTCCCTCAGATTGCTAGTTCTTACCCACAATATGTGGATATTTCTGTGTTGATTTTGGAAATGTGTGTAATTCACTGGATTAAGGTGACAATCCATCCTCTTTTTAATTTCCTATTTTCCTATTCCTATTTCTAAACAGCTTAAAATGTATGTGTTTCGGCCTTGTGTTCCTATTGATGTGCCCTCTGCAGTCCTCATTCATTCTATGTAAGTGTAATTGCTTTGACTGTTCTCTGTAGATCTTGCCTTCACAATTATATTATGTGCAATGTCTGCATGCTACTGGTGAAACTACTTTTCAATCATTACCTTCAGCAAGTCGGAGTCATATCACATACATGCATATTAACAGATTACATCATTCACAATGGGAGCATGGGCTGTGTGATGTCACATCCTAGAATTCATCCCTTTCACTGAAACACCTCGCTCACACAGTATGTGTAAAACCGGCATTTTAAAATGTAAAATAATGGAGAATTATTCATCCCGGTCAGGATCACATTAGCCAAAGAAAAGCCTAAGCTGAAAGAACTAAATGAAACACTTTATAATAAGACTCTTTAACATAGTTTATGCTTTAGGTATCGTAAACTGAAAATTGACCAATACTAATTTTATAAATAAATAGAAGATAAATGTTAATTTCTGCATAAAATACATTTAGAACATTTTACCTAGATTAATGATTCCTAACCATGCATTCAAAAGACTGCCGGCGAGAACCTCAAGTGGCTGGAAGTCATACATTTTCAATGTGAGCGACGAGCTCCGGCAAGCAGTGTATCGAGGAGAGTTGAAATCAGGTCAACTTTATGGTAACAAGCTATGACGCAGTTCAGCGGCAACCAATCGGAATATAGAAGTCCTCCGCTTGAGAGGATTCCAGAGAACACAGTCCTGAAAACATTGCTTCCGACCAAACATTAGTTCCCAAGCAAAATGGAGGAGAGTTGATAATTGCTGTGGCAGGTTTGATATGAAGGTGCGCAACACTGTTTATAGGCAACATCTTAGCTCTAGAATGCTTGTTTGCGCCCCCTTTAAATAAAGTTTTTAAAAAGCATTCGATTTCCGCCAGAGAGTCCACAAATCTTTCTACAGAGTTGTTGGCAGGGCAGCCAGAGTGAATTTTGATGCTCTCGCCGGCAGCAGTGTGAACGCACAGCAATGCATATATCATTGATGCGTTCTACACTAGATGCAGCACGACAACAAATTCCTGATGGTAAACTGATGCACCATTCTATTTCTGACATACTCACACTAATTCTGATACGAAAGATTTGCAATGACCGCTTTGTCATGTTGTGTGGACAGTTTCTAGCTGTTGCGACATGAAATCGGTGTAGACACAGTGTCAGTCAATCACATGTTTGATTGCTCTGTATAGTGCTGCATGGGCTAAATAGTGGGTTTTTTATGGACCAACAACATGTACAACATGCACACACACATGCACTCCCGTTAAAGACTAAGTCCTTATATTTCACATTTTAACCAAATAAATTAAGCCTTTTTGAGCATTAGAGACTTATTTAAAAAACATTTTTAAAAAATCATACTGACTCCAAACTTTTAAACAGTAGTGTACACACAAACAAGCCTTACAGAGAGAACAAAAAACATCACTCGGCTTTATATGTTGATTAAAAAAAATGTCCTATTTTCTCTAATGCAAAATGGAAGCTCTAGACACTGTGACATTTCATTTAATGGAGCGTTCCTCTTCTGTTCTGCCTGTTTTGCATAATAACTTAAACCATTCAAATTGCTCCGCTCCGATAGGGTCAGGTAGCAGCTCGGCAGCTGTGATCGCATTCATGCAATTAACGTTTCGGCAAATGCTCCGGCATAAACCTCAGCAAACGCTGCCTTATCTCCTGCTTTAAGGTCATGAAGATGAAATACAGTGACGATTATGTGTCAACCCAGAAAAGCACTGTGTGAGAAGATTTTAATCAGCAAGCTAGTATGATTCCTGATCAATAGGAGAGTGTAATCTTCAGCACAGTGAAAGCAGATTGTGTGGATCAGGTTTGGAGATAGACAGGTGAATGCTCCAAGAATATCCCTTGTAGTGCAGGGACTTCAAGCCTGTTGATATGTTTGCCAGCTGCCCAAGACACAACGTGGCAAACCTGTATTCAGATCCTGACAAGAGCATCGGCAGCATTTTATTTCATGAGCATTTCAAGTGTTGAGTGATATTGAGCTTCACTCTCTTGATTTCTCTTGACATACTGTAGGAAACAACAGGGCCTCTCCCTCTTTGCTGCATTTTGATTGGATCTTGATGGACTAGCACAAACAAATGTCCAACACCATCAGATAAGGATGCTAGGACAACTGAAAGACACCTCAAGCGCTGGAAGGACAGGACTTCTTATTGGTCCACAGGAAGTTTCTGCTCTGCACCCATCTTGAGACTAATCCCTATTAAGTTTAAGCCAACTGCCATAAAAATTCCTTAGGAGAACAGTGGCTGAAACAAAGAGAGGCTAAAATGATCCATCCAAACTCATTAATAACCATGTTTGGAAACCTTAAAATTGATTAAAACTACAACAAATCCATTTCATACTTATTCAGAGAAACAAGTTTCGCAATGACAGCTATCTGTAGTGCAAAATCTCACAATTTACAAATTAATTAGTTTGACCTTTTCCCATATTGTTTGTACTCTAACTGTTTAGAACATTGCTAAAGGTATTCTGGTTTTGGAAAGTGAGAAATGCATTGGTAAAACTTTAAGACACTGTAAAGACTTCCATAGGGGAAAGAAGGGTGGGGCACACAGTGTGTCACCTCTGATGCCAGCAGCCAATCATAGCACTGGAATGGAGAAGCACCACATTGCAATCTTCTTCTCATCGGAAAGGGATAAGTGTACCCTTTCAAAAGACACTCCTTGTTTTGAGTCTCCCATCTGGTGAGACACTAACAAGTTCTGAGTCTTAATCCTGGAAAGGTGAGACAATACCAGATACAACTTTTTGAGTCTTTGGCCTGTAAAGTGAGACAGTCACGGATACGCCCACTCTCTGAGCCTCCAGTCTGTGAGGAAAGAGACTACGCTCAGAGTCTTCATCCAGTGAGACAATTACAGATGCAGCACGCCCCGAGTCTCCATGCCAAAGAGACAAAAGCAGATTCACTAAGTCTGAGTCTCTAGCCAGAGAGGCAGAAGACAAATAGACATTCACAACAAGGTTAAGCTCCAGCAAGTAAACCTTCCCTTCAAGGTACATTTGTCTGCATGTTCCAGATTGTTAAGGACCTTCTGCACCTACATCAGGCCCTCATCTGCGTGTTTCAGAATTTAAGGCCAGCATTTTTGGTACTCCAGGAGATCAGCATCTCACAGAGCTTCATATTCAAGGCTGTTGAAACAGATTCCATCTCCTTTCCCCACCACATTATTAACCAGCACAACCAGTTGAAGACATCACCGTCATCGGACTACAACGTGGAACGTAAATATCACTTTACCAAACCTTGTTCCAGAGACTTTGGCATTGCTGAGTATTATCAGTATATGATTTGTTAATTTACATTAGAAAGTAACTTAGCTGATGTTAGTTTATAAATTTCATTTATTTGTTTAATGCATTTTGGATCTTAACATCATTACTGTA
The DNA here is from genome assembly GCA_023029165.1 of Gobiocypris rarus. Classification (NCBI taxonomy): domain Eukaryota; kingdom Metazoa; phylum Chordata; class Actinopteri; order Cypriniformes; family Gobionidae; genus Gobiocypris; species Gobiocypris rarus. The sequence continues at coordinate 7,554,731 of CM040920.1, forward strand.
GTTAAAACAATTTAAATAGCCATACCCAATTCTTTATCTGGTGCCCGAGGAAAAGGGGTAAGAGTTCATCTGACACTTTCACACTCACCTTAAGTGGTGTGACCAAAACTCACAATATTAATTTGGTGCCACCTGTGAAACTCCATAACAGGTGCCTCGTGTGAGAGAAACACAAAATCAATACATTATTGATTGAACTTCTCTGCTACTTATTTTCAGATTTCAGAAAATATGGTAGTCTATATATAATCAACAACAGCAGTGGTTTATATATTTATTAGTGTTATCTCAAACTCTTGTTCTGGTAATAAAGGTGGCCACAGGTCATGCTCAGTGTTTGACCCTGGACTCCACCATCAGAGGTCTGCCATAATACCAAAGACTCCATCTGCCACTGCCTCTGATTAACATGGCAGATATTTTGAGAACATTAGGCTGCTTCCACAAACAGGAATTAGACACTGTGAGCAGGCAACATTAGCTGCATTTACATGGACCCTAATAATGTGATTGTGATCAGACTAGTGGCACAGTTGGAATAAAAAAAGTTACAAGTAACCATGTCCAATCGGATTTAATTGACCAAATTCGATTGAAATTTTATTTGGATTGTAAGGGGTTGTTTTTCTAACCCGTTCGATAGGACATGTATACACTTGATGGATAATATTAGTTTGTAAATATAGAGGTAAACCTATCTTTAGATGTAAACGTGCAATCAGAAAATCTGATCCATATGCTACTGTACTCCAAAAAGTTTGCAAAATAAACTTAAAGCTATTGATTGTACTTCATTTCTCAATCGTAATGCAGCACATGCAAACAGTCTGTCTGACTTTGTCTTTATTTTGAGTGCAAAAAAAGACAAGCAGGAGAACTGATCTGTGAGTGGTATTGCTGGAAGCTTTGGCTGGTTTGTAAGATTCATCTGACATTCATCTGATTGTCAATAGGCCTTTGTTTTCCTCCTCTCGCTCTTTCTCTCACCAGCACTGCAAATCACAACAGAAATCAGACAAACACCACCACAGGCAAATGACCATATCAGTGCTAATAAGGCCACACATGGTCACACCAGAGAGACCTGAAAACACTGCATCACCTTTTGTCTATGAAAAACATTATATGCTGATTTACAAATGAACCAATAATCCTTCAAGCACAAATTATATCAAATTTATAACATATTTGTCCATGTCAATATACCAGTGTTTGTTGCACTGCTACTCAGCAAAAGAAACGTCATTTGACCCGAGCTGTGAGCTAGCAGTAATGAAATGCCTGGGTTCAGTAATATTATTAAACAACAATAAATAGATGACATTTCTTTCAATAGTTTACTAAGTTGCTCAGCAAGATGGCTCTTCAAACTTCTGCTCCAAAACTAACTGCTGTTCACTTGAAAGACACTATATTTCGGCCTGTGCTAATGTCACACAAACAAATCTATTTCTCTTTGTTGAGTGTGATAATCTTGATCAGCAGTATATAATACCAAAGGGATCTGCAGAACACCCTAAACTAGCAGGCTGGCACATGCTAATATCAAATAATCAACTTGTAGCCAGGAGAATCCAAACACACGCAAAAGCATGGTCTATTAGCCGCATAACATGACTTAGGAGGCACTGAGAACATATTCACTTCAGCAACACTAAATATGTTGTGATGAGTGCATGTGCATTTGTATGAGTGTTACACATGCACATGCATAGCATAATCGGCATAGCAGTGAATTCAGCAGTCTTTTTAAGGAGCTTGTCAACGGTGAGACAGACAGGGACTGAATGCACAGTAGACACATAAAATCACTCTCGTATGGTTGCTGAGAAGATATAGGGACAAAAATAACAGCCAATGAGCCATCTCAGTCTGTCACTGTGCACTGCTTCTAAAATAAGGCACAAAGACTATTTACACACTCACTGCTGCTGTGACACTCCAGTGACTTATTACACAATTCACACGCTCCACATCTGTTGAATGGCCTTAGAGATTCATTCCTCATTAAAAAGTTTTACACAAAGAAATGGCACTGTTGAAAAATGTGTTTAAAATTATGTTCACTCTCAACACCAGACATATCTGTGGTTTTATTTGATATGGAGTGGCTTCACCTTGAAATCACATGACCAACACATCATTAGAAACTCTCGCTATTGGACCCTTTTGCATGTGAAACAAATTAAGGTTGACTGCGAATAGTGCATTATTAACTGAAATCTTTTTCCTTCACATGATGCTGCACTTTACCCTGACCAAAAATTATTAGATATACACTTTTGTTTTTTTTTGGCTGATATATCAAGAGCCTTTACTTTACTATGACTAGTTTATTATCTGAAGACCCGACACCCTTAGTATTTTGAGTTAATTTACCTAAATGTAAGTTTTGGTTTTTGATTAAATGAATCAGTTTTTTTATCAGTTTCCATTGTATGCAACAGGATTTTTGGGTGAACTAACCCTTTAAGTTAATAATTTTTTCATGTTATTTTTGGCACATGTATGTCTACTGATGCATAGAACCAAGTCCCTGCCTTACAATTTTTCACTTCTGTCACAATACGGGAAAAAAGATCTTTCGCTACTTCTGTTTCATCACAACTTCAAGAAAAGCCCATATCAGTCAAACACATTAGTCTTAAAAGGTACAGTATCAAAAAAGACAAAACAGATTTCAGGAATTACAGAGACGTTACAAAAAGTATAGAATATGCCCCCATAACACATACATTAAAGGAGCTGGATGATAGAGCAGAGAATCCACAGAAGAACTCTCTAAAGGTAGCAGCTCAGAGGAAGACGCTGAAACAAAAGGACAACTGTCTGTCAACAGGCCCACTTGTTGCTCACAGGGATTGAACAGATAAAAGGGAGATTGTGGTCGCCTTGCCTCATGATATCAATTTGTGTGTGTTCTTTCAAGCTGGCCTTGTAAAAATAGCGGCGCCTTTGTGAGAGGCAGTGAAACGTTATGGATGGCTCTAATGTGCACCGAGATATACATGGCTTTTAAAAGTAGTAACCTAAACATTCTGTGAGTCACCCATCTCTCGTCTGCACTTGTGTTTGTGGTGATTTTTAAATTCACTTCACCTCCTCCGCTGCTTTTAGCTATAAATTATATGTAAAGTAAGTTTTGTGAAGAAGAAGTAGTACAAAGGTTTAAATGTATCAAACACTGCTCCGATCTTCCACAGTGTGAATGTCTTGGGTGCAGAGCTTGATCTCCTGAGAGCCTCCGGCTACGGACAATCTCTCCACAAACTATGATGGATAATTATATCATCAACTATTGTCAAAAAGCCCTTGGAGGACTGCCTACGAAATACTCAAACAATTAACGGCTCATTTTATCGATAGCTGGATTTTTAAAGCAATTAAGCTTAGAAAATTCCTTTGTGAATTAATCAAAATCCCACTCATAACACTGAATTTGAGGGAAGAGAGGTATTCCGGCACCAAAGAGAGAGAGAGAGAAAGCGAGCTGTGGCTTTAAAATCAAAGCCAGCTGGAATATGCAAATGACAGTTTTATAATCAGCAGAGCTGTGGTGCTGATAGGGTTTCGCTGAGTGTACAATCGCAGTCGAGCAAACTTCCTGAGGGAACGCTGTCCCCACCACCAAACAATGGCCAGTTTTTCTTGTCTCAGACTGGGAACAGTTCATTACATGAATATTTCAAAAAGCCCATTTCTATTTTTGGCAATTTGCAACCTCGTTGACTCATTCTAATGCTAAATGGAGTGTATACTTTAAGTTATCTATGCCACAAATAAAAACGAGCTTCATAGATTACAGCAAAAGCATTCTGGGTTCGTTACAGACTGGGTGAGGAAGACAACTCTAAACTAGTCTCTCAACCAATGAAGGCATGTCCTAAACCTGGACAGCATTTCATCTTTGGGAAAGCTCTAATATGATTGGCAGGTGCATTGAAACTAAATTGAGTTAACAAGGTATTCTAACTGTCTACTGTGCTTTATGCAAGTTATTCCTGTGAAATTATCCATATTAAATACTGGATGGACAGAAATTCTGATTACCTAATTTTTTAGAACAATGTGGACCGGACTTTATGTTGTTATTCAGACGTATGGCTAACTCTGGCGTTGTGAATAGCGGGGTCTTACAAGAACGACAGAAGCCAGGCCATACATTTAGTTCTTTCACAATCCTATTTTTCCCCCATTGGCTGAGGAAAAGGCTGCGTCTGTACTGCTCTCTCTCTCTCTCTCTCTCTCATGCGGTCGCTGTCAAACCCATCATCCCCAACCTCCTCTCGCCGAAAATGAGGTCACACGGAAAAAACGAAAAGTAAAGCTATAAATAATACACAGCTACCGCAGTGAGTGCATTCTGAGAACAAGATATTTTCAGGGCACCATCTCTGCACAGAAATAAAATTCTTTAGGCAGATGAAAACAAATGTTTTGTTTTCCCAAAAGCACTTTAGATTTTCCGTGCATCTGTTGTTGCATAAGACAACAGAATCGCATGATATTTCGGTATGAATATTTATACCAAAATCAAAATTTACCTTTTCTAGTTTCTTAATACTAATTCCAGGTCTTACCAAATCCATCATTGCACAATAAAAATGTCTTATGCTTTAAAGAAAAACCTTTCACCAAAACCTCTAAAACAACTTTTCCAGGGTTTTCAACTGAAGTTCATACAGTATGTATAGCGATTAAAACATTGTTTCAGCAAACCAGCTTTCGTCTGGCATGGAATGGGCACTTTTCACAATTCAGTCAATAACTGATGCATAATGTTTTACATCCTGTTTCACTGAAAAATGTTTCACATTACAGACGTGAATGATGCCTTGGCATCGCTTCACAGGAAATATGTACACTTGAGCAAAGTCTATAAATGTTTAAGAACACATAAAACAAAAAGTCCTGAAACAGCACATTCAACGAAAAATGACATGACTTGGGAATGAACTGAATGGCAAAATTAAGAATTCCATACCAGAATGGAGCCAGACCTGAATGTGAGTTTGCTATTTGGCTATTGGGTAATATTACCCAGTAGCTAGGTGATGGCAGAGGATGAAGAAAGACTTTCAGAGGTGAATAAATAATTGATGAAAAACTACAAAGACAAACATTGTTTTCTTAGAAATAACATGCAGTGATGAACTGCATATAGGTACAGGAACATGTAATAAGAGCATAAACAGAGTACATTTTGATTCCATGTTGACTTTAAATAATGTTTTAACAAAACCAAAAAAGAAAATACTTTATTCCACACATTAAAACCAAAATAAGACAGAAGATAATCACAACACATTATTTTCTACAGAAATAAGCCCTTTAATTTGAAAGTCTCATTGATTTCAGCTTGTTTTTCCACTCTCTCCCTCTCTTTTAAAGCAGCTCAGCTCTAACATGAAAGGCTCAGAATGAGGACAGAACAGCCTGCCAAATAAAATTTTTCTGAAGCTGGAGGCATGCGGCCAAAAAGAAATCTGTAAAGAAAGAGGAAGGGCAAGCGTGCATTACATTTATTATAAGACGGGTACTCTGCTCGCTGCTCTCTCTCTCTGAACACGGGCCGGCACTATTAATTCATGTCTTTAGATTGGAGACGCAGTGGTTTGGGTGCACTGCAGTCTGATCAAATGAACAGGGAGGAGGGCAGTGGTGGGGTGGCCTTGACCTTCATCAGGTCAGTCAGTCTATAGATCTAGCAGATTCAGCACGTATGATGTAATATCTGGCAGAGAGACAAAATAAACGACCCCTAACCCAGAATGAAGTGTTGTTTACAGGCTAACGTGCAGCTGCAGCGCTCACTGGTTGAGCTGTGTTTACATTACCTTAGCTTTATTCACATCTCAGTTAATCTGTGCCACAAGCAAGAGCAAACCTTTAAAGTCAACATGAATGTAAAATTGACCCCATTTACTTTCTTAATGAATGATGCTGATCTTATGGAGAATTTTCCAAAGAAAATAAAAAGGGTTTGTATTCATAATCTTTCATCAAAATGGAATGACTTTCTCCATCACCTCTGAAACAAACATCATTTAGGCCACATATGCTATTTGGTTCTTTGTTCAGTAAATGCACTGTAAATGGTCATGATTTTAACAATAAAATACTATAAACTGCTACTGTAAAAACCTGTTAATTGGTAAACATTAAGTTTCCTTATTATATGGCGAAAAATTCAATACTGTTAAATTTACAATTTTTGGAAGTGAAAAAGAACAGTCAGTGTATAATTGGCATTCCAATAATACCAATAAAAAGTATTTTCATTGAATTAACTATATTTCTTATATACTATATTATATTTTTTTTCTTATTAGTTATGTACATTAGGGTTTTAAATTACATCAAATGTTAAATTGATGTTAATTGCATTACTTTAGTGTGTTACCATGACAGTGTTTTGTGTTTGTGTGAATGACACTGAGCACCTTATTAGTATTTACTTTCTCAGCTTGTGGAAAAGCTGATCGTGATGATCTTTGATTCATCGTGTGACTCATCACCTCCTGTTTTTGGTGTGTTTTTGGTGTATTACAAAGGTACAAAACAGACATTAGCACTTCAATAGCTGTATATATTTACTTGATATCTTGATATATTTAAAGTTAAATCTGTAAAACCTAAAATGTTGCTACCACACATCTCTGGCAAACGCGGCAGCCACTTTTTTAACTGTAAATTTCAGTATTTTTTACGGTGCTACATTTCTTTTTCTTAAATATCCACACAGACATTTTCCCATTACAGAAATAAATCTAGTTGACAATTCACTAGTATTTCCTGATAACCAGAGCAGGTTAGTCTGGCTCTCTTGACTCACCTTGTTGCAAAGAGCACCGATCCCGCTGTATCCTGACTCATAGATGCACCAGATTCACACCAGCGAATATCTTATTTCCTGATCTCAGCGTGATGGTACAGCACAGTGCTAGTTTGTTATGGAGAAATTGCATTTGCAGGAGAAATCTGTAACTCCGAAGTCACCTGTGCCATCTAATCAGCAGACATGTGTCTGGCCGGCAAAATCCTGCTTCATTAGATGAAAGAACAAGGAAGTTGTGATGTAATATCACTGGTTACATCACTGGCTTCCACTTGCATAATAGGGTGCCACAACAGGGCAGAGTGGCCTTGATGTAATGCTGACCCAAACACCTGCGTACCACTGAACTTAAGAACATGCTTATTACCTGACTGCCTGCCTGCCTGCCTGTGTAGAAATAGCACAGCCGCTGAACTTAACACTGCAAACCTCAGCTGATAAGCTTCTAATCTGCTATTCTTTATCTTAAACATGAATGACTCAAAGAGTTACAACTCCACTAGGTCTAACTACAGCACATTGAGAAATAATTCACCTCTAAATGGCATTTCTGGCATTATTTAACTTGCCTGCATGTCATTCATTCTTCTGGAGCACAGGATCTGCAATTATATATTGTTATATATGTTTCTGCCTAGGGACTGTGAATTAGTTGTAAATTATGTTGCTATACTCTGGCATGTTTTGTATTTTATACTGATGTTCATTAATGTACATTGTCCACCTTAAAAAAACAATAAATAAATAAAAATTAAATAAAACGAGAAATTTTGATTATTACGATTATTAATGTTGCTCTTTCCCATATGGTGAAATAGCTTTCAAAGCTATTATTTTTTTACTTTTAATTTTGTTCATCACACACTATAGTATGACTTTGAACATAGGTCATATGGACTACTTTATGATTCTTTTATTTGTCATCATTTTTGGAGATTGACAGTACTTGGTCACCATTTATTTGTATAGAGAAAAGAGAAAAGAAAAAAGGCATTGGAGTGTGAAAATGATGACAGAATTAGAATTTTTGTGTAAACTATCCCTTTAAACAGTTGCGTAGGACACGTGAGGAGGCGCATGCAATCGTTTCTGGGTCGCAGCAGTGCGATGCGGCCCGTTTCTGAGCAGGTGTGTGAGCGTATTTATTTCCCTGGCTCGTCTGTCACTGGCTATGTCTTTCTCGGCTGATAATCCTCTCTTCCCATTTCCCTCCACGCCGAGAGCGCGTTGCACAGATTTGAAGCGTGTGACATTAATAAGAAAGTCTCTTTTTCATAAAAGGACTCCAGCAGAGATGAGCTTGTGGGGCTTAGTAGAGGCGTGTGTATGGCACATGTGCACGAGAGACAGAATAAGCAGCAGGACAGGCAGAGAATGGTAGAGCCCTGCTATGTATGTCTATCAGTCAGTGACCTTCTATGGGGCAGGTGTGTGTGTGTGTGTGTGTGTGTGTGTGTGTGTGTGTGTGTGTGTGTGTGTGTGTGTGTGTGTGTGTGTGTGTGTGTGTGTGTGTGTGTGTGTGTGTGTGTGTGTGTGTGTGTGTGTGTGTGTGTGTGTGTGTGTGTGTGTGTGTGTGTGTGTGTGTGTCTTTAACACACTCAGGAATCATGAGCTGCATATATCTGCTGCATCTGTATTGATGCTGATAATGTGATCTATTAACTGTGCAGTTCATTTTCACAAGCTGTGTTTCTGGCAGCATTACACTGTGTCCTAATCAGGCGGAACGTGATAAGATTTCAGCAACAAGCAATTTGTCTCTTCACACTGAACATAAAAATACGCGTGATGAGACACAATCAATCAAAAAACACAGCCATTCAACTATTTGCTCTGATTGCTTCTCCTGTCCGTATCAATTATGTTTTTCTCTTTTGGAATTTTAGGGATATGCGCAACTGACTAGTCGAATAGTCTAACCCCGCCATCCGGAGACAGTCTGTAATGTTATATGCGAGCCATTTGAAAGGACACTGAATCTATAAATAGTCAAATCCCATATTGAATGCTGCTAAAAATAGATCACATGCGACATGCTTGCCTTGCATTGGGATCATTGTATTAAGCTTGAGTGTTCACTTAGGCAACATTAGCCATTATAGACATATTTATGCAAGTCAACTGAGTCGCTAGACACCGCAGGACCAAAAATTCCAGACCCAAGAGCCTATTTTAAAAAGATTTCCACAAAAATTAGTGTCAGCACATTAAGGTATTGTTGTTTGTTACCACGGCAACCACTTGCGTGTCCGGATTTGAATGCACTTCTCGTGTATGAAAAACATCTACGTTACACATGACGGGTAGCAAAACCGCAAGAAAAGCTTGACGTGTACTGAAAACTATACATTATTTAACTGCATTTTCCTAAAGTTAGGATGTTGATATAGCAACTGTTCAAGTGTAAAGTAAGTTTCATTCATAATGTTTCTCCTTTAATCCGATATGAAATATCATACTGTATTGTCCCTCATAAGCGGTAGTATAACAAGCCTAAGCAAGCTTAATTGTTATTCTAGTTTAACATGACATAGAAGAAAACAGGAAAGTTGTGTGTAAGCTTTCAAAATCCTCCCTCATCTTGCTCATCTTCAGAGTGGACATTTCTCTGAAGCTGCTGAGCGCCATAGAAAACCAACGCATGCAAAGCCTGAGGTAAAATTAAATGATTTTGTTTTGCTGCAGATATAAATGTTTCAAAATAATATATTAATTTCAAGATATAACATTAACATGACAGTAATTTAAACACAGCCTTTGTACAAATATAGAGAAAAACAAAAAAAAAGATTGTAAATGACTATTATTTTCCAAGTCGACTAGCAGCAGCACTAGACGATTAGTTTCACACGTCACATTTAATATCCAACATTTCGCTACATTATTGTCTATATTTAATACTTAACACACACAAGGATTTCAAATTTCATTGTATGTGCGATGACATGATGAATCCAAGCAAATGACAAAATGTGGTGTCTGTGTCATTTATTATAGGTACGACTGATGTGAGGGCAACAACAACAAAAAAAAAGTAAAAGTAAAAGTAAAAAGTAAAAAGGAAGAGATGCCTTGCATTCATTTTGATTTCCCACACATTTATGTTTCATGGAGAAGTGTTTATGGAGACCTGAACAGAAAGTTTTCTTCTGCACAGTTTGTGGACGTACTGAACTATTCCTGTTCTGGAAGTCAGTCTGAGCTACACACTGCTGTCAGCAGAGATAGTGGAATGAGAAAGCAAAAGAAGAGAAAGAGCTTTACTGCAAAGCAGTGCACTGTCCGCCACCACACGGCAGACTGTGAAAGACAAAGGACGGATGAGCTTGTTTAGTCCCAAAAGTTGCAATGACCCTGCCAAGCAAAGAAAAAACCTTATTATTGATTGAAATAAACAACTTTCATTGCAATGTACAAGACTATTCTACAAATGCATGGTATCTCTGAACATTACACATTGACAAAAGGATGAACAGACTTCCTGTTCTTGTCTAGCCAGCTATAATCTGTCTGGATTGTCTCAGTTTGTTTACAGTTGCATAGTGTTTAATATTGCATCTCGTACTGTATACAATTGGTAACACTTATTAATTAAGCCACACAATGCATTACAAGGTGCATTACAAGGCATAATTAATACATTATATATAAAGCCTTAAGCTAAAGTGTTACCAATATCTTGTATCCTTCAGCCAGAATTCTGTATACAGGACACAATAATTTAAGTGCATTGCATTGTTCTATTTTCATATAAGGTTGTGTTTTGTTATTTGTACTATGTTTTTAATATATAACCAAAAGAAAACCACAGGAACAGACAATGCATGACAAGGGTGCAAAGACTATGAAGCCTGCTTTTTAAAGAGGCCTGTAAGGAGGACTATAGGACAATAAGTGGTACAAACGTTCAGCCCTTCATGTCCTGTGAACCTTACGGTGTGTAAATACTACTATCTATGACCTTTACACAGCTCATTCCCACACAATACATATCTGTCAATCACGCTGAAGCACTAGATTGCATTAACCTGAGCAGACTGAGTGAAAACACTGTGAGCCTCAGTAGACCCTTTGAACATACAGGAACACAATGGCAACATGTCCCTTGTGCAACGCTAAACTGCTACTTATGCAGGCATATGGTGAAGTCATGCTTAATACACACCATCTGCCCTTAGTGAACACCCTCTAACTCAACCTCCAGTACATCAGAGGTGAAGTGGACCTCATTTTTAACCACAAACCTACAGTTGAGGCAGCTGTATTTCCCATGTGTTAAGATCTGTTCACACAGGGCACGTTCTTGCGCTCCATAATAATAATTTTTAATTCTTGGTCTATGTACACATGCTTCAGATGGACATCTTTGGCAGTTTCCTGCAGCACTAATGTCACCAACAAGAAATGAAAAAAAAAGTTTTTAAAACAAGTTTTACAAACCCCCCTATCTGCCATTGGTAGGAAAAAATATAGTCCCACGCCAAATTCTTGTCACAAGATGTTTTGGATGTTACACTTTTGGGGAAGTCAACCAAACAAATAACGTAATTAACAAATTGATAATAAAAAAATTATATATATTATCACCATGCTCTTTATATAAATTAGAAATAGTATGTCCAACTTCATCCACATACATAGGCCTACAGTATACTCACATATATATCTGCATACAGTGGTGGCCAAAATTATTAGAACACTTGGCATCTGGAAATCGTCGTATTTGGCCTGGATTTATTTGTCAAGAGGTCAATGACCCAAAACATTCTTCTAACTATTGCTGGGACTACCTGCGACGGAAGGAATCAGCTGGAACATTGAAAATGATGGACTGGCCCTCTCAAAGTCCAGACCTCAACCCCTCTCGAGCACATTTGGGGCGAGTTGGCAAAATAAACTGGACAGATCTATTGTGCATTCAAAGGAAAGCCTTTGGCTTCAGTTGCAGAAGGCATGGGATAACATTAGTGTTGAAGTCAGAGGAAATATATTGACACTATGTCAGAGAGATGTGCTACTGTAATTGCTGCAAAAGTTACCATACCAAATATTAAAGTTAAAAGTAGATAAAAACAGTACTACTCACTTCATCTGATATTTGATGGCCAGAACAACCATCTGCATGTTTCATGAACATTATGACATGAAATCATGTTTTGAAAGCGAAAAAGGTCAATATTTTCAGATCTGTCTGGTGTTCTAATAATTGTGTATATACACCACTGTATATACTCACATGGCTGATATATACTATAGAGCAAATCTATTGGATTGTTTATATCATTGCAAAATGTAAACCATTTATCAGCCTAATCTGTTAAATGCAACAATAAAGCATCAAGACATTAAGAAATTACAAACATTAACATCATGATTTTCTGTAAAGCTTCTTACACAAAACTGTGTATTGTGAAAATCACTATATAAATACTTTAGAAAATCAACTATTTTTAACAATTATTTATACACTTCACCTGTAAGACTAAAACATTCTAAAAAATTAGCTTTTAAAAGCACAACCTGTTCCATTCCGTCACGCTCCATCTAGCTAGAATACAAGAACATGTCATGTGTGAACATCCCTATTCACTGCCACTGGATAAACTGTCTCTCTCTGAGGCTTCAAGCAACTCAGGATTGTGTAAACGGAAGTCTCTCTATAAATAAACCCAAATGGGAGAAGATGTATTAGAGACCACCACAAAACTGCACCTCCCACTGTGAAATATGCAGGCCTGACCCCACGCACTGAATCCTCTCATTAATATCCTTCCTGCATTCACACAATAAGAGCAGGTCTGATAAAAAGATGAGAGTGTTATGCAATGTGCCCTCAGAATGACACATTATACGACACATATGCACACACATGAGAGCAGAGACAACACACAGGTAAGCCACAGAGGTCTCACTTCCTGCCACACAGCTGCTGCCGATGCGGGGGTGCTTCCTCTGGCATCACAAGAAAGACGACAGAAAGAGAGAAACAGTAGTATTATGACAGGAAGCAGCCCTTGGTGTGACAGATGGGTTACTTTTTTTATTTTTTAAGGGAGTCTCAGTGAAGGGTCACTGTACAGAACTCAATAATACGTTTTTTTTTTTTTTTCTGCTGGCCCAGACAGTCCTATAGTTCAGATTTTACCCTGCTGACATTTTCATTTTCAATAGTTGCACTACATTTTATTTTTATTTTTAATCACTGTATTTTCATATGCTCCAGAAAAAAAACATAGATCTGGACATAAAAGGCCCACTGAAGTGCCTTGAATCGCGCAGCATTATTCAATGTGGTGACGTAATTTCCCCTGAAACGGCTCCAGCTGTTAGCAGCTCCTCCCCTTTTTTGAAATAGCCAATAGCGTTTCGTTAATACCACAGTTTGACTAGCGCCTCTCTGTTTGGTAAAACCAGAGTTTCCTCCTAAAGTTTAACCGTTTATCATCATAATCTCCTCCATATCGCTGTGAAATACAGCAGAATTTAAATGGGTCCGATATGTTTTGTTGTCTCCACCGACTCGCGCATATGATCTGCGCTGCGCTCTCGTGTCTCTAGTCAACAGCTCTGTGTGAGTGCGCTGCACGTGAAACTAACGTGAAACCAGACTTTGTTTGCCTCAACGGAAAGCATATTTACACTGTCTGAATCATTTCCTTTTGCATATATAGTGGGCTGTGCCCCATTCACCAAGTAGAAAATAGAAAAATGTGTGAACAGCTGACTGATTTCAACCGCAGCTTCAGTGTCTAGAGTAGGGGCGGGCGGGCGGGCGGGGGCAGGGCGCTTCAGATTCTAGAGAGCATTTAATTGGACAGAAGATGTGATCAAAATCTGTGATTGATTTGAACAGAAGTGAGAGACTTTAAGTTTTGAATGCTTGTATCATATAAATGTGAATTTTGTCATTGTTTTGGAACATGCCAGCTTATTCATAACCTTAAGGCTAATATAATCATACTAAAAGCTAAAAAACTTCATTTTGATTTCAGGGGGCCTTTAAGCACCTATAAATGTAACTCCATGACTATAAATTCAAAAACACACTTTTACTGGAAAATTAAGGCCCTGCCATAAAGTTACACTACCATTGCAAAGTTTTGGGGCAGAGAGATTTTTTTTCTTTTTGAGATAAATGAATAGTTATATTCAGCAAGGATGTATTCAACTGATCAAAAGTGACAGTAAAGACATGTATAATGGTACAAAAGATTTCAAATAAAGGCTGTTATTTTGAACTTCTATTTATCAAAAAGTCCGGAAAAAAAATTATCACTCCACAAAAAAAATATTAGGCAGCACATAATTACATTTGTGACCTGTGCTGGTAAAATGAGTCGCAATGAGCAAATTTTCTCTATTAAAAATCACAATGATATATGATTTATTGGAATTACTGAGCTGCACCTGTTTGAAATCAATAGAGTCAGCAAAGTCAATTTTGAGAAAAATCAAGTTAAAGTTTCAAGTTAAAGGTTCTGAACAAAATCACCTAGCAACCATATTTAAATAACAAAAAATTTGGCGGCCACCAAGCCAAAACTAAATATCTATAGTAGAAATATACATATACACAACTTTTTTTTCCATTATACCACAATTGTTTGATTAACATTAATGAAATTGATAGTCTATAGCTAAGACCTACTGTACCGCACGGACCTAATGTTACAAATCAGATTCACTCAAGACATAACAGATAATGTTTGTGTGAATACTCGCCAGGACAGATATTTTAAAATATTGTAATTCTGTGTGTATCAGGATTGCACGCTGTCTGAGGCGTCTTTGTGCGCACACTTCGGATGTGTCAGTCAGCATGAGGTAGGCTACTCCTCTCATTCAAGGTCCTCCTCTCAGAAAACATACAAATAAAGATATTTTTAGATGTTTAATTGCCATTTGGAGCATTGGGATTGCTAGACTATGGCTTAATGAACTTATTTTTGTGAAAAAAAGCGAAACATTTTTCACTTGTTTTGCCTGTTGCTTGTAATTCGCCCGTGCACATTCCGACTCCTTTTGCCAGCAAGTTTAAAATATATTCACGTAGAAAACAATCATTTTAAATTGTAATAATATTTCATATTATTATCATTTTTAAATAAATAAATGCAGCATTGATGAGCAATACAGACCCCAAACTTTTAAACATCAATGTATATCT
Source organism: Gobiocypris rarus (assembly GCA_023029165.1). Lineage (NCBI taxonomy): Eukaryota > Metazoa > Chordata > Actinopteri > Cypriniformes > Gobionidae > Gobiocypris > Gobiocypris rarus. Next base: position 7,569,736 of record CM040920.1, read on the forward strand.
CAGACAGCCTGTTGTTGAAAGGAACGGCGCACATGTATATAAACTATTGATTTCACACAACAACAAAAAAACTGTACACAATTCACACTCTACAGTTACCTATCAGATGTTCATACAGCAGCAGAATATGGTCAGTCCTGTGGTCAGTTATGTTGTTCATACACAGCTTGAGATTAAAAGACGACTAACCAAATCCAAAGAAGTCAGCTTTCAGTTTTAAGGTCATTTACTGGTATGTAACATATTTTTACATTGGTATCACCAAAGCATTTGCAGAGATTGCTGTCTGCAGTTCAAAATGCAAAAGAAAAGGTGAACAGCATCACTATATGACATTTTTATGAGTCACTGAATTTTAATGTGCTGTATGGAACTGCATCAGTTAACAACTAGCCACTTCACTGACACACATGACATGTGTAAACACGACAACATTGCATACTCTTATTACAACCGTGTGATGAAAAGGATTAAAAAGGAGGATGTCCAATCATTTTACAGTATATAGGTTCACAGCTGCCTTTTCCCATGAATCTATAGTTCTCTGTAGTCTGAGGAGCTGACTGAAAAACCCAAATCACAAGTGAGCACCGACGCAAATCAAAGCCAAATGTGCAGAGGGGGGTTTTGGTGAAGTCATGTCCCACACCCACCCATCAGCCGGGCTTCATTACTCACAGAGACAGTCCTTTCAGTGCAGGCAGGAGAGAGCCGCCCCAGGCGATCCCTGTATATGCTGCTGTCTATGATTGCTGCCATTAAGCAGCCAGCTGTGCTGCTGGCAGTGAAAGATCATCTGTGTACTCCTCCGTCTCAATGTACCATGAGTCTGTACCTCTTCTCTCACACTGTCTCTGCACAAAAGACACATGCATGACACTTTGCCCTCTGTGCTGCCAACATACAACCTGAAAGGGCTGGCAAACTCAGTGTCCTGAAAGCTTCATATGACACAGACAGACATCCGATGCTAGAGCAGGGGAGAGAGAGAGAGAGAGAGAGAGAGAGAGAGAGAGAGAGAGAGAGAGAGAGAGAGAGAGAGAGAGAGAGAGAGAGAGAGAGAGAGAGAGAGAGAGAGAGAGAGAGAGAGAGAGAGAGTGTATTTTTATTCATTTTTATAGTGATTAGAAAGAGACCAGAAGCAAAGGTCAAAAGCAGCAGAGCATCTTTCACCAGCAAAACAACATAAACACAGACAAAAACTAGAAGCACAGAAAACTTTGTGGTTTCAGACAAAAGCAGTGTTTCCCCACAGGATTCCTAAAGGTTTTAAGGGTCTACAGGCTCACCAGGAAGGACATTTGATATACTTTAAGTTAATAATATTATTAGAAAAAACAGCAATAATAATTTTGTATTATTATGTATTTTGTATTATTATCATCTCTAAGACATAAACTGTAAAATAAGGAATATTTCATTATAAGTAAATTAATTACTACAGTAGCAAAAATCACAAAACTTGTCTTTATTTTTTTACTTGCAAGAGTTAAAAACTCAAGCTTTTATAAAAATTAGGTTGAACCACTGGAGTCACATGGACCCTTTTAACGATGTCTTTATACCTTTCTGGACCTTGAAAGTGTTAATTAAACTGCTGTCTATGGAGGGGTCAGAGAGCTCTTGAAAAAATATCTTCATTTGTGTTCTGAAGATGAACGCAGGTCTTACGGGTTTGAAACGACAAGAGGGTGAGTATTTTATGATAGAATGTTAATTTTTGGGTGAACTAACCTTTTAATTAAATCGCAGTCTTTACATTTTGATAATTGCACTAACCCATATTGCAATTTAGACTTTTAGTTTGATTGACAAATGCTTTGCCAAAGCTATGGTGCAAAACACAATGTAAATAAATAAATGGTAAACAATAACCACAATTATAAAACAATGAATATTAATAATAATATAAATACATTTTAATAATAATAATAATAATAATAATAACAGCTTCCTGTGAACTGTTCTGACGTGGCTGATCAGTTTAAAAGCCGCTGCACTTCACACAGCACACCATGGTGTTCAAGTTCACAAACATATTTTTTGATTAATGCAGCTCTTTTTAATGAGTCAATCGGTGAGAATTCAAACCAAATGGCAAATTAGCCTGAATCAAACAAAGGAGCAAATAACTAAATCCCATAAAAACAGTGCTACAGAAATGTATTCTATTAATCAATGTACACGCGTTACAGTATGTGTAGACGTAGACACTTTGAACAGATAAATTAACTAAGTTCTTGGAGTGATTAGGAATTCTGGTATGATTCAACTGTTAGTGTACGTAGCCATACATAAGACGGATGGAATTGCATTGCATCTCGCTGTTCTTTTGAGCGTCTCATGGGATTAAATTATTATCCCTTTATATTATTATCCCTTGTGCGTCAAATAAAAAAAATGGTTAAACTTTTGCAAACACATTTAAGATCCAAGTTGTCCTGTCTAATCAATTAGACCTCAAAGTATGACTCAAAATGTCATTATAACAGAAAAAATTTAAATGAGGCCCCATTTCAACATGTATGCAATATAGTTGATATTGATAGTGGACTTCAATCAGTGTGAAATGTGCAAGTTCAAGTCAAAATTAATGATCAAGAACTAGAGTACCGATTAATCTAGTCTAATTCAAAATACAAAGGGAAATACTAAAAATAGTACAATGCAAAAATTCTGTTTCTTCTTGTGGCAAACTCTTATTATAGAGAAATAAATAAGCAGTAAAGACTAAGAGCGAGCACATGGTTTACATTCTCTGGGTGTTTGTTGATCTGTTGCTGTGCCACATGAGAAACACTAAACCAATCACTATGTGTTATCAGCTCAACAGCTGTTCGGCAAGATTCCCATCACAAAATGACTAAAAATAACCACATGCGTTTTATACAACATCCATTTCGCTGTCTAAGCTACCAAACATTTGCGCTTTACAGTTAATATTATAGGGATAACTAATATTACTGGGCTTAACTGTTAAACAGCAGAAAACAGAAAGGGGAAAGGGTTTTAATTTTGCTTTAGCAGCGTAAGGCCTCTAACACACTTTTCACATCATAATGATCATGCCAAAACATTGAAGCCAAACCATTTATTAAAGTCACTCATGTGGGCTGATGAAAATAATGGGTTTGAAGATTATAATCCACAGCATTGTTCCTTCTGGAGCGTGATTTCATCCCTCAAACGCAATGAAGGCAGAAAGCTTTCACTAAACAAGACAGCGGGGCAGGGGTCTGTGCGTTTATCAGCAGTAAAGATCGCCCTTAAGGCAAGGGTCAAGCAGGGCTAAACACAATTAAGCCATCAGAGAGTTAGCCACATCAGCATGGATGCGTAAAATACAGCACTTGACAAAGAAGGTTTACGGGATGTCGTAAATGCATAACGGCCTTGCGGACTATGTGCAGGAGGAGCTGTGTTTGTAGAACATAATTCCATCTGAACGAACAACACAGTCATGACTGTGACAGTTGCAAACAAGCTGCACCACATCTGTCGCAATGTGAACTCATCTCGAACAGACAAGCACCAGGCGCACAAATAAAGGGAGCACTGAGCATTTACAATAAAGAATAATTGGGTTGTTTACGTGACCTGGCATTTTCACTGTGACAAGATAAAAATGTATATAATTAGTATTGTCTTCATTTAAAATGCAGTAAATGGTTGAACATTTCCTACATGGACCTGTTGATATATAAATGCTAGATTAGATGTTTTTACATTTTTGAGCCAAATCTCAAAATTGTCCTATGATTCAACTTTTATCAATTAAAAGGAAAAGCATAAAAATGTTGATAGATCATTTTACAAGTGTCTATTTTAGTAAATGGCAATTCTTTTTTATCCATATATTTCTATATTGTGTTCAAGACAGTGAGTCAAATGTTAATTCAGTAACCAAACTGAAGTCAAAACAATAATTCATGGAGTTTGAAACGGATTTGTTAGTTTCCTTTGCTGACTCATTTAAAAGAACAACAAACCATTCACAAACGGGTCTACACTGGTGGTCACACTGAATGTTTGGGAATGACTACGCAATGCAAAGATGTGCAGGAAACAGTGAAGAAACCTGCTAGGTTCACATTCAGACAAAATATCCAACGTGCTAATCTGAACACAGGAGAAAACAATCAGCTAGCTCAGGCTGGGGCGCATATATCAACAGACCTACAGAGAAAGGCCAAAGTGTGCTGCAAAAACAGAGAGAGGCAGTGCTGAGTAAGGGGATCTGGTGGCAGTAAACTCTCCTCCAATGGCAGCCATAAATTATGGAGCCGTGAAGGCAATTGTGTGTGAGCGAGGGACACAGGAAACTTGAAAGAGGGAAAGACGACGGCAAAAAAACAGCTTTCAAAGAAGACCAGAGAACAACACAATCACGCAAGGCTTCTGGGTAAATTGCTGTTTGGTCAGGCGTTGAGTAAAGTAATTAGGTTATTAAGTTGTTTGACAACTGTACAAACCCATCATAAGTCAGACGATTGTTAAGTGTAAAGAACAGGGGAAGAATCGATGAAAAATAGGTCTCCATTTTAAAAAGCAACACAAAAACACAATGACAGAGTATGTTTTCTCTGAACATCAGGCAGTAAAAAATCTATTGACTAGCCTACATCAAATATTTCTCCAGGTAAATCACCAATTTCAACTAACCCATCCAAAACCAACAGATAATACTGCTTGTGGATGCCGATTTGTAAACATACTGTTCCAGTCATGCTAAAATACACAATACGATAAGAGCTATGACCTAGTTTACCAAGACACTGTGTAAACTATTATGTCTTCAGTGACACATGATCCTTCAGAAATCATTCTAAAATGCTGAGATGGTGCTCAGTTATTATTGGTGCTCAATTATCAATAATGGTTCTTATTATTATTAATGTTGAATATTGCTTAATAGCTTCGTGAAAAAACATGATAATTTTCCTAGGATTCTTAAATGAATAGAAAGTTCAAAAGAACAGCATTTATTTGAAATTCAATTATGTAATATTATAAATGTCTTTACTGCCACTTTTGAGCGATTTAATGTTTGTTTAATGTTTATTTTAAACTTTTGTATGGTAAAGCATCACGGTTGATTTCCAAAAAAAATATTAAGCAGCAAAAACTGTTTTGATAAGAAATGTTTCTTTAGCAGCAAATCATGATGATTTCTGAAGGATCATGTGACACTGAAGACAGGAGTAATGATGCTGAAAATTCAGCTTTGCATGACAGGAATACATCACATTTTAAAATAGACAGCTCTTTTAAATTGTAATAATATTTTACTGTATAATCACTGCACAGCACACAAAACAACCCAAATATTAACTTCAGATTACATGTGCTTCACGCATTTACTAAATGAAAATATGTTCTTGATATAGTTATTATGAAGTTACCGTTTTATAAAAGCAATTGTTTCGTGAATACAGTCACGCTGCTGTCTTTAGCCAAGATTATATTCACCATATGGCACAACCTCTCATACCTTATTACTTATTTGAATCAGCAAGGGGCTTACGGAGTGCTCACGAGTTCTTGATGTGGGTAAGTGCACCATGACACATGCTGGGTCGTCGGTCTGTGCATGTGTGGGCGCTATGACAACCGTCCCATGTGCCATACTACGATTTCTCTTTGAACTCTTTTATCGTGTGTGCCTGGCCCAGATGGCGCTGTGCTGCTGCTAACATTACATAATCAAAACAGCGTGAGCTGTGAAACATTTACAATCTCTTGCTCGCTGCCTTTCTGTCTCTTTTAAAGGACGTCAAACACTGTTATTTTCCATCTTTTCAGCAGGCCTTCAAAACAAATAATGATCTTATTGTCAGACATGAGCCATTGATCTGAGAGTCATCCAAACCCCAAATCATTCCAGCAACATAAAGGATCCCGTCATATTGCCTCCGCAGAGCTATTGTTCCCACTTTAAATACTCCACAGCTGCAGCTCAACGCACAGCACAGCACATCTCCGACTCAAAGATCTTGGGAGGAATGACTCACCAGAGCTGGCCACTGGATCTGCTTGGCTTTTGTTCCCTGCAGCTGGGCACCCTCCTTCCTTTTGGCCCAAACCAGCTGATGTTCCAGCAGAAAGATCTGGAAGTCTTCGTACACCTTGACCCACTCACGCTTCTCCCACTCAAGGTCGTCAAACTCTACGTACACCTATGGAAAGAGCAAGAAGAGGGGTCAAAGTTTGGTCACGGTAGCACTCTGAGCACTCCTCTAGCATCATGCTAGAGAAGTTCCCCAGCTGTATAAACTATAAAAGCATATAAGTGGTGTGGGAAGACATTTCTGAGTTGATATGGAACATTGTTAAGGACATTCACATGATTCGCATCAAAGTTACCCACTGCATTGAACCTTAACGAGCGAAGCATCAAGATCTGGCTTAAGCCCTGGGCTAGTGTTGTGCCAGGTCAAGCTTATTACATGTTGTAATTGACACACAATTTCAGCTTTTATGTTGTTTACCACTGACATTTTGGTGCACAACCTAATGTTAATCAGACAATTTGTGTGACATATTATTATATGAGCGGTACAGGCACAAAAATCAAAACAAGATAATAGAGAGTCTGACACAGTGTAAATACTCTAAGTTGTATGCAGGAGTAGGGGAATTACAGTTACGCCATATAAAGAGACCAGCATGCTCAATGAAGACCAGAAGTCAAGTTGAAGTTCAATCAGTTGAAGTTCTCCACACTTACAAAGGCAGTAGAACATGAGTAAGATGATCCAGACTAAAACTAACTTAAAGGGGTAGTTCACCCAAAAATGAAAATTCTGTCATTAATGACTCACCTCCGTTCATCTCCAGAACACAGTGTAAGATTTTTTAGATTTAGTCCGAGAGCTTTCTATCCCTCCATTGAAAGAGTATGCACAGTCTGTGTCCAGAAAGGTAGGAAGAAAGGTATGAAAAACATCATCAAAGTAGTCCATGTGACATCAGTGGGTTAGTAACACTCTTTTGAAGCATTGACAATACATTTTGGTCCAAAAATACAACTTTATTCAGCATCTTCTCTTCCGTGTTTGTTTGAATCCACGTTCACTAGTCCACAGTGAAGCTGCTGGCGTAAGACGCAAAGCGTGCATCTCCCTCAGACTACATGGACGCTCTGGTGCACCAGATAACACGTCAGCAGCATCTTACGTCAGCAGCGTCACTGTGGACTTGTGAACGCGGAATCAAACAAACACGGAAGAGAAGACAATGCTGAATAAAGTCATAGTTTTTGTTATTTTTGGAACAAAATGTATTGTCGATGCTGTATACTGTGCATACTCTTTCAATGGAGGGACAGAAAGCTCTCGGACTAAATCTAAAATATCTTAAACTGAGTTCCAGTGAGGTCTTACGGGTGTGGAACGACATTAGGGTGAGTCATTAATGACAGAATTTTCATTTTTGTGTGAACTAAAGATATAAGAAATACTAATACTTGTAGTCAAATGGATAATCGGTCAATGTTATTTATTCAGGTTATGATAGGTTAACAGTACAGATAACTTTAGCAACATCTGAACATGGTATTCTGTTCTTTACACAAATTAGGTTATTCCAAGACATTATCTTTGACACTATGTCCTATATACATAAGCAACTTTGATAAGGGTAACAGGTGAGTCATAAACTCTAGAAGGACTCTTCTCATCTGAACTGCTGTTGAACTCTCCGGGACACTATTCCTTTGGCATGGTCACAAACCAACAAGCAATTTTGCTTTTAAAAGATGCCGAATAGCCGTACAAATACAGCCCTGACGTCTAGGGAAAAACAAGGCAAAATTTGGGCTGTCAGTGAAAATTTAAAAAACATCTAACATAACCCAAGAATAGACTAGTCATATAGAATATGAACATGTCAAAGAAAGGAAACCAAACATCTTGTAATCACTGTTGACTTTGCTACATGATGGAATATTTCGACAAAAACAACATGTAACCAAATTCAAGGTTATTTTGGCTAGAAGTGGGTTACTCATAGAAGGACTATATCGGGACTGCAGTTAACCGAGATTAAATGACGGCTATTGCTTGCTGGGATGCCACTAAAACTAATAAACAACCCCTGTGAGCACAATTAGATAAAAAAATAAGCAAATTTTCCCTTCAAGGCTAAGTTTTTATCAGGACTTCACTGGAACAGAACATGAAATATACATCCACACAGGGCACAGAATAAAATGAATAAGAATAAAGTTCAAACTGATTAATTACAAAAGAAGTGCATAATTATTCTCTGGCAGCCAGGCTAAATGAGTAAACTCTTCTCCTGCAATCTTGACATGGGTCAAAGCCCCAGTCACCTCTCCGATAGCAAATACAGACACTCCCTGTAACATACATATCAGAAAAGACTGATGGTTTTAAGAAAACTATGATTTCAAATTCATTATATAATACAAGAAGAGGGGTGGTAAAATCACCTCCCCCCTTTATAGACCATTTTGGGGTTCAATACTAAATACTAAATACTTTAGTGGTCTAACTAAAAATAATGGAAGGAAAGAGAAAAACAAGACGCATAATAATACATCCAAGCACTTTAAATCTTTAGAACAAGCATCCTTCAGTTTACATTCTTGACATGTACCATCTAAATTGCAGAACATCTTTTAACTTCTTAACAAGTTCATCTTATTAGTGTTTAAAAAAGAAAGTAGTAGAAGAAAAAAGAAAAATCACAATCATTCATTCTAGTTGGAACATCCCATTTTAAAGTCTAAAACCTTGACTGATTCATAATTTTTACTTAATAGAAAAAAAATCAAGGATTTAAGCATTATATTAACAGTTACAACATTTTACCAGTATTCTGCCAAAATATATGTTAGGCTTCAGGATTTGAAAAAGTGAAGAGTTAAAAGTTTTAGTTAAAAGTGAAGAATTTAAATATAAATATTAGTATGGTTACTTAAATAAAATTAATATAATAGCTATCAAATATAAATTTTTACAATATTAATTTACAACAGGAATATATTTACTTGCATGTCATGTGATGATTAACTGACATCAGAGTCACTTGTACAAACAAATGTGTAGTTAAATTACTTAACCTAAAATGGAAGGTTGGTAAATATTTTCCATATAGGAGTTCGGCTGACAAAAAAAAAAAAATTGGAACCCCTTACAGTGTTTTAATAAAAGCATCTAATAGACAACAATTTACTGTTACTGGAAAAATTAAATAAGTTCCAGTGCAATGTCATAGCCATAAAAGCTCAGTGGTCTTAAATGACCTCGTTTTGGTTTGATTTTATGGACAGACGTGGTCACTGCAGACCCACTGAATGTCCTGCCTTCCTCACAGTCATGCTGCTAAAACTGCGCCTCTGTCCTGCTGTTGTGTTTAGCTGTGAAACAACCCACAGCCATGTGATTCAAAGAGGAGCTGGTGTGCAGGACGTTTGTGAGACACTGAGACGAGCGGGAGAACATGTGTTTGAGCTGCTGGATGTTTTCAACATATGCAGCGTGTCGTAACGACAGCATGTTTCTGGCCTGTCAAAGTCTCCTCTTTCGCCGTGTGAGTGCGTAAGGAGGGCGTAGCGTGATAGACTGGAGAACTGGTTTCCAAAAAATAAGCTGCACTGAAATTTTGGCACTGTTTTTGAACCTGTATTCCAACTGGAAAAACTGTTCCTCCACTGGACAACGTCCATCTGTTGACTAATACGATCTTGCGCACAACACTTTTAAAGTGCGTACAGAAAGGACCCAGCTAATGATTTGAAATGCCCAGATCTTGTGCTGAGAGCTGTGGGAATCATCAGTGCGAGTGAGTCAGCCAAGAGCACATTGCACAACCCCAGTGCTGAGCAACGTGCAGTAACAGGAGCGGGTTTCATAATGTGGATTCATCCCAGAAATGATTCACTGACTCTGCCTGTTGTGGTTCTCTCACCATGACTGGGGTTGTGAGGCTCTAATGAGTGTTTGGAGGGAAACGAGGGAAGAACAGACCTGTCAGGACAGATTTCACATCTGGACCCCCCTGTTATGTGCAGGCTAAGCTAAAGTAAAAGGCCAATTTTAAAGCATCGCTTGAAGCAACATCCTGTCCCATTTGTCCTATCAACAAAAATCTCACAGTGGTGTTTTATAGGGATGTTGTCCCTACGGTAACCCAGTGACCAATGAATGAAAGAAAACAAAACAATTTAATACCAAAACAAAGTGATTTTTTAGCAAGGGTTTTGTGGGTCCTTAGTCCATTTCTTTAGGCCCTTTTCACACCAAGCATCCCAACTATTATCATCCACACCAACGGACGATAATGTTCTGTTCATTATGAGCGTGCACTGTGGTTTTGTCACCCGCTGCTTTACATGCTCAAGCTCTTTAAAGTCGTGTGGATTCTGATTGGCTGTCCATTTTTTTATGTTCATCAGCTGGAAAAAAGGTGGAATGTCTGTGTCTTTATCATTATAGTTGTGGTGCGGATTCCCAAATGAAATCATTCTCATGATTGATTATAAAAATTTTTTAATAATCATTAAAAATAGGTTATAGTTATCGTCCTTGATGCTAATGGCCCCAAGTCGTTTATGTAAGTCTATTTATAATCCACCAGACACAAATCATAAATTTTATCATTTGAAAACTAATAGCACACCCCTCCTCAACCAGCCACATGATTTCAGGTATTAAAGCTGAACCAATATTAAAGTTGTATACTATTCTAAATTAAAAATTGTTGGAATGGTCGACAACAAAAAAAGTAATGTAAAATGTTTTAATTAAGAAAATGCACATGCAAAATTGAAAACACAATATCGGACAAACAGTCCAAAGTATGACCAACAGTTAAAAAGCTCAGAAAAATGTATTTCCCCCATTTTTAGTGTGTTGGTTGACCACATGCGACACACACATCCTTGCACAACAGCAGAGCACATGACCTTCCGAAAAAGAGACAACAGAACAGACACTCCCACCTCAGCATCTGTACATCTGGATCAGTACATGAAATGACAGATGTCCTACTCTAAAAAGAAATTAAAGGTTATTTATTGCCATTTATGCTTACATTAAGAACCTTAAACATCCATTGAACCTTTCCATTGCACCATAGGTTCTTTATAGTAAAAATAATATTGAAAAAATTGCTATTTTACTCTAAGGTTAATTGATGAACCAGCTGCAAGAAAAAAACATATTTTGGCACTTTTATTTCTAAGAATGTATATTAATAACTGTAACTCAAATGTTGTTTAGAAACTATTCATCAACAAGTTCTCTCCACCTCCAAAACGACTAATAAGAACATCTGAAACAGTCTGTGATGTCCAAAAATGGTAAGTAGTCAGCTTTCTACATTTTGAGACTCTCTGTGTGTGCGTGTGTGTGTGCGTGTGCGTGTGTGTATATAAAGTCCAGCCTTCATTCCTGTAGTGACACATGTGACCGACGACTTCTGTTCTTCCCTCCCCCATCCTGCTGCCCCCTCCATCCCATAATCCCCTTCACTGCAGGGATCATGGAGGACGGCTTTCCTCATTCGCCCTCTCTGTCTCAGAATGAAACATTAACTTCATATTGTGTTTCTGCTGAACACACCCTCTAAGTTGAGTCTCCGCTGCTGGCTAGATGAAAAATTCACTCTCATTAAAAATTGACATGGGGCAGAGGGCGAGAATGAGTATGTGTGTGTGTAGGGCACAGTTACTTCTATGCTGGTTATTCAGGCAGTGACCTGTAAGCCTGAGGTTCTGGTATTAGTGAGAGGCTCCATACACTGCTGCCACAAATACTACCCAGGTAATTATGGTTACACAATTAATCAAAATAAAACCTAAAATCACTATATGGCTTAAAGCAAATATCAAATGCATGTGCTCCGAGTCTATACTATAACATGCATTTTAGGAACCCACCATGCACCAACCATCTTCCCATTCTTGTAACGAGAAGCAATTCTAAACTGACTGTTGTCAATAAAAAAAGATGATTTCTATGCTTAAAGTTTTTCAGATTTTTCAAAATCTTTGACAAAATAAGCGATGATGCAGAATGAATGGAAAAATCTGGTTGAAAATAAACAGAGGGAGGATGGGAAGTCTGCTGGACAGGAGTACAGTACACAGACAGATGGTACAGTTCTGTTCCTTCAGCAGGGTGGAAGCCGCCTCACCCAACAGTAACTGAGCTGCTCAGATTGATTACCAACCTGAACGGAGGGGAAGCCTCGCACACCAGATTAAAAAAGAAAACAAACCTTCCTCCATGCAAGTCTAGATTACTACTACAAACCTCATCATGTCATGCTAATATTTTTAATGTGCGTGTCTGTTAGTAGCAGAAAGTGGATCAGGGCAGGTCATTATGTCCTGTGTCCATAAGTGCCTGTCAAACATCTTTCTCAACATTTTACAATATTTCACTCATATCTGACCTATAGAGCTTTATCAATCATCGATCGTTATTAACAAAGCAATTCAACGCTGAACTGTAATAAACAGATACAAAACAAGGACTAAAGTCTATGTACATAATCCATAGTTCAACCATAAATTAAAATTGTGTCATTATTTACTCACAGTGTTTCCCATTCATTAACTAGACTGTGGCAGCCCGCTATAGTCTAATCTGTCCCGCCACAGTTTTATAATGAACTGAAAATATATTTAAACTTCTCACTTAAAATGTCTTTAAAGTTGCAAAATGACTTTATACTCTAATCAAATAGCAAAAGGCTGTGGCTAAACAAGTCTTTCCGCGCTGCATATTTTAAACCGAAGTGCGCACTTTGCTCACACACTCAACTAGTGATCCAGTGTTTTCCGGTGAGACACTATAATCACAAATTCACCAACTTTTCTTTGTTAAATTTGCAAACTGAACATGGGTAGGATCTCTTAATATTGTACTTTCAAAGTCCACCAGATTGATGAATTTAACTTAAAAACGTACAAAAATTTCTTGCGGAGCGATCAAGTTCCACCCACCACAATCTCACAAAATCGTGTGGGAAACACTGACTCCTATCATTCCAAACCCTCTTTCTTTAAACAAACAAGATTGCAAGTGAACATTGCAAGTGAATGAGGTAGATACTATAAAAAGCAGGATAAAAAGTCACTCTTAATATTCCAAGTTTCCTGAAGCTATACGTTAAAAGTGTCACGTTGTTTTACACTAACGATCTCTATTGTACTTTTCAAATACTCAAAATGAAATACCAGGTTTGATCCATGAACCCAAACACCACTAAACAAGGCACGGCAAGTTTGAATATGCAACAGCTAGGGGTGGGAACACTGATCTATATAAATGACTGGATTGCTCATGACGTCATATTAAGTGAAGCCGCTGCACGGCCATGTTGGTATTCCCTAGATAGCTCACGCGTTCTATTGAATCAATAGGACATTACATGATTTTATGAGGGAATAGTAAGATGGCCGCTCGAACACTTCCGGTGGCTTCACCGCCTGATGGCAGCTTAGAACGCGATGAGCAATCCAGTCATTATATAGATCAGTGGGTGGGAATCACAGGTCAACCCACGATACGATAATATCACAATATTTTGTATCGATTTTTTGTCCCACCCCTAGCAACAGCACAAATGAGATTTGTGAAGATATGATTCTCAATCTGGTCAGGGTCACTGTATTGTTTCATTGTATGGGAAAGCACAGCATCAACATTATTTCTTCCGAGGACAATAAAAAGATAATTTGAAGATAGTACAGATGACATGAACAAAAGTAACTATTTCTTTCATTTCAATTCCAAGAAGCAAATGTTTTTTGCCGACAAACATTTCATCACCATCTCTGTGATGCCACAAATCCTCCAAGATGCCAGAGCGCTTTTACATTCCGCCCATCTGTTTAACTACAGATGAAAGGGGCAGATCTAAAGCTGAAAGCACAAGGATAAACGCAGTGAAAATCTGATCCAGGATCAGATTTGACCTAAGAGCAGGTTTACCCAGCTTACTGATCTCTGCAAAACTAATGATTTGCTATTTACAAGAGAAGTGTGAGGAAGAGTACACAATATGGATTAAAACACACATGACAATGAACTAAAGCAAAACACTAATTAAAATACCTATGCACGTTCTATGAAAGCAGGAAGGGTTAACCTAAGATAACAAGCAGAACAAAAGCAGGAAGAGGCTGGAAACACTGAACACAGATGACACCTCCCCATCTCGTTTCCAGATGGAGGAAGCCACCACACGTGCCTACGCTGTGGCACACAGAACCAAACGGAGGTCAGACGCCACGTTTAATCTGATTATGGATCCGGTGCCAGATACACAGCAGAGCAGGGATAACTGAGGGTTAACTCAGAGCTCACAGACAACACAAGGAGAGCAAGACCAGAGAGAGACCGTGAGAGAGTGGGAATGTTTTTAATGGGAACAGTTAGAGGTTCATCTCTGGTCTACCTGGCCATGCATAAGAGATGAGGCTTGTACAGACTCCAAATCATGAAGGCAGCAGGGGTGTTATATAACTGCATTCAGTCAGACGCTCGGGGAGATGAGAGCTGCCTGCCTGGTTGTTGAACCCTACACAACTAGATTAAGGTCTAGAAAAGCAGTTAGGCTGGGCCAGGCACGTCCAGGATTTGACCGGTTTATGTAGACTATGGAAATGCCCGAAAATGGAAAATAACGAGGCTGCAAAATTCCTTGTTGCTAAACAGTTCTGGAATCTGGCCACTGGAGTCCTTGAGCATGTTGTGCAGTGCAAGCAAACCCCTGGTGAATAAATCTACTGTATTTTCCGACTGTAAGTAAAACATCGGTAAATAAAACGAACCACATGTATTTTGGTTCCCCACACTCCACATCAATTTATTTAAAAATACAGAAATTAACAGACATAAATTATAGTGTCATTGATTATTTAAAACAACGTTTATATTAATTGCATTGTACAGGCTACTATGGAAAATAAATCACAGAACATGTCAGATGTTTAAAAAAAATTAGGCTTTTATTCAGGAAAATACGATAATCAGGAACAGATCAGGACTAGTTGTCTGACAACCAACTAGTCATTTACTGTATACTGAATAATTCAGTGTTTTGCCTAAAAAGGAATTGAAAGACACAATGCCTTGGACAGGGGTCTAACATTAACAGTTACTGCCATTCAAAATAATCAGAGCTTTAGCATCAGAAACAATTACTTCAAATGCTGATGTGTGAAAAAAATCCAATTATTATGCAAAGTCCATAGTACGTCTCTATAGTTTTGTGTAATGAAAGGTTATAGATACAATTATAGAGGCAATTTGATGAACATCTGTCAGTTTCCGTTTCAGACATTCAGTTCCATTAATAGTTAGAACATCAGTTTTCCTCTGCCAACAGAACTCTGCACAGAAATATGCAGTACATGTATCAGAGGCACTTGAATCTCTGCCGTTGTCATGACGATCAGTGCACGTCCAATCTTCTGTCTGCAGAGCACGAGAATCAACAAACAACTTTAAATGTGTGATTCATTGTTTAATCACCATGATTAAAACGCTGCATAAAAGCACATTTTGTGATGCAGGACACTTCTTTGCAATGGAAAGACTCCAAAGGCACATGACAGGAGAGATATTACATTACAGCAAACTAGTTATATCACTTATATTATAGCAAATACTACTGTATAATATTGCATCATTTATTTTGGATTACAGTTCTTTTGTTTGAAATCTGAAATGGCTTTATTTTACAACATGTTGCAGAGAATGCATGCAATAAGTTGCATCAACCACTGTCATACGGTCTTTCTCAAAATTACGCTAATGGAATTATTACAGAACCACAATCAGAACTAGAGTCATAAAAATCCTTGTATCAGTGTATCTGTAGGATTTTAAGACCTTATTCAAAACGATAATAATGTTAAAATAAAGGTAATAGACTTTTGTTGCAGGTACTATTGATATCTACTGAATGTGTTAAATGAAGTTGACAGTCTTCTCTTCCTGTGATGGGGCGGCCCAGAGGAAAGCCAAAAGAGTTTACGTTGAATTAAACGGCAGATACAGTTTATAAACAAACTAAACCAACCAATTATACAGTGTCACATTAACACTAACTGTTCGACTAATCGTTCTGACGATGATGAAATTATCAAATATGTAGTTTTGCATTATTGTGGAACATTTTGGGACTAACGAATAGATGAATAAAATTCACTACTAACTGCAGTGGAAAAGCAAACCGAAACAAAGTAAAGCGAGCCAAGCCGGGCCGTGCCGAGTCGTACCACCCAGTGTAAAATGCATACACCTCAATACCAGCCCAGAGAAAAAAGTAATTGTCCTGGTTTGAAGAATGAAGAGAACATGTTGAAGCGCACACACGGATCTCTAAGGCAACTACTCACAGGGATAAAAAAAAAACACACAACAAATGTGCAGACATTACGATATGTAAGAGCTGGTTGCTATGCAACTAACAGCACATAGACCAGAACGCTCCGTCTTTATCTTTCTCTCCATTCTGGCTTTCTTTCAAAAGGACAATGTCCGCTATGAACGCCTGGGGAACGTGGCGAGCTGCTGGACTCGCTGTGGGTCAGTGAATTAACTGGACTCATCAGACAGCAGAGCGGAGCGGGTGTATTATAAAAGAACTGAACTGAAGTGACCCTCTCCAACAGCCACAACTGTCACTGATTCACCTTGTGCCTGAAAATCAGCCCATCACATGCTCAACACATTTAAACGGATAGTGCAGCCAAAAATGACAAATGGGTTTCATTTATTCACCATCGTGTGAAACGCTTAAAAGGAGAAATGAAGCCAAATGTTAATGCTGCTCTTTTTGCATTACATTTTTTTTCTCTGCTGCAGCTTTCATATCTTAAGCCCTATTCCGACAATAATTGTTTCTCATGGGGACGTGGGGTATTTTCAACATGTACAGGGGCTAGTCTGTGATTTTATTTCCATCCGACTACAGAATGTCAGTGTTTTTTTCTCCCACCACCCAGCCGAAATACCTACTGTTCTTTGACAAACACCATGGTCGTGTGGTAATTGGAATTGCCGTCCGAATCCACATCTCTTTACAAGAAGAGATCACTTCAAAATTCACCGTTTAAATCCTTTTTGACCTCTGCGGAGCACCGTAGGATAACTGTTAGCTTCACTGTCATTTGCATGCATTTGAAAGATGCATAATTTTATTACTGAAATGCTGCGTATTTAAAAGAACAATATTTCATCCCCACTCCACCTCAGCGAGTGGGAGCTGTTAAGAACAAAAAGGAGAGAGAGAAAAAGCATGAACACATTCAAAATGGGCGTTATTTTGGCAGCAATAAACATATTTTAATATATGTATTATACACAATTGTATACATTAAAAATATAAACTAAGCATCGTTATGTTTAGCTCATGTAAATAACTGCATTAACTTTTTCCACTAATTTCCATATTTTTTTATAACATCCATCATTTTAAGACAGAAAACCATTTCAAAAATGTTGTGTATAGCTTCCTATTTTTAAACATAATAAAATAATAAACAGGATATTATTTTCCTATTATTAAATTAAATATGAATTTATTCTTATTATTCCAAGTATATGATATTTTGGTAACACTACAATAAGGTTTCATTAGTTATCATTTGTTAACAACATTAGATAACATGAACTAATAAAAGCATTTACTTCTCTTTGTTAATGTTAATTTCAACATTTAATAATGCATTATTAAAATCTAATGTTAACAAATACAACCTTAATGTAAAGTGTTACCGACATTTTATTTACAGGAGACAATCATGACACTGATCACAAAACTTGCTTTTCCACCAGGAATAAATCACCATCGAATGCAGGAGTTTTATCACTGAGGTGCCATGCAAATGTATTTTTACAGACATCCACATGAGAAACAATTTCCATCCGAATAGGGCTTTATTTGTACTTTCACATACTGGGCACACAGTAAGACACACAAGCAAAGCGTTACTGAACATCAATCCTGGCACAACATATGATACATCAACTTAAAATTGAGGCATCTGTTAATAATTACAGAGTGATTCAGTGTGGAGGATGCTTTTGGGTGAATAACCGTTTCAGTCTAAATTTCAGTTAAACACCTTAGCACACGGACAACAGCCAATCAAGATGAATCATTTTACATACAGAAGCTGAACAGCCTATTTAATTGTAACAGTCAAAGAGGACGAAAAACGGTCCAAGAAACCATGAGTAAAATTATAAATAGATTTCAGGGAATTAAAAAAGGGCACTCAAAAGAATAGAGTGGGGGAGAAAAGAACATTAAAGGGAAAGTTCACCCAAAAATGAAAATTCTGTCGTCATTTACTTAGTGGTAAAATTTGCTGTGGTAAAATTTGCGTGTTTTTCCAAACCGTAAGACTTGTTGTGCATCTTCAAGACACAAATAAGATCGAAAGTCCATTCCACCAAAACTTTGACACTCCAAAAAGTTTATAAAGACATTGTTAAAGAAATCAATATGAATTGGGTTGTTTGATTGATGTCTTCTGGAGATACAAGATTGCTTTATATAATAAACACATTTTATTTACGCTTTCATCCACATAAAAAGACTGATCAATGCACATATATACAGCAGTAAACTGAAGCTCAATAGTCAATTCATATGGATTTGTTTTACAATGTATTTATGAACTTTCTGACGAGCCAACATTTGGTGCAATGGACTTTCAGTAAGGGAACAGAACTCAGATTTCATTAAAAATATCTTTGAAGATGAACAAGTCGTTTAGATTCGGAACAATATGAGGATGATTAACTAGATAATTTTTCTCTAGGGAATTCTAACAACATTAAAAATACACTTTTTATTACCCAATTGGTGAGAATTTAATGACTTCAATTGAAGAATCACCTGTGTTTTTATAATTAAGATGAATAGATGACAATGTGTAGATTACATGAGCATACACACAGAAGAACAAAGAAAATGTGGAAAAACAAGCTCATAACAAGCCCAGTGACATTTCAGTGAGCTCAGAGAAAGAACACTTTCATCAATAAATGACTTCTAAAAGCACGTCTGCACGTCCTCCCCGCCGCTTCAGACAGTAGAGTGATTATCATTCACCGCGCCATGTGTTAGTGTGTTCGCCGCTGGAAAATCTGCCCCTCACTAACAGCAGCAGGACTTTCCTGACTGGCTGGGCCCAGACCGCTGCAGTCCAATCACTGCGGGCCCAGACGCCGCTCTGCTATCGCTGATCGCTAACATCGCGCAACCAGAAATCTGCCTTTCAAATCACTGGAGCAGAGAGAAAGTGCACAGAAGAGAGAAGGATTTAGTGATATTTTCAGGGGTTTTTTCTCTTTTATCAGATTAACGGAGGAAAGCTTCTTTTGCGGCATTGGGCGCAGAAACACCAGCGGCTCTCGCCTTGTAGACGGCATCCTCACGGTGAGCCGAGAACAATACGAAGCAACGGAGATGATGAAATGAGATGTTAATGTCACTCAAACTATAGCCTATGGGGACCATCCCTCCGGGGTTGATCCCTTTAAACATAAAAGAGACAAAAATAACAATGTACACGGTGAGCAAACCTGCACTGCTGCAGATATCACAGTGTCCTCATTTCCCCTGCCTGTCATGGGCCATCACTTCTTCTCTACATCTGTCACTTTCATGCACACACACATGCTCTCATGGGCCAGACAGAATTGTGCGTTCCTCAGAGCCTTGGGGAAAGAGAGAGGACAGTTTCTTGTTTATGCTGCCGTTTCATCATACGGGCATCAGTTATCTAGCCTCGAGGCTCAATGCTATTGAACAGCTTTACATATTATGGACAGCATTTGTCGAGAAGACTATAGCTGTGTTTGCACTGCAAGGCTTAATGCACAGATCTTTTGCCCATATCCGATTTTGTGTCCCACCAGTTCAATTAAGACACGACTATCTGATATCTGTGATTGCCTTCAGCAACATGCATGACCCCTGGGTTTTGAATGTCTCTGCTATTCAATTGATCAAATTATTTATAAAATTCATGTTGAGTGGTTCTTTGACTTTATCCATGGGGCGTTAGTAGATAGTGCATGTGATTACCTGTGTCTCTGCAGCCTCTCTGTGTGTCTCTATACAAAAGTGAAGCTGTGAGTTAGAAAAAACACACAGTTGCCATAAGAACTATATTTTATTTATAAAGTTCAAGTTGTCTTCTCAATAATAGAAGCTTATTCCGACATTAAGAAAAGTTATCTTTGTGGGCAATTGTGTCATCCTCACCTTGTCATTGAATGTAAATCAGATATGTGTTTAGACATTAATCAGATGTCCAAGATAGTGTATCTGATTTTAAACCCCATTTGGAAGTGGCTTTGAATGGATGCAGAAAATATTGAATCTAATGCAGATTTTTGTGTTTACACAATATCAAATCAGTGTCAGATGGGAGTAAAAGAAATGTTGTTCCAGTGTAAATAGTCTACATAGAGCACTTGTGTCAATCGACAATGTAGACCCTATGAAATCAAAATTAGACGTTTAGTCCACATCATTATCTATAACCTCTAATACAGAGGTTATCTATATGCTACTATCCTCAAAATTAGGCTTTTGCAGATTAAAATTACCAGTCTTTCTCTGTCAAATCTTTAATATAGACTAAAAAACAAAGCAATTAACACATTATTAATAAGCTTTTTATTTATTATTAATAAGAAATACAACACAGGGTAGAAAACTGTACTTGCCAAACCTCGTCATGGCATCTTTAGCATCACAACGGCCACATCTACATGATTGGCTCCATTGGGGGGAAAAAAAGGCATTTACTGTATTGTTCAATAATCACTGGCAGGGAAATGGGCATGAACACGTGTTAGCATCTGAGCTAACAAAAGAAAGCCTACAGAAAACTGTCTGTTGTGCAAGACTGCTAACCACATGAGAGCACTTTTAAGTGTAACAGATTTTGCTGGTTTCATTTTAGGGTTTTTCCTAAACTAAAACAGCACACGATGTAAACAAGACGTGCATATATAATTTTACCATATTTATTCACATCTGGCATATTAGCATGTAAACCAGGAACCAAGTATTTTACGATCTGCATGCTCTATTTAGATTCCACGATGAAACACAAATCTTTTCAGATGTAAGATTTTATCTAACAAACCTCAACTCACTGTACTTCCTGTCTACAAACCCGCTGACAAAGAGACAAAAATAACAACAAACACAGCTATGTGTAGAGAGAGCATTAAGAAAACAGTGCTCTGTCGTGACCCGAGGCAACATCTGCAGCGAGAGCACGCTCTGTACTTTTTCCAGATTAAAACAATGCCTTTGTTTACCACCTTTACGCTAAAGCCTCGCCTCACAAACGCTTTCTTCCTCCCACATGACAACAGAGATCGGTCAACACTGCGGTGCAGCTGAGCTCAGCTGCAGACGAGGCACGGCGGGGCAGACACTGTCAGCTGACACATTCCGTCTTTCAGAAGAAGAAATAGATCCTCTCAAACACACAGCGGTATGATGGTAGCTATATGAAATATGCCAAAGCGATAAGCTTCGTTTTGTGTCAAGTACCCCTTAAACAGAGGTAAAATGACAACATACAGAAGAAAGAGACATCAGTGCTCCATAATGAAAACATTTCAGATTTGCATCCCACAAAGCAAAGCAGCAAAATAATAGTGTTAAGCTTTAAGTAAGCTTAGGTGTAATAAAAAAGACTAAAGAAGCAATTCAGAAGACCAATTGCAATTCAGTGTACTGTACAAATATCACTATGAGGTCATCACTTTCATTTGTTTTCACTGAAATCCTGTACAATAATTATAGTGCTGCAGTTTGTACTTTTGTATGGAGTGTTTATTTCCTATTGTACAAACTTCTTATACTTTTATAATGGCTAATATTGTTTACTTAAAAATAATATAAGTTTACTTTTTAAATAATAATAAGATGCCGTATTTGGTATTGAGAAAGGGTCTGTTAGTGATTGTGATTTGACTTTAGTGAAAGCTACATGACTGTGCCATTAGATAGCATTAAAGACCATCTTTATGAGTGAGTCAGTAGCAGGGTTTCCATTCAAACGTGAAGCGAATCTTTTCAAAGTTCACAAAAAAGAGAATAAAAACAAACAAGTACATGCAAATTAGGTCCGTTTACATCAAGTTTTTCGAGCTGATGACGGTGGTATTGGTAACCTAGTAACCAACAGTAAATGTCACACCATCAGCGGAAACAACGATTAGTCACGTGATGTTTGCTACCTCAGAATTTATTCAGCAAATGCGTTTCCATCTCCCATTATTCGCATTAACTCTTTTTAACACACGTTATCTCTTTTTTTAATTAAGGACATTTTTTGAAAATTAAGGGATTTTTTTCTAAATTTGGCGTTTCCATCACTCATTTCTGATCACGAAACCTCCTAATGTGCATAAAAACAGGGTGATGGAAACATAGCTACTAGTAAAGACTTTTATATTGAAAGGGATTGAAACAAGGTTGTAAACAAGGACATTGCTTTTACTTTAAGCACCTTATAAGACACATAGCGCTGTCATGGGAAATCCCCTTAACTGTTAAAATCACAAAGAGAAAGACAACATTTCTTAACAGACATTCAAACTAATTTTGTGATTATGAATATTAGATTGACCTGCAGAATATCAGCTAGATGTAGTTAATATGCTTGATTAGTTGATCTCTCTCATAATACTCTACATAATACAATAAGCTTTAATGAAGAAACTTAACGTTCCTTTGTTACTAGTTCTAAAGTGACACTTAGAATTAGTAACGGAGGCTTGGGCTCAACTGTTAAACTGTCAATTTGAGATTTGAATCCATGTTGGAACGAAGTAGTTCCACACAAAAGAGAGTTTTTAAAGACACTCCATTATTTTTTCTTATTTTATTTACACTCTTGTTCTGTTGAACTGTATAAACGATGCAATAGCACAATCGTAGCTATGCAATATGGCTCTATATCAGCACGGCTTTGATTGCCAATGGCATTAGGCCTGCACAGCCGTGCTGATATAGAGTGATACTCTTGTGATATTGCTCATATATACGTAAATAAACAAAAGAACTTCCCAGATGTCACTTTGATACAGAAGAAATCTTCCTCAGCCGCCTATGTAAAGCACATTATTATTGAATAACAAGTAAATCAAAATGATCTTTCATCTGATGGACCGAGGCCATGTTATAAAAACAAACACCACACCAAACAGCCGAGGACATTGTCCCACATGTCACCCGAAACAACATGTCTCGCTGTAGACAAACACTGACCGGAGACACAAAGAGCGTCCCAAAGTAAACAAACAAAAGTAGGTCAAGTCTATTGGGCTTATCTATCAGCCATAGAGCTCAGAGTTCCTGCGCCACAGCAAACACAGCCGTCATGAGACACATCCTCACTGTCTCACTGATACTACAGAGATAATGCTGCACTTACATAAGAGAAGAGCCTCTCACACTCTCACTGGAGCACGTGTTCTGACATCAGCTGAGATTAATGGCACCTTGAGCAGAAAGACAGACAGAGACAAGGTCTGACACACACTTGTCTTCTCTGTTTGTCTTTGTAAGCACTTTGTAAGAATTTCCTCACTGAAAAGCAAGAGTATGTGGCAAGGTACACGGATTGAAGAAAGTATAAGAGAGGGAACGTATATATATCAGAATGTATATATCAGAAATTTGAAAGAAAATGTAAATGGTGCTGGCAAAAGTCCATACCACAATGTGAGGGTTTTGTAAGTGGTTAACAGAGCACTGCTATGCAGTTGCTAGGGTGTTCAGGGCTGGTTGCTTTCTTAGCCAAGAGCTCAGCCCCGATTTATCGTCTGGCAAGCAGAAATTGCAAATTCGATTACTTAAAATAGTAACAACACATCTCTAATCACAAGTGTTGGTGTAGTTTGCTGAACCTCAGTATAAGC
The DNA here is from genome assembly GCA_023029165.1 of Gobiocypris rarus. Classification (NCBI taxonomy): domain Eukaryota; kingdom Metazoa; phylum Chordata; class Actinopteri; order Cypriniformes; family Gobionidae; genus Gobiocypris; species Gobiocypris rarus. The sequence goes on from CM040920.1 coordinate 7,593,687, forward strand.
ATTAGTATCAGCAAATCTGGACTTCAACACTAAATAATAAAACAGTCACAGACACTCAAAACGGTTTTAATTGTTTAATAATTCCCTGTGAAGAACAACACTACCCATAATACTGGAGAGAAATTCACCAATCAGAGAAGTCACTGTTACCATGGAAACAAAGACTTCAGCTCAGCAGATTGACTTGTCAAAGCTTTGCCAATCACACTGAGAGTGTTAATACTCAAACCATTTAATAAATATACTAAATAGTAGGGTGGGGCGGTATGACAATATATATTGTGATGATGATAAAAATGTCTATCGATAGAGATTGTTATATATGCTATATATCATGGTATGTAAGCATATCCTTGCAGCACAAGACAGCTTAAAGTTATTAACACATTAGAGCAATAAAGAAACATAAATAAAAAAGAAAAGAAAGTGAGAAATAAAGTGTGGGAAGGTATTAAGAAAGGTATTAAGCGCAATAAGCTGCAAAAAGAACTTAATGTTGTACCCGTACTGACTGACACACGCAAAGCATGCACACAGAAAGCTGCTTAATGCAGGGCTTATTACACTTGAAGAGTCAAAGACATAAAATTATGTCAAAATGTCTGTCTTGGCAAGTATTCAAGTACAAGTTCAGTTATGATTAAACATAACTATTTTTAATATTTTTAATAACAAAGATAAAAAAAGAACTATATTGTGACATGTATTGCTATCGTGAAATTAAATTATTCATATCCAAGTCTGTTTTGTGGTTGTGATTGTGGTTACGCAATTTGCAATGCTTTAAGGGATGGGATGAGTTAATTTCCAATAAGAATAACAGTAGTTAAAGCCATTCTTCTTTTAAACATATGTCATAAGAACATAAGATATTTTCAGAAACATCTCAGGCAGTCACCAAATGGTCACCAAAATGGTTTGGTTATCAGCATTCAAATATCTTCTTTTGTTTTCCACAGAAGAAAGAAAGTCATACAGGTTTGAAATGACAAGAGGGTAAATAAATGATGACAGTTTTTTTTACTTTTTGGGTGAACCTTTAAGCAAACAGTCTTGTCTATAGTCTTTTTTTCCTGTTTCTTACTTTAAATCAACTGCTTATTGATTATATACTGAGAAAATAAATAGGAAAATTACTTTTTAGAACCAAGGACCCTAAAACAAGTGGGCGTCCCCTGCTGTTTTCTATTTATGGCCCCAGGTGTGAGAGCTCAGACTGAGCTGGCTCTGTTTCCTACATGTCCTTTCCTAAGAATAAACAGCAAAGAACACAATTAAATGGACATGAACAGAGAAAGAATCAGACCGACAGGGAGAACGAGGAGAGGGGGAGTATTTGTATGTGTTGGAAACGAAAGGAATGTGTGACTGTGTGTGTGTGCGTGTGTGTGTGTGTGTGTGTGTGTGTGTGTGTGTGTGTGTGTGTGTGTGTGTGTGTGTGTGTGTGTGTGTGTGTGTCTGTGAACTAATGCAACTCACATGAGCATGTGTGAGAGAAAGCGCTCATGTGCTGTGCTTCAGCTAAAGGAAGGGGATTTCCACAGGCCCCTAATAAAGCCATCAATCCCCGTCTCCCTCTGATGACCTCAGCACTGATTAACCCCCACACCTCCTAACACGCATTTCTGCAGGCCATTTCTGTGTTCTTCACATGAATAATAGGTGAGATGCTCACGGCACAGCCCTCCTAGCCAAATTTTATCTGATTTCCTCGGGCTGACTGAGCTGTGAAATAACATCTCCATCACATCATTAAAAGGTTCTTTTATCTTAAAAGAAGAAAACACAAAGAGAGAGAAGCAAACCATCCAAAATCAGCACAAAGCTCTTTAGTAAGCTCTTCAGTGTCCACGCACTTTTTCAGTGGCCTTGGTTCCAAAAGTGTTTTTTCCATTAAATTCCCCTTAGGGACTTTAAAAAACGACTTCATTAAAGAATTATAAGCCATGAGAACGAAACCAATTAACTACAAAGTGACATTATAAACATAAACAACATTATAAACATTGATTTGAAGCAAAGACAAAAGGTACAAGACTTATGAAGCATTGTGAATGACAAAATATGAACATTATGCAGACAAATATTTAAGTAGTTTGAAATTCTAGGGCAGGGTTCCTCAAATCCAGCCCTGGAGGGCCACTGTCCTGCTGAGTTTAGCTCAAACCGTGATCAAACTCACTTACATGCAATTTTCTATTAACTCTGAAGACCATGACCAGCTTGTTCAGGTGTGTTTGATTAGAGTTGGAACTAAACTCTGCAGGGCAGTGGCCCTCCAGGACCGGATTTGAGGAACACTGGTGCAGGGAAACTGACTCAATCATTTGCAGTGCTTCATAGGATTGGGCAGGCACTAAGATGTTCTTTTGCCACGAAGTCCGTCCTTCGGATGAGATGTTAAACTGAGGACCTGACTCTCTGTGGTCATTAAAAACAGAAAAGAGTAGGGGTGCAATCCCTGCATCCAAATTTGCCCATTGACCTCTGTCCATCATGGCCTCCTAATAATCCCCATATACTGATTGGCTTCATCACTCTGACTCCTCTCCACCAATCAGCTGGTGTGTGGTGGGCGTTCTGGCACAATATGGCTGCCGTCGCATCATCCAGGTGGATGCTGCGCTTTGAGTACCTAGAAAAGCGTTATCTAAATGTAACAAATTATTATTGATTATTATAATTATTGTTATTATTATATGCTTGTCGCGATTCTCTGACTGGTTAAGATCTGTCCGCAGAACTATTGGCATAATATATTCCACTGTTAAACACCATTATTTAAAAAAATATGTTGAAAATGCAGGCTGATGATTTCAACAAAAGCACATACCAGTGATTAACAACCTTGTAGCTTACAGTAAGTCCAGCTTTAACTGTTTATAAGTTATCGTTCAAAATCAATTACCCAAGTCTAATTGTGTGGGAGCCACGTTCAATAACTACGGCTCATCATTTTGTAACAAAACACTCATAAATGCAGGTTTATCCCTAGTGGCATCTGTTATAAAAAGAATCACTAATTACTATTGCTCAGACTGTATTAAACTCTACCTGCATGTTTGTGCTTCAGATCCCTAAAATTTGATTGTTGAGAGGTGTGCGGTTACTAGCAATAAAACTTGTGAAAATTACACCACTTTTAATGAAGGATGGGTCAGAGTCATATCTAGAACCAAGACTTGAGGGTGGACTGCTTTGACTTGGTTCAGTAAGCCACCTGGCAACCATATAGTAACAGTAAAAACTAGGGATGGGAAACGTAAACCATTTAAAAAAAAATACTTTATAGAGATCATACTCCCAAAGAGCCATTCCTACCTCAGCAAATACTTTAAAACAAGCAAAACTGGAAAAAATACACTAATACAAAAATTTCTACAACTTGACCGAGCCTGAGGAAAGAAAATAATAATACACTTTTAAATTTACCTGATACTTGCAGGTTTTCCAGAACCATATGAACCCTGCCTAGCAAACACCAAGCAATCAACCTGATCCATTCAAGCCTTGAAAGCGCTCAAAACACCTTAGCAACTGCACAATGTGCCTTGGCAACCACCCAAAACACTTTATCACCATTCACATTTTCTTCAACCAAATGTAGTTAACATTATTATAACGTGTAGTTAGGATTATTATAAATGAACTAATGATGTTAATATTGTCGACCATGTTCATAGGGACTGTCTGGAGTGTAATTGAAAGTAAACCTGTGACAGTGTGTGTGTGTGGGCTGATCTGTGGGTGGTCAGAGGAGAGCGAGTGACAGGGAAGGGCACCTGCGTAGACACACACACTCACACACAGAGGTCTGTTTGTATTGAGCTCCGACCGCCGGCTCAGCAGCGATATTAAAAACAATGCCGACAATCTGCGGTCGAAAAGTGTGCACGTGTGTTAGTGTGTTTACATAAGGGAGGTCCACTGCTGCAGCAAAACAGGAAAACGGTCTGCTTCCATTACAGCAGGCCTGACAGCCAATTTGACGCTGAAACCAGATTAAAGTAGCCTATCATAATATTGAAAACATCAAAAGGGCTTTGACACACATCTCACATTAGGACCTAATTGCCCATATCATTAGTCATTTTATTGCCAGAGTTTCAGCGAGATGCTGGAAGACTATCAGAATGTGTCAAATGGACAGTTGCTTTAAAACATGCCCCCACACCAAACAGGATTGAGAAATACTGACACTAAAAGCACTAAACACAAGCATAAGCAGGGTAATGTGATTTTGCTTTTCATTTATTACTTAACGCCCACTTTATGTACTTCAATACCACAGCAAAATCTAGCTTTTAGTAAATACACATTATTAAAGACAAGTGAACAGTCAGTAATAAAATAAGAATAAATATTACACAAATTACAAGCATAGAGAAATACAACATACAGTTACAAATAAAGTAAGGTCAAAGTATTCAGGTACAGAAATGTAATCATTAAATGTAAAAGAACACTACAGTGTTCACTGTATACTTTAAATATAGGTTATTTTTTGATAAAGATGTGTTTTGCTGTTTGGTTGAAATTAATGACACAGACAGCGACAGATATTTATAGGTTGCTGTCACTTTAAGACCAAATGCACAGATCCAATATAATGATATACATCCGATTTCTTTCTCGACTGTTTACGTGTATTGTGTACGCGTTAAAATGCAAGGAGATGCGAAAGAGGCATCAATTCAGTGTTCGCACTCTGAAACACTCTCTGTGTGCAGGTGTGTGAGCGGCTGTACGCTCAGATAACAGTGCACAAACAAACTTTCACTACTTCTTGAGCTTGAATGGTTTAAAATCACTTTTACGATTTAATGGTTTAAATCGTCAAGAAAAAGCATGTGCAAATGATAAACTTTCACTCTAAGATGGTTAAACTTAGCAATTACTCAATGAATCACATGCATAAAAAGTTACATGACTCGTAAAATATATTTATGGCCGGTACATTTTCTTAAGTCACTAGCCATTGACAGGTGTGACAAAAAGTTTGTTTAAGGCCTTGTACATAAATGTCCAACTCTGTGTGAGTGGAATTAAACACTCTGAAGAGGGACAACCATGTTTAACTGCAGTGTGTGTTTCCATAGTGTCAATCATTCGCCAATATAATGAGGATCTCCAGGAAGGACAGGACTCGTCTTAAAGATAATTCGTTAAAAAGTCAGATTTCCTGTTTTCTGACTACTATTGCAAGCTACATGTGTAAATTAATGAGCAAAATTTAATAGGGTTTGTTAGAGCCGATAGAGTCACTGTGTGTATCAGAGGGAGAGAAAGAAATAAAAAGACTGCCGAATCCAATTAAATACTTTTTGCTGCACCTCTGGAACCGTGTCATTCCCAAAAGGCACTACTCTTCTTGCCTGGCGATGAGACACACCAATTAACTCTGTCTCTCACACACACACACACACACACACACACACACACACACACACGTGTTCTCAAAGTGACTGCAGCTGCTAGTGCCATTAAAGCCGAATAAAAGAGCAAGACCACACCGCTTTGCCTTTGGTCCCAACACAGCTATCATTTAACAAACAATTCATACAACTAATGACACCAGCTTCCCTTTGAGCACTGGAGAAGGTCGTTTATTTGTTGCTTCAATCATGAATGCTGTCTGAAAGGTGATCGATTCCTAGCATGTTGAGCAGGTTAGTATGTTGTGTGCATGGCAACTAGACTGGGACGCAGGTTTCTGGTGTACATGTGGTGCATACAAATGACAAGCCCGCCACACCACAGGAGATAAGGAGCGGTTTCCTGGTCAGTGGGAAACAGCTTGTCGTTGTTCTCGATTTCTTTGCAGAACACATAAAATGTTATCATACAACTACGATCCACAAGAACAGATCAACAGAATTGTGAAATAAATGCAGTGAGAAGAATGCTGTTTTCTGGCATCGCTGGCTGCAGTGCAAACCCATTGTGTCTGAGCGTTTCCTGCTTGGCGGAGACAGTGCAGGCGAGATTGGCGGTGGGCAGGTCGCTATGCTGTACACCGACGCTGCATATAAACTAGTGCAGTTCAGCCAGCCGAGCCAATGGGCTTTAAAACACAGGTCTTATTACGCTAATAATGACACCACATCCTCCACGAAACTGATCCATGCGGTTCTACACACACACACACCGCTCTCCGATATCAGCCATTAACAAGCAACTGCTGGTAACCAACACGGCTAACTTTGAGAGTTAAGAGTTAGAAGAATGCAAGATTGGACATTAGATATTAAGTCAGGGCATTCAAAACAGCATTGGACACATTTTAAAAACTAAAATGTTATCTTTTATGTTCCTTTTTGTAGAGGAAAGAAATCCATACCGGTTTACACATCACATCACTTTCACTTTAAAGACAGCTTCTAGGGTATAAAATAAAAGGAGTTTGTTGTACAGTCAGAAATCTGCAGTTTCACGCAAACCTTGCTCTCCGCGTCTCCCCAACCATTTCCTCCTATATAATCTTTTGTTTCCTCCTAAAACCGATCTTGCCATCTACCAATCAGTCCATCAGAGCTCATTACTGTGAAAGTCTGGATTTATAGTGCCAATGTCACTGGTGAACTTGAAGACAAAACACTCCAGTGAATGATGGAGACGACAATGATGGAGAGAAGCAGACATGCTAAAGATATCTCATTGCATTTCATTAATATAACCCATTCTATACAATTTTGCATATGTCTAATTCAACAGAAGAGTTAGGCCATGGCTGAGAAATTAGAGATACAGTAAAGACACAGTGGAAGATGAGTGCATTTGACTGCCTTTTAATGAGGGTTGCAGCACACTATTTATCCTGATAATAAAAATCGATGATAAGACAGTACTCAGAAGAAGGATTGTCTTACACCGTTCAACCCAGCCTCCTCACACTTCACTGCTGGAGAGGTCTTAACTCGGAGCGCATAATGCTCCAAAAGACCACCATGACAAAGCTGCCTGAGTGTTTGAGAAACAATATCCTCCTTGAAGGTAAGTGAAGGCACAATTTAAATTGGCACACTGAAGCGTCAATGAAGCTCTTAAAGCAATGAGGGAGTCTGAATCTATTTTGAGATATTCAAAGACACTGAGGTCATCAGAAAGCAAACAAATGTTGTGATCCTGCCAAAAACTGAGTTAAGTAAACAAAAAATAAGAAAAAATTAAACCGGAACCATCTTCGAAGTGGATTAATAAAAATGGTGTTAAAAGCATTTCTGGATGACATGTCTGGCACGCAGTCTGAAGAAATGCTTTGCGACAGCTTCAAGAAGCATCCATTTAGCATCAAGGTCAGACGTGTCAGCCCATCTCAGAAAACTCTGAGAGAGAGAGAGAGAGAGAGAGAAACACAGCCATGAGTTCCTGTTAGAGCTGATAAACCACTGGGGAAGATCTCCAAAAAAACACCCTTGGATTTTGTAGCTTTGATGCTCGAACTAGAGTGCAAAAGGAGCTTCAGTTATTATAAAATCTCATTGATTCCCTTGATTCCACTGAAGTCAGTTTTCTTGCATAATCTAATGTAGAAACCAAACATGTACAATGAATATCCAGGCTAAAGTGTGAATAATAAACAAAAATACCATTCCCATAACTTCAGAAATGCACCAGACCGCTCCCAAAATAATTAATTGGTCTGATTCTTACTAACGCAGCAACACAAACCATTTAAACTAACATTTCTTAGATTTGTGCCAACCTGAGATCTGTAAAAATGTTTTCTGAGACCCGATATGGATCAAACCAAATGATTAATGGGTTTTTTTCTTGGTATCTCTGTTCCAGTGTTTTTGTATTCACAGCCATTACTTTGCCACGCTGATGGTCATAAATGTGGTGGATGAGCAGGAAAGTCACATGACTGAATCAGAGAAATATAGTGCCGATTAACCGGTGGGAAAATTACATCATGCCCTGCCACATCCCTAGTGTCTATACTTTTTTTGGCACATGTACATGTGGCAAAAAAAAAAAAAGTAGAATATTCCTCACATTAAGCCACCACGATAAGAAACAAGACCCTTTTTTAATTTACATAACAGGTGGGAAGACCTGTATGATACTGTCAGTGGCACAATGACCTGCACTGCAAGATATATGCAAGGAAAAAAAACATTAGTTAATTAATTCCATTATCATAGGGACATAAACTGTAAATAATGTAAAACATACAACACAGTTTCATTGTCATTAAGGAATATTTATATCTGTAAATTCTTAATGTACCAACAATGGCAGGTGAAAAATAATAATAATCTGGAGTCTGTCAACAGAGCATGTCATTTGTTTAAATATTGCATTATTTACACATTTACATCATCTGTCAACAAAACAAAACAGTTCACCAAGGGCGCTGTTCATTGGTTTGATATGCATTTTATTCCAATGTGTATTACAAAGTTCTTTAAAAAAAATAGCTGCCTGTATATCAGATGAGCTGAAATCTACAGCACTCTCAACATAACATGGGAAAATACTGTCCTCCTCCAGGATGCTTTGTTTTAGTTTGGCCACAAGACAAAAAGCATATTTTTAAATGTAAACTGACTCTTCATGTAATGCATAGTCTACTTCCTCTGGATCAAAGGGGGCGAGTTAGTTAGTGCTCCTTCAACAGGAAAGTGGTGATTATTTTGACCAGCTGATAAGAGCCAAATGTAAACTAACTGGCCACACAGGCTCATCTCATTACAGTACATGCCTTCACAAGGCAACAGTTTCTAACAGTGCTAGGAAATATCAGACAAGTATTCCCAAATATGTTGTTCATTTAAAGCCCATGGTAATTTAAGATATTCACAAAAGAAAGGTAAATATCTAAAAGTAATGAGATACGTTCAATGTAACATTTGTAACTTTGAAGAGTTGCTTTTTTTCCCTCACCTAATGTTTCTTTGTCCAAAACTATGGAGACAGTTTTGGTACAAGACCATGTGCATTATGCATAAGGATGCAACAGACAAATAATTCACTGGAATCCAGTCAAGCAAGCTTGAGCACGGCACGGGCAGGACTCAGCTGTGCTGGATTACATTATTCATGGCCTTTCCCATACACACATTTAGACTCTTCGGGAATAACCTGTTAGAGGCAAACTGAAAACCTGTTTGGTAAAGTTTAGCTATTAATTCAATTAATTTCTCACAAATTAAGAATTGGCTTCCTTTCAATGCATGAGTTGGAATTTGAATTGGAATGGCAGGAAGAATTTTTACATTTCAAAGATATCCAATAATCACAGACATTTCTAACATCTGTTTTCTGACTAAAACAGAAAACTTTATTTCAGTTTTTATTTCTAATTGGTTTGGTTTTTATACTGCCATACAGAAAAACAAACTGTTTTCTAATAAATCAGTATTAAATAAACTAATAACAATCAGTATTTGGGGAAAATCTGATTTAAGCAGACTATGGTCCATAACATATCTGATTTATTATTAAAATATGTATATACAATTGATTAAATTTAATAATGTAGTTAACTTTTATACCATAAACACTTCCTGTTCCCTGTAAAAAATTTCCCTGAATGTTCTGATTATTATAATACAATATTCTACAGATAAAATCATATTATGTTTATGGAAATGACCAATGTATTGTGCCTATAGGTAATTCATCCTGAAAAATTGAATGTATTAAATGTAAAACTACACATAAAGCAGTAACTTTCATTGCATCAAGTTTGCTACATCAATTTAAATTTAGGAATTTAAGTCATTTTCAATTCAGTTTGCTACAGAAAGCTGTTTTCCACAGTGGTGTGACTATTCCATCCTCTTCTGTACATTACACATTTGTAATTTAAAACTGCTTAAAAAAGGCAGGTCTCAGCTTATGTTGTCAGACATCACAGAACAATGATATGATGTTCAATAAGTGAGTCAGATGTGAAACAGTAATCACTCTGAATCAAACGTGCAAATTATCAGTCTGAATCAGACTTGTTTAAGAATCGTTCTGAATGACATCCAACTCTTAAAAACAACTGATCGAGGAATCAGATATGTCTAGTGTCTGTAGCATATTTGTTGTTGCATGCAACCACCAAGGACAATACAAAAGTGAGTTAGGTTATATGTGTTTATCCCTGTGTAGCAGTCAGTCAGTCTTTCTGTTTCACCACATATAATTTAGACTACAAGCCCACAATTCAACTGCTAAAAAGCTGTAGATCTGGCAGTAGTGCAGCATCGCTGGTGAATAATAGTGTAAGACACGCAATAGAACGTCAGGATGTTGACCTACAGAAATATCTCAGCTGTCGGTTGCCTGGAAGGACCTGGAGAGAGAGAGTATTTACTAAGAGAAAATGACTGCTGTTATCTAGGCGAGACTTGTGTGATCACCATTGTTTTCTAATTACCAGTTAGCAGCACAGCACCAGGACACACATCCCACAGAAGCAGTCTGTTTACCTTCACTGAGCTAAAACACTATATGCCACATCAAAGCTGATCATAACCCGCTGGATTCAGAATTAGGATTTAATCATCTCCATTTCATGAAATGCTTCCATAAACTAAAAACATGAAAGCAGTCAAATGACTGAAAATTAAATGTAAGATGAAGTTTAGAGCCTCAAAAGAGGGGAAATGTCCATCTAAACTATTGAAACATGTATATGGCATATGACATGCAAGGCATGCTTCCATATTCCATTTTCCAATTTCCATTGGTGTCCATTTTTTCGCATGCTCTTTAATTTATAACACTTTACGGTTACTGACGATTTATGGCTGTAGTAGGCAGGATATTAATCATGGCTTTGGCCGCTAAGGAAGTGGCACTCATTTATGTCTGCTCAAGCAAAGCTGCAATCACCTTTCCCTAATAACCTTGACCCCTGGCGCACACACAAAACATAGTAGAGCTGCACGACTAAACGTTAAAAGATCGCAATCTCAATTCAAACACCCACGCAATCTCATTTCTAAATGACAACGATTCGCCTGTGTCTGACAAAAATCACACAAAAAAATTCAGATCTGCGTTGTCATGTATAGGTATGAAACCGCTTCACAAATAACTTAACAGTATCATAACACTGAAAAATCACCTTTTGTAATTGATTGGTGGTTCAAATAACGATTGTATTGAATACATCGTTACGCCAGTAGGTGGCGACAAGTGACTTTTTTTATTAATTATTTGTCATTGAATCACTCAGTCAAGAGATTTGTTCAAAATGCTGATTCATCCAGTAATGAAACAAATGAAGTATGAGTGAGTCACTGAATCATTCATCCAATCATTCATTCAAATTAATTCAACATTTTAAATAGACTGCAGCAAATAACTTTTTGCCAGAACATCTGGTAAATGATCTAGATTAGAATCATGATCTTTATTTGAAACAAAAAAATTATCCAGATCAATTTATCCAGAATCGTGCAGCTCTAACACGTAGGCGTTTTAACGACAGGTCCACTCCCTCGCATGTAAAGACATCTCTTTTGCACTGCCCAGAGCAAGTTCGACCTGTCCAGTCATGTGTGTGCGCAATGGAATGGACATGGATAAGGTGCCTCTGACTCTCTGGACAATTCCCAAACATCAACCCCAGAAAGGCTTACATGACATGCAATGCTCAAATGAAACAAATACACCGTCATCATCTTCTACTTTGACCTTTTTGAGCCAAAATACTTTTATGCATTTGGTATATGCTTTTACAAAGCGACTTACAATGTATTCAAGATATACCATTTTTATTAGTTCATTTCCTGGGATTCAAAACATATGACCTTGGCATTGCTAGCGCCATGCTCTACTACTTGAGCTACAGGAAAATAATAAAAAAATAAAATAAAAATTACACATAGAGGGGGGAAAGGCAATGATTTTCCACATGGTGCATGAACAAAGAGGGCCTCTGTTTCTCATTACACATGTGCTCGCTGAAAGAGCATATTAGGTTAGTGTTTCTTTAAGCGCCGGCACATTTTTCAGGCGTCTTCCAATGTTTGGCTTTCAAACCGGGGCTGAAGAAAGATGATCCCCTGACAGCACTGCTTCATTATGGAACAGGCTGGTACAAGTGGAGGGAGTGGCCGACCTGTTTTCCTGCACCTAGCCCCCTGGCTGCCACACTACTGTCTCACCATGCCTGTATATACACACACACACACACACACACACACACACACGAAAGCAGCACCTCAATGAAGAAGAAAAAAAAAAAGAAGTGTGTTGTCTTCCAGCAACTGCCCTAAACTCCACCTCCAACCCCTCTTCCTAGCCTGGGAAAACAGATTCCTGTGTTATGGCTGTGAAACCCAAACTTGAACAACATCACCTTGAGTCAAGCACAACCAGTTTCCTGGGTTGCCGTACAGGTCGTGTTAATTACACTGAATGCCAAGAGCTCAAGTCTCCACATGGAGACGGGTGTAGAGTTGCTATAACACATGAGAGGAGGTGTTAACCGAGAGCCAAGATACAGCAGTTCAAACAAGAGCACAAAAGGATAGAAACATAAAAGCCGAGTGAACAAATGGCCTTGTGCTTTTAAAGTTTGGAGTTGTTCTTTGCACGTGATGTCAGAAAGCAGTCAAGCGTACTGATCAGGCCCAGTGGTTTTGCTCTCCAGCTGAAGGCGTACATAAATAATGGACAGTGCATTGGCTCCAAGGTTCATCTCATTATTGCAAATGGTCTGATGTTCATCCTCCACCTCATCAGGCTGAATTGAAAGACGATGGTCCCATGCAGACTAAGAATGACAGCTGACATCACTATTGTTACCCAGCACCCATTAGCATCACATTACACAAGGCCCAGCACAAGACACCAGTGTGAGAACAGAGCATGATGAGCCTGTAGGACAAATAGTGTGTGTGGTGGAATGTAATGCTAATATATCCACTACCAAAAGTATGGGGTCGATAAGATTATTTAAATGTTTTTGAAAGAAGTCACTTATGCTCACCAAGGCTACATTTATTTGATCAAAATTACAATAAAAACAATAATAAACAATACAATTTTAAATAACTGTTTTCTATTTAATATATTTTAAAATGTCATTTATTCCTGAATTTTCAGCAGGCATTATTCCAGTATTCAATGTCACATGATCCTTCAGAAATCCTTATAATATGCCAATTTGGTGCCCAAGAAAATAGTTCTTATTATTGTCAATGTCAAAAAATAGTTGAATAATTTGTTTTGTTTTGAAAACTTTGATTTATAGAAAGTAGGGCTGCAATGACGGTCAAAGATCATTCCAACAATTATAAAATTAATAATTGATCAAAATAATAGTTTGTTGCACCCCTCTTTTTTGTAACATTATAAATGTTCGATCAATTTGATGCATCCTTGCTGAATACTAAGTAGTTTAGTATAAAAATACAAAAAAATGACCCCACACTTCTTATTGTATTATTTTACACAATATCAACTAAACAATTTTACAACATTGGCTACCTAAACTAAAACTACAGTGAAAAGAAAAGTGGAAAGGCCGATTTGCCAGTCTAACGCATCACTTGAATGCAACATGCTCAACACTGTTCTCTGTATTGGTGCATATAATGATAAAATAGAGTCTATACATTTTATTTTGCTTGACAATCTAGCTGTTGTACAAGATAATTTTTCCAACAGTCATGGAAAAATATGCCAGCTCCAATCGCCATCCCTTCCGCAAGGCTTTTGTAATTTGTAGGTTATGTAGGTTTGCAGCTAGCATGCCAGCTCCAGCGTGGTATTGACTGATCATCACACAAAGCCCCTGTGAGCAAGCAAACAAAGCAGCCAGACTAATGATGTTGATTTATTCACATAAGCCTTTACTCACAGAGCAGATAAATATAATAGCAAGAGACTTGCTTGTATGGGTGGAATTTGCCTGACCACAAATGATCAAGATGTGTTTTGATTACACAACACTATCAATGCAGCAAGCCATTTACATAAAAAAAGGCAAAAAGAGTTTATTAAATCACTGTCAGGCATAACAAAAGATTTTAATTAGTGGTCGAGTGATATGGAGTATTCAGTGGTCGATGCAGATACCGAAATAGAGATCAAGGTGGCTGATTGCTGGTTGTTCATAAAATGTAAAACTGAATTCAAATTAACATTTATTTTACACAATATATTTACCCGAATAGACTTAAAAAAAGAAAAATGTGCCAAAAAGATTTTGTTAACATTATTAAAATAGCCAGTCACTAAATGTCAAAATGTTGGCCCGACTCCGTATTCAGAAGCGATATATATTTATATAATTTTCTCCTAAATGTTTTGCCTTTTTATATTTATTCAATTACATTTTTCAACCTTCAAAATGTTGGAGCATTTTTTATAATACTGAACACAGTGTGAGTTGTAGGTCAAACATTGTTTTTTTGCAATGATGCCATAGAAGTACAATTTTGGGTTTCCCAAAGAACCTTTCAGTGAACAGTTTAGAACCATTTTTTTCCTAGTGTAAAAACATTTTAATAATCTAAAGCTGATATGTGACAAGGTGTACAGTAAACAAGCTAAAAAAAAACACATAAATAAGTTATTATAAGCTGTCGACCCCAAAAAACGAGCGTTTAAGGAGAAAACAGGCAATAAGAAGTGAAGCTTTAGCAGAAAGAATGGTTTTGGGTTTTGGTTTTTTTTTAGCTTGTTTGCTGTACACCTTGTCACATATCAGCTTTTAGACATTGTTCGTTTTTTTTTAATAAGCCAGAAATGACAAGGAGGCAGCCTCAGGCAATAGAAAGTCAATGGAGAGAGTTGGTTTGGTTTCCCCTCTGGTGGGCGTGGTCTTCAGATGATGACGCGTGGCACTGAAATGCAACCCCAGAGTTTTCAAACTAAAATGGGGTCTGCAGGGTTTTCAAAAGTATCCATTTTCAAGGTTCAAAAACACTATCAAAATGTATGCGTTTTAAACTAAAATGCACTACTAGTGTAATCGGGGCCTAAAGAACCTTCTTCCACTACAAAACTAAACACTACAAACCTTTTGAGCAATGGAAAGGTTCCAAGGTTCTTCATTGAACCATAGATGAACCTTATTACAAAGAACCTTATTATTTTTAAGAGCATATCATATTGTTAAAACCTTATTCAAAGGATCCTTCCTGAGGTTTGAAATATTGCACTGCTTCAGTCATGTAAAAAAAAAAAAAGACTACCATTTGAGAAAAACAAATATGAAATAAAAATACTCTCTGCAGAGCTTCAATGGGTCTGAGGCTTGAAATAATAAATCAGCACCAGCATTCTCTCGCTCTCCTCTGCGCTGTTTGAACATCTGCTGATAAAATGGAGTGTGCCACCTATAAAAGATGGGGACGAACGAGCAGAAGGAGAGATGTTTGCCTAAATACAAGGTCATAAAAAAGCACCCATGCTACATCTGTCAGAATGCAGAGCACAGGACCAGATGTTACGGTCGCAGTTTAATTTTGGCACGGGCAGCGGGATTAGTTCATCCATCTATAGCTCCGATTTATAGCCTATGATCAATAATTCAGAGCCCACAGGAGACCAGGCTGTATTACAGCACAGCTGATGTGAGCTGAACACAACTGCAGAGGCCTGCCGATTCACAAGGGGTGATGTGAGAACAATGATAATGTGGACTCGAAAGGAGTAGATATGGAGTAGTTGTGAGCTCTTGAAATACGGTGGTCTGAGTTATTGAAGACGGAAATGAGAACAAGGGGGTGAGATGGAGTCCGAGTGAGATCACGGCCTTCCACTTGAGGAACAACACAGCAGTGGGTCTGTTTCAGATTACCTGATTAGCTGGACGCTTCAATAAGTCCGCTGATGCCGGTGTATGGCTGGATTATAGAGGGGGGACAAAAACTCCTGTTTTAAGGTAGGCGTGCACCGATCCGATATTAGGATCGGATATCGGCCACGATACTGACAAATTAGCTGGATCGGGGATCAGAAAAATTAACAGATCCACTGGCCGATCCAGTTTTTTTTTTTTTTTCATCCAGAACCTACATCATTTGTCAGCTTCACGTGTGCTGATGCCTGAAGCAACATGGAGCGAGCCAGAGGGGGGTGCAGGGTTGATCACGGTCTAACTCTGCCCAACTTAATCTCCCGCCAAATTGCCAAACCTGCTTTTGATATTAAACAAAGCAAAGCTTACATTTTTTTTAAAGTTTAAATGCGAAATTCAAACAATAAATAGCGTTTTGGCGCTAATATGGCATAATGTTAAAGCCAGAGGCGTTGAAGACAGGAGTTGCGCATGCTCTAATCTCCCGGTGGTGCGCACTGTCACGTGGTTCATGAAGCGCTCAATACTTCTAGCACCGTGTCAATGCATTTGAGTGGCTTAAGCGGATACACAACAGTTTCACTATACAGATGTTTGCAGCAAGTTTTGGTAAACAGTAGAGCATAGTGTGCATTGATTATTAAGTCAACCATATTTATAGGATCGTTTTATTATGGAGACTGATAGAGATGCAACATTGTTAACATTAATGTTATTCTTGTATTTAGCCCTCAGGTGTTCCTTACTAATTGCTCACACTCATACTTATTGATGGTCAAATGTGACCATAAAATGTAACTATTTTTCAATTAAATAAATGTTCTATAGTTCAATAATATTTATTGAATATTTTGAGGAGATCTTTTGGTACTTCATTTGTGCAATAATTATTGTCAATTAATGACCACTTAAAATATTTTTCTTCTAATATATATATATATATATAGTCTAGTTGCTCAAAAAAGTATTGCAGTTTTGCATTTTAATAAATGTTTAGATAAGATCAAACACTAGATTTCCTTAAATATGACATTTTAAAATGTTAAGGTTTACAGTTTATTATTAATTCTACAATAGTATCGGATCGGTATCAGGTATCGACAGATTCACAAAGCCCAGGCATCGGTATCGGTATCGGGACTGAAAAAGTCGGATCGGTGCACCCCTATTTTAAGGTTAATCTTGTGATAAGGTAACCTTTCCAAAGCTAGGTCAAATGCATGGAAATCCCTGAACAAACATTAGCATTCTGTGGGAAAATGTACAGGCGCCATGGACAATCTTGACAGGCATTTGTGTATGGCATTTTCCAATAAAAAAAAAAAATCCTTATGAAAATGAATACATATCTATAATCATAACATGCCTCTTGCCAAAAGTTTCTTTACATACAATGATGTTCTGAGAGCAAGAGTAGTTTTTGTTTGAAACATAGACAAACTAGCTCAAATCTAAATGCATACAAGTGTGTTTCTCTAAACAGATGCATCAGATGAGCTCTGCGATACTACAGTGTTTATACTGTGGAATATTGTTGTAAAATATAAATAAAAAACAAATTTGTATAATAGCAGCAAGATACTATAAACTTTATATGACCATCACTGTCATGACAAACCGAAACATCAGGAGCTGAATTCACAACCTGAAAAATTTTGAAAAAAGATTGTTCTAGAGTCAAAATCTAAGAACTCTCAAAAGAACCTTTTAAAAAAAAAAAAACATCATAAGGTAAATAAAGTCTTAAAGTAAGGACAACCTCCAACCTCCAAATCAGCAAAGGTACGATGTTTCATGAATATATTGAGTTCTGTCAAATATTAAGCACTAAAAGAAGCTACATATAATACATATTAGCCGACTATTACAAAGGATATGCATGAATACTCTCAAGGGACATCATTGATCAATAATGTAAACAATGATCGGTCATGATTACATGTGACATTTTTTTATGGGTTTTTTATAATCTCAAAACTTTTTAGAATTTATCTTAAGAAATGTCTTAGCTTCTTAAGAAGAATTTCATGAATCTTGCCCCCAAACTAATACAGAATAATAATGAATATTTATTCATAACATTAATTAGTGTAGCATCAGCTTCACATTATGTAAACAAAGGAGCAGAACACAAAAAGACAGTATAACTAATATTATAAAACCCACAGTTTTAACTCTAAATTCTTATTAGAGCTAATAAATAGGAAATATGTGACCATACATTAAAAGAACAGGACTATAGTCTATATTTATGGGACTACTCTATATTTTCACATTACTCTATGTTTCTTCTTCTCTGTCATGTATAAATAATGCAAAGAAGCTCTGGCTAATTATAGCTGTGAAAATATACCTAGCATAGAATAAAAAGGACAGCAAACTTCTACAGGCTAACATAATTTGGCCATTGCACTGTATATACTGTCATACTGCCCAGCTCTAATTCCCAAAGTTTTGACATGTAAGATCCTGGAATGTCTTCTGGGAATGCTATCAGCTGTGGCCAGTCTCTTGTAAGCAGTAGACATGGAGTCCTAATTCGACACCAGGGAAAGCAGGTCAGCTGCATTCCTTCATAATTGGGTATTCAAACAGTTATCTAACCACACAACTAGAGGTTATGAATGAACACATGCAAGCACACCAAGAAACAAAGAGTGACCTAATACAGGCTTGTTGACCTAACACTGAGCTATTCTGTTCTGCTTTGGTACAACAATGATATTGCAGTAATCAGTGGTGTCATTCTGTCAAAAAAAGAGAGGATGATGGAAGGAAAAAAAGTAACGGAATGAGACAGCCATCTGTCACAGCACCAGCATTTAGCGGAGCATTAGTACCACGTGTGCTCTGCATAACACCACTGGCTTTCTTTTTCCTCACGACATGCCAGGCGGAAAAACAGACAACAAACAAAAAATGTCTGTGAATTAGCACATGCTGCCTCAGTAGCGTCATGGTGTGTTTTCAGGACAGGGAAATGTCACTGCAAAAATCCCTTTTGAACACGCTGGAGTCAAACATAATGGAGCTCTGCGTGTCTGCCCACTAGAGACCCAATAACAACAACTCCAAACAATTATTCAAGAACAGTTTGATATTGTATATCATTTTACTGGAGAATGCATTCATATAAAGAACAAAACATAAAAAAGCTCTCAATTCATTTAAAAAGTGTTAAATAAATAAAACTTAAACAGTCACACTGCGAGTGACACTATGCTTCGTAAAAATGCTTCCTTTACAATCAACAAGGTGTAGACTGTGTAAATGAGAGATTTCTTTTCCAGCGTTCACACTGAACCACAGAGTTCTACATTTTAATGTCAAATCTATAAATCAAATTATATATTAAATCACATATGATAATCTTATGAAATTTTTTTTTAGGTTATAATCTTGCATTCATAGTTTGTGCACTTCTCGCAGCTCAGTGTGTTTGTTGATGACGGGACATTGGGTGACCTTTATCTGGGTGCGTGGAGGGAGGGGATCTGAAACAGGGCTCAGGTTCAACATGGCCTTAATGTCTTTCAGCTGTGTGCAGAAATGTGAATTCCTGCAGCTATCACATAAATCTAGACAAACTCAACCCAGTTCACAGGCTCTTCAGTTCTTTTAATTTCCCTCACTTTTTCCTGCAGGATGCAGAGCTTCTGCTATGTTCTTATGGTTACCATAGAAAACAGGATGTAGTACCGGAAAAGGTTTGCTGGATGGACAGTTGTACTATTTTCTATTTTCAAAATTACATGCAGTGAAACTTTATGACACATACATGTGCCCGTCGAGCAGGTCGGGTGAGCCCTGAAACAGGAAACATGATTACGTTACTGGGACAACGTGTACACACACACACACACACACACACACACACACACACACACACACACACACACACATGTTGTGTTTCCATGTTTTATGGGGACATTCCATAGGCGTAATGCATTTTATACTGTACAAACCGTATTTTCTATCCCCCTACACTGCCCCTGCCCCTAAACCTACCCATCACAGGAGACATGCTGCATTTTTACTTTTTCAAAAACATCACTTAGTGTGATTTATAAGATGTTTTCCTCATGGGGAACAAAAAATGTCCCCACAAGGACAAAAATTTGGATATTGCCATCTTTGTGGGGACATTTTGTCCCCATACCGTAGGGATTACCACACACACACACACACACACACACACACACACACACACACACACACACACACACACACACACACACACACACACACACACACACACACACACACACACACACACACACACACACACACACACACACACACACACCAAAAACTATTTTAGTTCATTTCAGGGCTGGGGCTTGACATCATGGAGAGAAAAAAAAGCTTTCAATTTTTCACAATCATTACTGGTATTATCTGTGTTTCCTGTCGAGAGGCCACTATATTTCTCAACAAGCAACTCACATACTGAGGGGCCGACTGCGTAAATCAAGCTAAATTAATTTCAGCTGTTTAACCAAAGAGCTGCAGACTCTAGTGCATGTTAGACGCCTGCTTTTGTAAATCACTGTGAATGATGATAAGTCTATTGTGCATACGCTTACCGAATAGTGTAAATCAATGTGTGATGTATGGGTGGACACACACAGACCATTCGTATGTAAAAAAAAGAAGAATTTTCCTACATATTTTTAGATTTCATGATTCGATTCAATTCTATTTAAGCTTGCAATTTGATTCAATTTTAATTTGAATATATCAATTACTTTGGGCCTATCAGGTACAGTACATGGCAAACTTCCTCAAGGAAAGAAAAATCTGTATTTCTGTAGGGAACCCCAGTTGGTACATAACTATAATATTAAAGGTTCAAATTAATGTTTAACGACAATTATATTTCACAATTTTAATTCCATTTATGTTTAATAAAAAAAAAATGGTGGCTGTCATAAAAACATGACAAAATACTGTCTTTCAACATACCCACTGTTGTTTATTTTGTGTTGTAACTAGAAGTAAAGCGGTAGTTACAGCGATCTGTCACAGCACATTAAAGAGTGCCAAAATCATGAAATCGATATTTTAAAACCAGCACTTTTATTACAAAATAGTCAAAATATTAATGCTATAATAATAATAAATAATATAATATTTGGGATTTGTAAAGCCCTGTAAAGTTTAAAAGTTCTATTCACTATCTGGATTAAGTGTGCCACACGAGTCCTGAAAAGTGAAGCCAAGGCATCTCGATCGCCCCCAGGAGGCTGGATGCAGTATAGGTCATAGACCATGCCCTTTCATGAAATGTAATGGGACACAGACAAACCAAACAATCAAATTACACTTCAAATACATTTTTTCCAAAGATGGTTTCTGTCATTTTAGGCAGTTTTTAATCACGCTAATAATGTTAGTTCAAGTGTTCGTTCTTTAAATAAGTTTAAGTTAGTTATTTGATGCTATAAATACGCGGGTGTGACGTTATGATTGACAGCTGAGATTGACAGCGTCTCTGGGTGAAGTCACTGAGGCACCAACGGACATTTTTGGGAACTTCGGGAGGAGATGGAGCTTTAAATTTAATCCCTACATTTCAATAACTGTTTATTTCACAAACAGTTGTTGATTAGGTGGGTGTGTGTGGGCGGGACCTTGATATTGCGGCTCCACTTCGCGCTCACTACTGTGCAGACTCAAGACCCAAAATGTCAGCACCATATTTGAACATTGGTGGCTTCACTTACGTCAATGGAAGAGAGAAAAGGCACATCGTCCATCTTTTTTTACAATCTATAATCTGGACTTAAAACTGTGGCAAAGCATCCCTAAAACTATATTTATTCAATAAATAACATAAAATGTAGAGTTCACAGCATGCTTAAGGTAAAATGACTACGCAGGCCAGTTTGTTCCGGTACGCTTAACTATGTTTATCATCTGTAGTCTACCGCTGGGCAAAAGGATGCAGACAATATCCCAAGATAAACACCATAACAGCAGAATGCAAACTACTGGAAACTGCAAAAATGCAAAGTCATGAAAATAGCCTGTGACCTCATGCAGGACAGCATTTGAATTTTTAATTGAAAACACTCACCAAAAGCTGTGTCAATTGCTTGCAGACATGTTACTCAATAAACAGGCAAACACCAGCCAAGCAATTTCAAAATGTTGAAGATGATGCATACATCCTGATTCCAAGAGTAGAAACACAGTGGGGTATTTCACCCTCCTAATTGAAGACAGACGTCTGGCCACATGACCCCCACCAAATTGCAGCAAAGGCAAACAACTGCACCACGGAATGGAAACTTCATTTCCACTCTTTCCTCTTGGCTCTCAGTCTCTTGCTCTCTTTAATAAACAAAAGCTACCCTAGTCATTTAACTAAATTCCCGCATTTGATCAGGGCCCATTATGTTAAACTGCAACATGATTGCTGTACAGGCTTGTCGTGTTATTTTCACTCACTTACACACCTGTAATTACAGTGACTTTAGCTGCTTGGTGATAAAGAGGTGTTTGGAGTCAGTAACAATGACTTTATAAGTGAAGAATGTTTGGGTCCAGTCCAAAATGGTCCTTAACAACTGAAGTTAATTTAACCTATTACAAGCATCGCATTTCACAATTAACACGTCAAAGCGTTTTTTCATCTTACTGTTACTTGAGCAGTAAGTGCATCTTGCACAGATACAATTATAAGGGTAAATATAAGGAGTCCAAGTGGCAGTAGTCCAGACTCTGTCTGGTATTAAGATGCCTTCTGTCACTGCATTTATCTCAGGCCTGGCCTGATTCTCACAGATGGGATTTTCCAGCAAAGCACTGCAAATGAGTTCAGCCCAAGAAACTTGCATTCCATTATCACATTCCATGTGGACACGGCCAAAACCGCAAGTGAACATTCATGCATTTCACCCGTACGTCAGGAACTTTCTCTCAATTTCCATTGTCTTTGGAGATTAATATTATGTAGGGCCAGACTTTTGACTACTGGCATTATGTCTGATCCACTCAATCACAAACACTCTTAAGGTATGGCCACATTTGCAAAATTTCTGTGAAATCTTGAGGCCAAATATGTCTACTTTCCACTGTCAATAGCGTGCCGATGTATAAAGCACAACTTCCAAAGAATTCACCTTCAAACCATTCAGTTTTCTGTTGGTCAATGTGGTGAATTTGAGTGGCCAACTTGAACAAGTGGAACTTTTTCACTCAATCAGGAAAATCCAGATTGTGCAGATTTCTATTTGACTAGGTATCACTTGCAGAATTTCACAGAACAAGTGTAAGTGTGACTGTACCTTTAGGCATGAACAGATCATCTGACTCACGTGTACAGCAAAGTGTTTACAATGGCATTTAGAGTCAGGTAGCTCTGAGAAATATCATAGAATACTAAATCCTTGTAGGCGGGGGATAGTCCAGATTATAGTGCAAAATATCCAGAATTGGTTGTAAAGAAAACACAAGGCGCAAAATGTGTAATCAGAAACTCTGAAAAACAAAATAGACACTTCTGCTTGTGGATATCTAGTTTACCTTCTTACTGCATATTTCAAATATTTAAAGCCACAAACCTCACAAATGTTTTCAAATCCAGTGTTTAGTTCCTCTTTAGAAGCCATTAAATACAATTTTGTCCCAGCTGACTGATAGAAACCCATTCACAATGACTCCCAGAAGCTGCATAGCAGTCCAGCAATCTGATAGAAGCCTGTGATTTTTACACACGCTTTCCAGTTTTGTGCACACATGCATCAGACAGTCAGAGAACCAACTGTGGGAATGGCGTCTGAGGCTGAGAGTATATTAAAGTTAGTGACAGTGACTGTGGTAGAGTTCAGCTCAGGTGAAGTCTGCAGGCACCAGCATTTACATAATCTAACACAGCAGCATTAAACAGTATTTTAAAAGATCATTGTGGATTAAATGGCACAGAACTACGATTTAACATGTTAAATTAGACTCTATCAGTGCTTGATTACAAACCACGGCCACATCTGAAGGAAGGACTTCAGATGCAAGAAGCATAAAATAGGTAAGAAAAAGTGCTATATATACATTCAAGAAAAACAAAATTCACAGATGAAGAGCCCTGAGGTCCAGGAGTGGCAAAAAAAGAGGTGGGAAGAGTGTGGGTGTAACAGGGGCCTTCTGGGATGCCTGAGCTACAGCCGGAGCGAGACTCCAGAGACCTCCTGCCTATCTGTGTGAACTTAGGGATGTCTCCCATTGCAGCCTTAAATTACTGCCAAGTCCCACGCATCTACAGGAAACATCCCCCCACAGGAGGGGAAAAAAAACTTATTTGCCATGTCTCTTCCTTCCTTTATACGCAGCAAAATATATGAGTCTGTGACTGCAGTGAAGAGAGAAAAAAATAACACAGACTGCTACACTACGAGCCGAGAACTGTCTCCTGCCATTTTCTCAAGGATGCAAGCGCTTAACGAAAGCACAGGACTCAGTGCTGTCTGCATTCTAGCACAACGGGTCTTTTCAGCATGTCGCCCACGCTCAGATGAAACCACACTCTGACATACTCTGAGCAGGCCCCCAGTTTTAGGCCCCCAGGGGAGCGGCGAGCAGAGGACTGGGTATTGCGAAAGCAAACAAAGTTCCAGATGAGGCACTCAGGCAGGATGTCAGCCCGGGTCTACACAAATTCCATCCCACTGCTACACGCAACCCTAGAAAATAATTCACAGCCGTTCCCAAAAAACAATACCTTCTGACAAAGACCAAAAAATTGGTTGTGTACGGCTTGAGAAACACAAGCCACTATTTAAAGGTGCAGTTAGTAGTTTTTTAGCTTTCAATCTGGTTTTCTTATACTTTAATCAACACAATAGTATTAAGACACTGCACTGCCATCTATTGACGTGGATCAGCATGATCGTTTCTGAGTTTTAAGTATCTTACACTGACATTAGTGGGCTTTAGAGAGCAGTTTACACAGAAATTAATTCCCTTACCTGTTCAAACCAAAAAAAGATGCAGCATGGGCATCACTACTAGGACATATTCTGTCACATTTTAACAAGAGTCATTTTTATTTATTCCTTCACTATAAATCAACATAAAACAGTGTTGCCTTTAGGTTTAAAGCAATAGCAGCATGTCAGTCATTTACTTTGTCTCAGGTAAGTGATTTTATTCTGCATTGATTAATCACCCGTGTAAGACTAGACCACGTAGGTCTAGTCCTACACAGGTGATGAATCGCATTTCTTCAATGAATGACAATGAATTACATAACCGACTATCAAAGTGTAATGCTTCTTTTTGCCTGAGGGATTTTGTTTTGTCTAATATTAAGGAGCACAAATCCTACTCTCAGATGTCCCTGTTTCTTAAGGGCTCTATTTTCCTCACTAAATGTTCCCATTTTCCAGTTCTTCAAAGTCTGTAGAAGCGGACAAACTCACAATAGAGCAAAGCACAAAGCATGTCTTATTACACATGGAACAATGGGGCCCATTTTTCATTCCATATTTTCACAGCATTCCTTTCTTTTCCTTCATGCCTGACATGAAGTGCCCTACTGCCAACAACCACCTGCAGGAAAGAAAATTCCAGCAGCGGGTATGCAAACGCATCCAGACTGTTTTCCTGCATGCACACACATGCTCATAATACACACACATATATACACACTCACACACACACACACACACACAAAGGCCCGGTGCTTTCCTGTGGTTCTGCAGCAAACTGGGATGAAGCAAGCTTGAGAAAAACAGAGCGCACACTGTTCATTCCTAAATCCCTCTACAAGGCAGCCGTGTCTGCTCCCATCCCATTAAGCTGGCCTTTAGGGATCTGCGCTCACATCAAATTCACAACATCCTGCACACTGACTCTGCTCACGCTGCCAGACTTCCAAATGGCACGTCATAAGCAAGTCTGTTTGATTATCTGCTTTCCTCTGCAAACAAGATCCGCACAGAGAATGAAAATGAATTTCAGGTTATGAAACAGAGATGCACGGAGTTGAGAAAGACGGCAAATCCTTATCTCTGCGGTCTCTGCTTTGTGCCGTTATGTGGCGGCTCATCCACAACATGCACAGAGAAAATCCAAGAGAAAACAGACTAATCCACAGATATGACTCATTCGGTGCGAGTAGAGAATCCATAATCCAGATGGTGATATTTCTGTGGCACATAATTTAATGTAATCTGCCACACAAATGACAAATGATCAGACTTGAAGACTCTGAAGAAGGTGAAAGGCAAACAGCGTCCTTTTTGTGCAAGTTAATCTTCTGCCTTCGTAATGACTCCAGATTAATCTGCGGTCACGGGACGGGTTCACAGTACCCCTGAAACGTGTGAAATTTGCCACTGTGGTGAAACACTAGCACAGGCTGCTAAAGCAACACAGCAAACGTCAGCACCCATTTATCACGAGCAGGGAATTTTCTCAGTGTTATTTCCCCTTTGATGAAGCATTAATTTGTCCTAATTAGATTTAATACTAAGTTATTGTGTTGTAAGCATCTTTGCCCAGTGGAAATGGTCCTCTTGCTAGGCTTAAGGGGGCCAAACGCTTTGTGTATTTGAAAAGCTTCCTTTAATCACACTGTAGCCCATATCATCAGATTTAACCCAATTATTACAGCTTATTTTCACCCTCAAGATGGTTTTAATTGCTAATCACAAATAAAAGGGGGCATTTGCATGTGGAGATGGTGGAAAGGAAACAAAGCAATTAATTATCTGGGTGTGTTCACATTTTAGACCCACAGCATCCTAGGTTTACATTTACTTCATTCTATAAAAGCATGTGTTGGCACTCAACAGTTTCCATTGCTATACTAAACTATGTTTTATTATTTAAAACAGTAAACATTATTCCACTATAAACAGCAGAATGCAACACAACAGCATTGTGAATGTGAGTGTTGAAAGTGAGTGGCCCCCAGTAATCATCATTTTTTAATTTAAAGGGAATATATTAACTTTTGGCAATCCAAGCAAATAAAGTTCAAAAAGAGATTAAAAAAACAAGGCTGTAATTGCATCTGGTTTATTTGTGACACTGTAAGTGGAAGGTCAAGCATTGTATTGTGGGATACAGTACAGCTTGCAGTTTACTCTGCCTGCATAATGCAAACGTAGTAGGTCATTTGGGTGTAGGGGTGCACGATTAATCGCAATAAAGCTGACGTTGTGATATGGTAGTGCAATTATGCAATTATAACAAAAGCTTGAATACAAAGAAATTAAGACAGCCATAAATATTTTTAGCATTGTAATTTTACACTTGTATTGTAAACAAAATTAGGGGTGGTTAAATGCCCCTTTTTACAAGATGTAAAATAAGTCCCCAGAGTGAGGGCTGGGCGATATGGACAAAAAGTCATGAGTACCTTTTTTGAAATCAAAGCTCCATTTTATTCTCCTTTCTAACAAATCCACAGATGCAAATAACAAACATTACAAAAGAATATGACAAACCCTAGTAACTTAAGGGCAGCATTTACATATGTTTCGGGGCTGGAGCTTTTTCGGGTTGTCGATGGCTTGCGGCTGTGGCTTCTGCAGCGCGCAGTTTCAAAGACTCTTCTGCAGATGTGTCACTGTTTTAGGTGGTGAAAAAGATTTGTAGTGCTTCCACCCCTGGCTGTAACTTGTTTATTGCACTCCCTACAAATAACGTGATGTTGTTGCTCATTTGATACTTTGAATCCGAGCCATCTCCAAATTACTGAGCCACTGCTTTTTCTTTTACTAACCAATTCCTCTGCGCGCTCCACAGACGTAGTTGCTTCCTCCATGTTTGTTGAAGAGTGGCTCTGTGCCTGCCCCCTCCCCCCCCTCGAAGAGGATGGGCGGTGGCGCGGGGAGCAGCGCAAATTTGAACTATATTGATATATACAATATGGTCTAATTCCATATCGCGTCTAAAATATATTGTTGTTTTTTTTATATCGATATAATCGCCCATCCCTAGTGTGTATGTGAAGTTTTTAGCTCAAAATACCCCATAGATAATTTTTATAGCATGTTAAAATTGTCACTTTTTGAGGGTGAGCAAAAACGTGCCGTTTTTGTGTCCCTTTAAATGCAAATGAGCTGCGGCTCCTGTTAGCAGCTCTGATAACCTCATGCAGACAGGCAATGAAACTGCTCAGCCTTTTATGTTCAAACCGGAGTTGTACAATGATGGAGAGACTCAAGAAGAAGTGACAACATGTAGAATGCAACAAGATGTTCCTGGATGGTTAGTTGATGAATTTAATGTAGCTGATTAGCAAGTCATTGATTAGCATATTCTGTCATGATAATCTCACCCCCTTTGTTTTATGTTCCCAGGAGTGGGGTTTATGTAAATTTCAGGGTTAGTGATGTCACTAACCCAGGGGAAGCTTTTGTAGTCTCAACCAGCCATTTGTTGTAGTCCTTAAAAAGCAATTTCTTTAAAAGAAAATCTCTCCCTTTGAACTTTGAGCGTTGTAACTTTGCAGATGTTGTTTATGCTCAATAAGAAACATCACACACTAACTTAAGTTTAAAAAGTGAAATCATAATCAACCACCCCTTTAAATACTATTTCCACAGTAAAATTTGTCAGAGAACATCAGGGCTGTTTTCAACATTAGCCATGTTCATTACAGATCACCACCTCCTGAACCCTGTGATGATTGAATGACTTCCTCATTTGAATACGTCAATGGTTTAATTTTCTTTTTCTTGTCAGAGATAAGCATCCCCTGGTCGACATAACAAGGAGAAAGCTGTCTAGTGTGGGGATCACGCTGAGTCGTGGCAAGACCTCAAACATCTGCTAAAGGTCAGGTTTCCACTGTATGGAACCAATCAATGAAGCCCATAGAGCTTCCAAACAAAGAATAGTGTTTCACACGAGAGAACGAACCTTGCCCTTCATTTAAAGGACACTGATTTTATGCACTCAGTAATCCCCTCAAGGCAAGACAACCCACAATCATGGACAACCAACAAAAAGACATATGTGAAACTGAACTTATATTTGTCGTAAGTTGGGGCATACATTGGATGTGCCTGATCATTCTCACTACATCACATCTGCTTCTTCTGAAAACTGACAATGACCTTTTGTTATTGTTTTTGATCATATAAAGCATGTAAAAAAGTGAGGAAAAGTAATCACCTGTTCTTTGATAAAGCATCAGAACAATCATTTAATTATGCAATATTTCATCAATCAGGGAAAAACATTGACCTATTGTAGCATTTTTACAGTGTGGGCAGTATATGACCACAATCTGATTTATACATTATTGTTATTCTATATATATATTTCACAGAAGAAAAAAAAATCAACAAATAAATGGTTTTATATTTTAATAGCCGCGTGGCAATGCCTATTCTAGAGATTTTTTAATTAACTTTCTGGATCTAGAAAAATAAATATTCTACAAAACATTCTCTCTTTTTATTTTTGGAACTTGATAAATCAATGCAAAAGATATTAATCATAATTTAATGAGTATGGCATCAGTGCATAAACAGCTTCACAATATGTACCGCAGCTGCTCAAACTAAATGAACTGATATTATAAAATGGATAGTCCTGAATCTCAGTTCTGATTGGATGGGCCACATCTGTAGTCTCTGACCTTGTTTACACCTGGCATTATCATCTGTTTTGTGTAATCGGATCACAAGTGGTTACACACCTGAGGTCTGCACATTAAATAAATTCTGCATTCTAATGCAAGTTAAATCGTTGCTTGAACAGCACAAACAACTAACACCCCTTAATAACTGCTTGCTCTACCGGCTGATACATTTCTATTGCTGCACAATATACACTGTCATATAACCTAGCCGTAATTCACTGTGGGACATTCAGCCACTACAAAGAACAATACTGGCTGAAAAATGTAAAAATTGGCACATGTTTGCATCAAAGGTTTCTCGAGAGCAGCAGACACAGTTCCACCACATGATGAATAGACCAGATTTCAGCATTGTTCCTGGACGATCCTTTGCTCGCAGTAATTGCACTCAAATTTCCCTGGAGATTTTCTCTAAATCTAAAGTGCAGCAGCCACATGCGGTGCCCTACATGCCAAAGGTATGTGTAGATGTGCGTGTGTGTACATCTCAAAGGCTGTCACGGCTCCAGGCGTGTACACACCTCCCACTGGGCCTCTCTTTAAAGGTGTGTCATGCTCCACAATGCCGCCTCCAGCTTGTGGGTGTTGCTTTTTAGCCCCAGGCAAAACAAAACTCAATAAATGTGGGCTCTCAGCAACCTCCTTCAGATCCTGTCAAACAGTCATGATGTTGAGACAAACTGAGGCAAAACAACCACTTAGATGTATATTTCCATCCTAAACTGGGTTTAGACAGAGTATGTGCTCACAAATGTCTGAGCAAATTTCTTTCAGTTACACTTTATTTTAAGGTGTCCTTGTTACATTGTATTTATACATTTAAGTACTGAGTAATATTAAAGAAATCATGTTCTTACTATAGGGTGAGGATTTAGGGTTGCGTGTAATTATGCATAATTTACAGTTTACTAAAATAACTACAGGTAGGGATGGGCATTCGATTAAATTTTCTTAGTCGATCGTCGGGAGAATTAACGATTGACTATCGATTAATCATTAATATTTTTTATAATAAAATTAATGAATAATAAATGAATACAAAAATTAATATGTTTTTCCTCAATGAGACCTTTTTTACAAGATCAACTTGTGGCAGACAGTTAAACTACGCTCAGTAAGGCAAACCGAACATATTTTTCATGTACGTTAATGTTATGTTTCCATGGCTGCAAGGTAACATTTAATTGTGAACCTATTATTTATTTTGTAAATAAAGCATTGTTCTTTACTCCTGTCATAATATTCACGTAAAACAGCATTCACATACAAAAAAAAAATATTGTTTGGCCGACCACCGCCGGTGCTACACAGCCACCGCGTTGGCTCTCTACCACCGCAGTGGAGTGGATGTCACGTTCACCGGCACAGACCTAGACCACCGCTGTGGTAAAAACTGCCACCATCACGCATGTTTTGTGCTAAATATAAGCATGTTGACATGATCTCAGACACGACCGCCCGCAACCTGGTGACAGTCAGTCCAGCCGGAAGTCTCCCTCAGAAAGTTCTGCTTCGATGCCATCCTCGCATTGAGTGGTATTGCACCCTGGTGGTAAAATGTTTAATTGCTGCCACACAGTGAAATTAGTTTAATTGCTGACACACTACGCAACGCAACTTGCATTAGATTAAAAAAATGCATTCGATTAATCGATAACAAATTAACGTGATCGACGAAATTCTTAACGATCAGTTATCGATCGTCGATTAATCATGCCCATCCCTAACTACAGGTAACATTCAACAAGGACACAGTAAATTGAAATGTTACCCCAGTTTCTACTAAATTCAGCTGCATTACAACACTTTCTCCGTCTTCTGCTTTCCCGTGTCCACACAGCACTTCCACATGCATCATTGGGCAATAACATGTGTGACTACTCAAAGAGGGAAGTTGAGATATACTCTCTAATATTGCCATCCGGAAGTGGGACAGTATTTCTCAAAGCAAATCACTCATGTCGGAATCATCCATGCCGCAACCGCGTTACCTTTATGAGCCAACAAGAGTTCACTTGTTCGGAGTGAATTTAATTAAGAGTAGATTCCAGCAGGCTCGCCAAGTAGCATAACTGCCACCTCAGATGGAAGTGCTAAAAAAAGCCAAGCCCTTAGAGTAACAGTCCATTTATTTGATTTGTGAAAGTATGCGCTGAAAACGAATATACAACACAGTCTAAAAGGCAGACATCTGGTTTCGCTTAAGAGCACATTCAACAAAAGCAGAGAAGGATCAGCACAAGGAGATAGGGCTGGAAGCCTGCTTTGACTCAGTGGTCCATTCCCGCCTACAGAAAGCCTTGTTTGTGTTTCATTTCTGACCGTTTGCTGTCTTAGCTCGAGCTAAAAAGACTCTACCATCACAGAAACCCACATTAACACTTCCAGTGCTTCCGAAATTACAGGAAGTCCCACATAAATTAAACAAGAGAAATACATTTCCCTGCTTTCTAATGCGAGTGTAATTTAGAAATAGTGGAATCGGCTCTGTGTGTGTGTCACTGCCGAGCATAACAGGATATACGACACTACTTACTCATTGGATTGCATCACCTCAGAGCTATTCAGACCTCCATCGCTAATGTGTCTGTATACATAGAGAGAGGTCAGCCAATGCGGCTCCAATAAATGCACATACTTTGATGTTTGACTGTACCGATATCCTAAATGATTTCACCTGTGTATGTTTAGCGCAATTAAATGCTTAAATATGCATAATAGCACTCAACCGTTCTGTAGTGCAGCCATTTCACAGCAAGACATAGGTGCTGTTCCAAAACCTAGGGAGATGCCTTGCTGTCTGCATCCTACATGGGCAGCATCCTAACTGAAGTGGCACTGCATAAGTAGGGGTGTGCAATATGGAGCGTCTACGAAGAAACAAACAAACACAAACGTAATTCTAAATGTTTTTCTTAACCCAAAAATGTTGACTCAGACGCAGTTTAAGTAAAGAGAGCCTGAGAAGAATGCAGTGTACTGATTCAGTGGGCTTCATTTATCAATTTAACGTAGAAACGAGTGCAGATCAACCTGTCTGCCAATACCAAATCATCATACGTAGTCATATTCTGTTAAGTTGAGTGGGATAGTACTTTTGTGTAAACCAATTTTCTAAAATACATTTTTGTTTCTTAATTTATTATAAGTTTTATAATTATGTATACTGTATGTATATAATAATACAAATTTTAGGAATTAGGTAAAATTCATAAAATATTAGGTCACAAGTTAATGACCATGGGAAAATGTGGGTACCCTGGGGGTATAAATCAAATAAGATGAAAATATCATAATAAAGGGGGAAAAAAAACCCTGGAAATCAGTTTTTGGGGACAAATATTGCCTCATAGTGGAAAGGTTCAACTCTACCACTGTTGTGAACTAACCAGCACACAGAATATTAAGAATATGAAATTTGGAGTCTATCCAGCATAAAAGTACCAGCATAAAAACAAGCCAAATCAACATAATCCAAGAACATACAGATATAATTATTGGCAATATCACACACTCCTGTGCAAAAGTGACCAATTTGAGAGGCAACAATGAATACAAACACACTCCTCAAATGAAGCACATTTTTGATACGCTAACATCACAATACTCTATTAAGCATACAAATACAGAACATACACACAAATATTAAGTAAAACAGTCTATTTTAATTCGATTTAACTATATTTATGTTTTGGTATTATAATAGACATTTTTCTTGCTTTGTCCACCACCTTGGATTGTTATGATAGCACCATATTTGCTATCATAATATTTAACTGATTTGGTATAGTGTCAAAATCCAACTAATAGCATTAATATTCGCAAACAAAGGATTCAATTATGACACATTTGACCCTGATCTTCTGATGCACGTATAACACACGTCCCAATTGGTGTCCAATACCCAGGTGATGCACTTATCTAAAAAAAATTAAGTGTGGAATGTACTTTATGCACTTATGTTGCAGCTTTCCTTACATAGTGAAAGGATAAGGACTATCAGATTCTGATGTTGAATGGCAAAATAGTGATATAGCAAAATAGTAAATAGTGCATAGTATAAACAAACAAGAAGTCAATTCCCAATTCTGTCATGTCAAATGTGCTGTCCCGTCATACGCGCTGCATACACTGCAGATAATAAAATTTGTTCCTGCATTTGAAGAGTTAAGCGCAAACCTGCACGGTGATTCACACCGCTGGGCTCTTGTTGCTATGGGATACAGTCTAATCACTGGACTGAGATGCAACTTCATCTGTATGTTAAAAAAAACTATTGCAGGATCGAATTTTCTGAAGTGAACTACTTCATGATCTAGGAAGTCACCACAAAACTGTGCATTTGAAACAACAATATGGCTCGTCTGGTTGAACACAACAGATAATACTGAGGCGGATATACAAAAACATCAATTACATAGGCTAGTGCATAGTATTGCTACAACAATGAAACTGTGTTGAGTAAACATTATCATGTAATTGTTCTGGTAACAGAGGAGCTCAGTAACATTTGAATGGAGGGTAGTTTTCCAGAGAGGCCTGGCTGGCACAGGACAGGGGTCAGTCCAGGTTAAACAGGATAGATTTCAGGAATAGTATGTGTGTCACATGCGGAGGGCTAAAAGCAATGTGGCATTGTTTGATTTTTTTTATATTAATTCAAATAATTGATACTGTAGGTGAATTCCAACCTGCGTTTTAGCACCCCTCAAGGGCACTTCGGGAAGGGGACACAATTTGTAGGAGCATTACAAAAGAAAGTGAACAACTTATTCCTTTCACGAAGGGCCATTCCATAAATCCGTTAGAGAAGGGAACATGCAATGGTCACTTCAAGGAAGTAATTTAATAATTTATGGTCATGTTCTGCCCTTCAGAGTAAGTAGGGCATAGGGATGCTCACTTCCGAATGGAATTTGCTCTGAATATAATTATTTGATATACAGAATGCATACTGTGCATATTCTGCAAATTAATTTTCTATGCTCCAATTGAGCTGGTGCACAAATATATAGAATACAACCAGAGGGCAATGCACAGATTACCATATCCCACAATACAATCAACTTGGCCTTCTAATGCCAAGCAGAAATGAAGCAGAAACATTTAATCTGTGATATTTAATCTACACCAGAGCTGCTTCTGAAATTGCGTACTATGTGAGTAAAGGTGCTACATTTGAATTTGAACTTACTTTGCGACCGTTAAAAAAGTATGTTCTATATAGGATGAATGAGTGTAGTATGAACGTAATATGGATGTTGTCGTACATATGACCTACCACCGTCAGTTTCGGCCCTTCACCTCCATTCATAAATCCTCTCCCGTGGACTCATGGGATAGTAAAGTGTCCATCGTATGCGCACTTCAGAATCTCGCCGGAAGTAGTAGGTAATCCGGGTACTTTTCGCCTACTGTTTTTCACATACTATATAGTAAGAAAGTATTAGATTTTGAATTCAGCACAGGATTAGTCTGGGCTGACAAAAGCTAAAAAAAAAATGTTACACTAAATGTAGCCTATGTCATTTCTAAAACACTACCGTCACTAGGGCCCCATAGAATCCATTTAATTTTTTCCAAAGATTTTTCCTATTTTTATGACTGGAATCCATGATTTCATCTGCATTTTCAACATCATGGAAATTATAGGGCCCTACCAAACAGAACCTCAAAAACATTGTCAAGCAGGTTTCTTGAACACAAACAAACTATATGAATAAGTATATCATGCTAGTATTCTGTTTAGATGTTTATATAGCCACGGACTGTGCACTACAAGGTTCAGTCTTAAAACCCAACGTTCAATGGAAGGTTTTGGCTTTTCATGAGAAGGCAGACAAGGAATGTACAGGAGAGACAGGACCTATATCTAACTCAATAATAAAGTACAAAAGTTCAATGTTTTTCCACCTCATTGCATTCACTTATGCGGCGTCCTTCAGCACTCCTGGCAAACTACTGTCGCAATCCGCCCCCGAAAGGGAACACGCTAGAATGCTTTGCATTCAGGTTAACGCTCCCGGCCACCTTTAATGTTTAAACTCGAGGCCTGTCAGCCATAAACCTCTCCCGTCGATAAGTGTTATATCTCTCGTTCTAAACCACTATTTTACAACCGCGAACGATTACAAGAGGGGTTCTTTATATTATGTAAGCCTAATCCACCGACAATTAAGATAGGAAATGTGTCATTGCCTGGCCTAAGACAGAACGCTTGTCATTCCCAAAGTAAAGGTGCACAAAGGAAGAGTGCACAATAAATCGTTTTAGAGACGATATGGAAACGGAGGCTCGCTGTCAAAGGAAAACAGTGCCGGTTTTAGTGTCAGTCAGACTGAACAAAGAGCAATCTCTCTGTAGGTTAACTCCGGTTCAGGGGAACGGCTGAACATAGCGGCCTTTATGCTGTGCTGCAGTGGGGGAGGGCAGTGAACGACCACCGGTCTCATGTTACGAGCTGTTTTCTTAAGCCACAAATCACATGGCCACTTCCAGCTCTTTACAGCCAGTTGTTGCCAATGTGATTGAGGGCTGTAAAAGGAAGCTGCACTGGTATTTTTTGCAATCAAATACTTTTCCATCATCATCCCTGACATCTTTGTAAATAACAGTGGTGCGATGTCACAGGAAAAAAGCAAGAAATTTCACAACTAAACGATATGTGATTTTGGGCCATTGACAGTACTTGTTTACTGTGTGCTAAATATATACTGCACATACACGGTTGTACAAAAGTCTGCTATTTCATGGACACACTTATGTAAATAGATTTTTACAATACTCCACTTCAGACTTGGACTATAAATTAAACAATAATAATGGCTTTGTTGTGTAATTTATGGAATTGTGCTGTTGTTGTTTTTTAAGTGACAACATGTTTCCATGTTTCCATATTCTATGTTCATTCCCTGCAACACACAGGCTACAAGCTTAATTCTCTTACTTTTCAAAAAAAAAAAAAAAGCCAAACAAACAGAAGTGTTTACAGCTTGAACTTTCAGCTGCAAGGCAGCTATTGAGTGTGGAAAGTTCTGTGTGCTGATTAGCAGCGGTACAGTTGGTGACCTCAGGACACAGCCCTGAAAACAAACGGCCAGCATACTGTACACACTTACTCTATACACACAATGACAGGAGCCGCTCCATTCATCTGATCAAAGACCAAGCAGGATTTTGCTGCAACTGGATAAGAAATTAGTGTAACTGCCTGTCAGAAGTTTCAAAACATTATAATTTTAAACATTTTGGAATAAAGTCTTTTATGCTCACCAAGGTTACATTTATTTAATCAAAAATACAGTAAAAACATAATGTGAAATATTATAACAATTTAAAATAACTGTTTTCTATTTTAATAAATTAAAAAAATGTATTTATTCCTGTAAGGGCAAAGCTAGATTCCATTCTTCAGTTTCACATCATGATCCTTTAGAAATAATGCTAAATAATGCTGATTTGCGGCTCAAGAAACATTTATTAGTATTAGTATTAGTATTATCAATACTATACCATTGCACCATATACAATGATGCATTAAACTGATCCAAAGTGACAGTGAAGACATTTATAATGTCAAAAAAATGCTTTAATAAATGTTATAAATAAATGTTATAATTGCAAATGCTCTCTATTCAACAAACAATTCATGGTGGGAAAAAAGTATCACCATTTCCACAAAACATTAATCAGCACAAATGTTTTCAACATTGATAATAATACATCTTTTTGAGGACCAAATCAGCAAGAATAATTTCTAAAGGGTATGTGACACTGAAGACTGTAATGATGCTGAAAATTCAGCTTCACATCACAGGAATAAATTACATTTTAAAACACAAACAAATAGAACACAGTTCTTTTAATTCATAATAATATTTTACATTATCACTGTTTTTACTGTATTTTTGATTAAATAAATGCAGCCTTAGCGAGCTTTATTTAATTATACATATTTCTACTTTCATACCCCTGACTTAAAATATTTCAAATTATTACATTTTAAATTGCATTAATATATGATTTGATATTTTATGTTTTATATATTAGTGGGATGTATTTGAAGCCAATGTAATCACAATATTTGAAATAGTTTATTGCATTAAAAATGTCAATGGGAACATTAAATAGAGGGGCACATAATAAGCTAACTGTAATAATTAAAAACAGCTGATCAAATTTAATTTAAAAACAAAATAGAAATAGGGGTATAGACCTATAACCACAACCAACGCTTTATTTTAAAACTGCAAAAAAAAAGTATGATGGGTATACATGTTATTACATTTTACCACTGACAAAATTATCTATAAACATTACGGAGGACCTATGAAATTATGGAACTATATATTAATGAATGAAAAGAATTGTGGAAGAATTGTTTTATGGCCCTGGTAATTTACACATATGTGTTTACATTTGGTCCAACTGTTTGCAAAAAAATTGATTGCAAAATTTGCTATCATGGTTACTACAAGCTTGACAACAGAAGAAAAAAAAACACTACAAATAAGGATTTAGGTATTTCAATGAGAAATCCCTGATGCAAAACACTAAAGCTAAAGAAGACCCTTAATTAAAAATCTAGTTACTTGTCTCAAAGTCAGCCTTAAAAAAAACACACAAAGAGCAAATATTTCAAAACATATAAAAGTCACAAGCTGACAACTAATATTACAATTCACCACCTTTGACTGAGATCCAAACATAGCTCTACTACACGACTCCATTGCCTGACTGACTTCCAAGCTTTCCATGTACCAAACGATCAAAAGCTGACGTTTAACAGGCTATTCAAAAATGCCATATTCTCAGTAAGATCTCCCGCTCCTTTATATGTAATTTTCGCAGAATGTTAACCGTTGTCTTACCGTCAGTTCGGAATTGTCGTGGTCGCGGTGAGTGACGGCTCGGATGACTCCGGTTCGCCATGACCAGCGCGCGATGTGCGCGGGCTCCAGCGGCTCCTCTCCGCTCACGCACAGGAACCGCTTCCCGACCACCATGGCGAAGAACCCTCAAAAACTTCAACACTCGCACCCTACCTACCACACATTTACACCGTCTAACTGCGTTCTGAACAAAAAGAAAGAAATAACCGTGATTTTTTTCGCCTTTTGCGTGTCAACCGCAACCCGGGGGATTTAAATTTCTCTCAGCCTCCACCCGCGAATGGTCGCTCTCGCGCTCGTGAAACTGAACACTAGACCGTATCACTGTGAACGTAAAAATTGTATCCCTCCGCCTCAACAACTCACAAGTCCATGATAAACCGCAACAGGGAGATTTCTACGTCCGCCAGACAGATTCATTCTCAATGGGAGACTAGCTGCTATTCTACTATACGCTAGTGTGCTGAAAATAGTGCTTAGTTGTTGTTATTGTTGTTTTTGGTATATATTAGCAGGCTGCGCAGGAACGAGACCATAAAAACAAAAAAATAAAAATGTACCAATCAATAAATTTAACACTATCTATCTATCTATCTATCTATCTATCTATCTATCTATCTATCTATCTATCTATCTATCTATCCTCTGTCACTCACAATACAGTCTGTCCTTCTATCTATTTTTATGATTGCTTTATATATTTGTATATAATTCTAATTAATAATTATATAGGCTATATATAATTATATAATAAGATATATAATTAATACTTACATAATTAAAATATGATAGATAAAATAATAAATATATGATTTGGAAATTAATAATTCTATTAAAATACACAGCATATGTTTATTTTCATTCTGTCAACCCTGGAAATGGAAATCTAATTTCCTTCACACATTTGCAAGTTTATAGCTGACCTGTGGGCTGTTCGTTGATGAGGAGTGCTGATATAGAGAAGCATATCCACCACGAGACACAATCAGTCCGTGCACCTTTAGGTCAGAGCAGAAGATGAAGACAGATATCTAATGGCTGAATCACAAATCATAGAGAGCCGCTGATATGGTTGTTGGTCCTGCAGACACTCTTTGCTTTGTTGAATGCAATATGGCACAATTCCAATTTGCAGCTTCTTGAACATCAATGATCGGAAGCAGCAGTGGAGAGTATACCAAAAAAAAATCACACAGTAGTAATACATTTTTCATGTTTCTTCACATGCAGTGTGTATGTAATACGTAGGCGTAATTACAAGATGTACTGAACTATGAGTGCATGGTTGCATTTATTCACTTTAATATAGACCCATTATTATGTCAACATTAAACATATTACAGATGAAAGAAAGGCTAGATGAAAGAATAATTACCTTCTGCTAATAGTAAAAAGAAAGTGTTATTATATTACCCCAATATGTAGGCTATACTTAATACACAAAGAGAAAATTAGATGCTTAACACCTCAGATGTTTAATTAGGCTATACATGACGCTGCAAGATGCAGAATATCTCTCTTGGATAGGAATAATAAGATTTCCAAGAGACACCACAATTCACAGATGTCATCTGTTGGTGGATGTGTTCCACTTGATATTTATGCCTGATGTATTTCAATCCGCCGCCCTTCCTTTCCAAGTGGACAGGTTGCTGTAGATATAATACATGTGTATTAAAGAAGGAAATTTAAAAGAGGGAAATTACCATTTTTAAAGATTTTGATTGAGGAACTATTTTCATTCCCCCCATATATGATATGATATGATAAATATGATATGATATGATATATGATATGATATTATGATATATGATATGATATATGATATTATGACATATGATATGATTGATATGATATTATATATGATATCATATGATGATATGATATGATATGATATGATATGATATATGATATATGATATATGATATATGATATATGATATATGATATCATATGATGATAT
This sequence comes from Gobiocypris rarus, assembly GCA_023029165.1. Lineage (NCBI taxonomy): Eukaryota > Metazoa > Chordata > Actinopteri > Cypriniformes > Gobionidae > Gobiocypris > Gobiocypris rarus. The sequence continues at coordinate 7,633,900 of CM040920.1, forward strand.
CATATGATATTATATGATATGATTGATATGATATGATATGATATGATCAATATGATATGATATGATGTATGATATATGATATATGATATATGATATATGATGTATGATATTAGATATATGATATATCATATATCATATATCATATATGATATGATTGTTATGATATAATATGATCAATATGATGTGATTTATGATATGATCGATATGAAATTGTATAATGTTATATTATATGAATTACATTACATTACATTACAGTATATTATATTATATTATATATTTCTGTATATTACATTATATTATATTATATTATATTAAATGTGACCAAGGACAACAAAACCAGTCATAAGTTGCACAGGTATATTTGTGGCAATAGCCAACATTTTATGGGTCAAAATTATCGATTTTTCTTTTATGCCAAAAATTATTAGGATATTAAGTAAAGATCATGTTCCATGAAGATATTTTGTAAATGTCATACCGTAAATATATCAACAATTCATTATTAGTAGTAACATGCATTGCTAAGGACTTCATCTGGACAACTTTAAAGGCAATTTTTTCCACCCTCGGATTAGATAGATAGATAGATAGATAGATAGATAGATAGATAGATAGATAGATAGATAGATAGATAGATAGATAGATAGATAGATAGATAGATAGATAGATAGATAGATAGATAGATAGATAGATAGATAGATAGATAGATAGATAGATAGATAGATAGATAGATAGATAGATAGATAGATAGATAGATAGATAGATAGATAGATAGATAGATAGATAGATAGATAGATTGCAGTTGAACAAACAAAAGAGCAACAATATGATAAGTCATATTTCATAAACAATATGAAAGTCCCAGTTAGTCTAGTAACACAATGTTGTTGTTTTTTTATATAGAATACATAGATCAAATAGAAATCGAATAGAAAGTGTTAATATTAATAATGGATTAAGTAGGCAGACACAACATCCCCCCAAACTGCGTTTGCATTAGAACGTTAACAAGATCAAAGAGTTTTTATTTTCAACGCTTTTATATTTGATTGGTCTGAACCCCATCCCGGTGTAAATAAACGAATCAGAATCGAATGCGTAGAGAGTTTGATGTTTGCGTCTCAAAAACACGTCACTTAACAAACATTTTAACTAGCCAACCAACGCCCGAGTTCCATGTAAACAAATCATATTAGCCAATCACGTAACAGGAAAATCGGGTCCTTAAATCAAATTATTTCTGACGTCAACGTGAAAGCGCACCTTTTACAGAAACGGCATCGGTGTTGGTCGAGAGCAAGAAGATGGGCACAACAAGAGTGCCATTAGTTTAACTAATATTGACTTCATAGATAGTTTTATACGAGATGTTTGTGTATAATACCGAGTAATGTACGAGCGGAGGCTTTAAGGAGACCGTTAATGTTTGTCTTCGTTTGAAGTTGTACACTGAAGTTGAAGTAAGGTTAGCTTAGCTAGCATCTCTCCCTGCTCGGCGGAATCCCGAGGAAAATATGGTGTCCTGGATCATATCAAGATCTGTCGTGTGAGTTTAGTCCTCATTTTTTTTCCATACATGTAGTTTATTTTTGAACCTCGGGTTTTTAATTAACTTAGCTCTTAATTTTACTGGTTAGCCTAGTAGCATCCATGATTGAAGATTGTAAACATGGATGTATCCTTTTCTCGAACCTAAATGTGCTCTGGTTGTTCAGTTAAAGCGCTTTACGTGTTTTTAAACCTGACTTTTGAGAAGGATCCATGTTATTTATAAGAAAAGAACCAGAAGCAGCAATCCAGTGTTTACCTATATGTTAAGTAACGTTATATAGTTTGTCATCATAACTGGACTGCTGTATCATGTGCTTGTGTCAAATATTCATGTGGCAGTGGACATGTCAGTGAATGTTTTTGTGTTGACGCCTATTACAAAGCTTTTTGTTGGGACTTTTGGGTTAAGGTGGAGCTGTCACAAACTTCTGACTCATCTCTCTGAACTTTTCCTCTCCCTTATGTTAACTTATGGTTGATGTCATTCGACAGGTCTGAACACATAGAATTAGAAAATAAAGTTTACTTTCCCAGGGAAATTTCTACTTAATTAGCTATTTAATTATTTGATATCAGGACTATATGACATCAACATTCATTTGTTCAGTCCATTAAGGAAAACAACATTGTTCATAGGTTTGATAACTTGCTTATGTAGACATTACATAAGCAAGTTATCAAACCTATGAACAATGTTGTTTTTTAGCTTTTTAAATTTGGTATTACATTGGGGGTGGAAATGAATAGGCTTGGACTTGGTGTTGGTAACCCAATGCACAGGACAATGGTGACACTAGAATAAAAATATTCATGATTTGAATACAAGCTGAAAATACAGAATTATTTTAGGCCAATATGCTAGCACTCTGTCATTGACTGATTATATATTTAAAATAATTTAGATTAATTCACTTTTTACTGGTAACATAAGACATTTGGTATCAAGACCCAGAAATAATCCCTCATTGCATTATAGCAATATTCATAATTAGCCTATATAGAGTAGTTTAATGTAGTACTGACACTAAAACTTTGAACTTGAATTTTTTTCTCACATAATCATTTTCATTTTGGGTGAACTTTCCATGACACATATTGTTGCATTTTTATATTGCATTATATTGTGACACGATATATTGTTACACTCCTAGTCTTAAAACATATCAGTTGATCTCTACAACAAAAAAGAGCACATTTGCCTTTAGGGTTGGAAAGATTTAAATGATTGATGTGTCTGTCCTTGTTTGGTAGCTTATTTGCAAACAGCAGAAAGAGGAGAATTTTGGTTTATTTTGTGAACAAGACACATTTTCCAACGTGGTCCACAGTGTGCGAGAGTCACTAGCAAGCAGTTAAGAGGCCATTCAGTCACAGATTCCAGCAAGTACCAATTACAGTCCACCTTGCTAGTTTAAGGCTATAATTCTACGGTTAGGATTTTACAGCATTTACGATGTAGGAGTTTAAATATAGGACAATAAATGTAAGCTTATGGCAAGCTGATGAGAAGACAAGACCATATTGTCTGTTTGAATGATGCTTAGGTGCTGCGTGGACACTTTCAGGGCTGTGTTTTGTTTTCCTGGTTTGTACTATGGAAGTCAATGTTTAGTTAAGTTCCCCATATTCTTCAAAATATCTTTTGTCTTCAGCAGAACAAAGAAATGTATACAAGTTTGTAACTTAAGGTGGGGTAAATGACAGAATTTAATTTTTTAAGTGAACAATCCCTTTAAGCTGGCTTCTGAGAACAGGTTTGTCCTCATTTTCTTTGCTCAGGATCACTGGTGTTTATGCATCATCTTTTTTAGAGCCATTTGTCTGATTCCTAAATTGAGTTTCTGTGACTGTGTTTTAGCTTCTACTTCATTTTTTTATAATGAGTGATTTTTAGGGATGCATCAATCATGATTTTTCATGGCTGATTCTGATTGCCTTTTTTATACTGGCTGATTCTTGGCCTATTCTTTTTTCTTTAAACAAATGCATTTGTTTTTTTGCTCTATAACAGGCAAACTGGCCTTAAACAATATCTGTAGCCATGGACATTAGAGACAACAACTAGACCTGTCACGATAACTACTTTTTTGTTTCGCGATATATTGTCCCAGAAATAATTTTATCATTGTCATTTTAAGACTATTTTATGCCACTTAATACTTAATCCTAATATAACAGCATAATGCAAGTAGACCTAACAACTTCCAAATGACAACCTTTTAATTGTTTAGATCATGGAAATTAATCTTAAAAAATATATTATATATAAAAAAATTGAATAAATTAGTAAACAAATTTTCCCTTGTGAAACGGCTTTAACACTCGTCATTCTGAGTTGACATTTATATGTGCACCGGAACGGGATCACTTTTCACTTAAGACAACCGGCTTCAAATCGGGCGTTTTAACACATTGCTTTATGTATTTAACCATTTAGCTGTAAGCTCGAAGCTCAAAGTTCATTTTTCTTTGCTGTGTTCAACTCCGTCTCAGGGCAAGCACACAGAATGTCGCTTGAAGAAACAGTAGACTATTTCTTTTGAAGCTTAATGCGATTTTATTTTATTTATACTTTTAATTTTTTTAAGACATCTGGTAGAACTGCCAGATGAGACCGTGAATGTAGTGAAGCAATTTTAGCAGTGTATAGAAAAATTATCTCACAAGATTTGCGTCATCTGATGGGCTCTTCCGATTGGCTTTTATAGAGACCACTGATCAAACTATATAAAATCGATTAACAGCTGATGACGATTGGTGCCCGGTCAATCGGGGCACCCTTATAATATAATAAACTATATTTCTCTTGACTGTGCTCTTTTTCTGTTAAACAAATCTGACTTTACAAGAAGAATTATATGCAATTAAGATTTACAATTGTGAATTCTTTTTTTTTTTTTTTTGCGCTGCCATTGAAAATGGTTACAAATGAAACCAAAACAGAATCTGTTGTAAAATATCAGCCCTCTTGAAATGTCTCTTCAAGATTTATTCCATTGCAGAATGCAAGCTTTGAGGGCTACATATTGAATTGTTTTTAATTAATTGGAATATTAAACTGTTCAAAGGCCTAATGGCTATGCACCTTGTCAGTTTAGGCAAAGTACATTTAGTCCCAAGAGTTGAACCATATGTGCTTTAGAAGACTCTCAGCATCTGGCTCAAAGTTAGTCAAATCTACAGCATCATCAGAGTGAGCATTGCCTTGCCGTTTCTTAGCAGGAAACTCAAAGTTGACCTAAACCTGAGTGTCAAGGCCCTTCTGAAGATTTTATTTTTTCAGCTGCACACCCTGAGAACGATACCCTGCTACACAAAAATACTTTCAAGACCACTCAGTGCAGGTCCCGTTTCCTCCAGGGGCCCACTGGAGGAAAACCAATTCCTTGTTGTGAAAACAATGAAAGACTGATGTGCAGCACATTTATTTGTGTTTCATAGGGGCCGTGCAAGCTCTTTTGTGGGAGGAGAGGCCACAGGCAGACAGTGAGGAGATTCAAAGCCTTTCAACGAAGTGATTGCTAAACCTACAAGTTGAGCAGACTTTATGGCTTTATTGCACACTGTTAGGGCTGGGCGGTCTGACAGTATATACCCTGCAACGATAGAAACATCTTAACCGGTAGAGCTGGATGTGTCCCAAACGAGTAAAGAAGGGGTAGAACCTGTTATTAAGGGGTGTTTGTTAGGCACAACACAAAGCAGAGTTTAGTTTATTGTTGCCAAGCAGCAGCTTAGTGCATGAATAATGAATTAACTTTATATGCGGTGACAGGTGTGAGTATATCAGTCTTTTATTTTTAGCTCAAATGTTACATAATGTGAGACACATTCATTTATTAGTATTATCATTTGGCTTGCCACCTGGTTCAAAATAAACGTTGAAAATAATTAAATTAGTGACCTTTATAAAGAATTGAATTGTTAATATTATACATGAAATAAGTCTGACATAACACACTGATCAGCATTTTCCATATGGTAAAGAGAGGATAGCTTTTTATATATTCCCTTCTGTATATTTAATTATTCATAGCGCCATAGTCTTTAAAAAAATATATATATTTGGGTTTCCATGTCAGTGGAATGACAAATGAGTCTGCAGTAACTTACATGATTCATATCTAAATTTGCAGAGCTGTTGGCTTGTTGGTGACAACACCAAACTACATGTTTTGCTTGGTTGAGAGTATAGTAGACTATTCTGAAGCGGAGTTAATTAATTTATTAAACCATAAATGTAATGTATAATAACTCCTCAGAAGTTTCTATTATAAATAATTGTATTATTTATTTGATTCTTTAAGAAATTACAACTTTTTTATTGTTGTATTATTTTCATCATTAGTTTCATCCCTCATAACTTGCACCCTCATAACTTGCACTGCAAGTTGTTCTATATCTCCCTGTGATAACATCAATAAATGCTACAAACATTTAAAACAATCTGTGAAATTAACTGTTATATAAGGCAGCTGTGGTTGCCAGAAGTTTACAGTAAAAATAGGGTAGCAACTAGGGCTGTCAAGGGTTGACTATCAGTACTAAAAAAAAGTTGAAGGTACTAGCATTTCTGTGATACTGGTATTCCCGGTACCTGCTGATAGACAATGCTTTCAAATGCACCCGTTTGTGTTTGTTTGAGCGCTCTCTGAGTGTCAAATCTTTCTATTTACAGAATGTTTTTACAAACGTTGAACATTGTAGCCAATCACTCACAATCATATCTGTTGAGTGTAGTGTGCTAGTCAGTAAGTTAGTCAGAATCCACTGCTGAAAACGCACAAGGTTTTGTTCTGTTCAACGCAAGCTTGCCAGTCCCTTATAGCCAACAAATTGTAAACAATGTAAATAAGAGATTTATTGTACAACCAGGAGTTTCTTCGAGAGTGCACTTTATAGATCGATAGCCTCACAGAGGGCTTTTCTCTGGCTTTATTATCCATTCACAATCTGAAGACAAGTTTAGTTTCTCATGCTGCTAATTAAACTGCAACATTTTCTTGATTGACAACTGTATTTAAATGTGCACTTAAATCTGAGACTGCGATGATTGACAGTCATAACCAATGGACAAGACAGGACAGCATTTTTGTACTGAATTCAACAGTTTTCGCTGTGGTACCAAAATTGGCACTAAGGCTTGCTACTGACTGACTAACTGACTAAAATTTTGGTGGTAACAACCTTGTAGCAACATTCTAATAAAAATGTACAAAAATTATATTTCATTAACTCATATTTGCTTTACATTAATCAGTATTTTACTAGAATGTTTACAGTATTTTGTCTTTGTAAAGGCTTTAATGCTCAACTTTTTTGGTCACTTGAATCTTTTGATGTCCCAATAGCTGCTTTTCCATCGTCGGGCCGAATGATTCTTAGAATGTTAAGGAACGGTTCCAGTTGTTTTTCCACTTGGTATGGCACAGCACGGTTACAAACCATTCTCGGCCCGAAATTCTTGGCACAGTTGTCTAACCATGCTGAATTGTGCTGGTAGAATCCATGAAGGGATGTCATCACTCAGGATTGGTCACTTGTCTGTTGCCTGGTTACCAATTTCTCTGTATCTGGCTAAGCACTCTATTTGAGCGATGTAAACACAAATTAATATTAAAATTAAAAGAAATATCTGATCATCCTCCATAATGTGGTCATTATTTACGTCTCATATCATCAGTAAACCGCTGTGTTACCAAGGCAACAACTGGCGCTTTTGTATTACATTCCAAAGATGGACCGTTATCAGCCCCACGGTGGAAAATGAAACCAGAACCAGAACGTTCGGCCCGACGGTGGAAAAGCAGCTCATGTGTAGCTCCACCCACAGTGGCATCTCATAGGATAAATCCCACTTCTCAAAGTTCTGATTGGCTGTGATTGTGTGATGTCATACGGCCTTTTCCCTTTCATTGTAGAAAGACAAATGATTTGCCGCTGGAAACGTTCCGCTTGTTTAGAACACAGAACCTCTGTCTATTTATTTGAGTTTAGTTCATGGTCCACAGACTAGAATTGAATTGTGGGAAAACCCTTTTGTCCAATGTCTGCACTCAGTCTAGCCTACTGCAGCTCCCTGTAAATTGCTGAGCAACGCTGTAGGTGAATTTCCTCATTTAGCGCTGATTAAAACAATCGTCCAATGAAAGAAAAATACTAGTTATTAGGCGCACAGAGCCACATGAATGCGAGTAACAGATCTGTAAATTACAGTGCTCCAGGGAGAGTGGAGGGGGAAGGGTTGAGAGATGTGTGGAGCCGAACACCATTGTTACAGCCTGGTGCCTCTGCTGTTTCTATGGCAACAGGAAAATAAACTGCTGCCAAGGTGGATCCTTGGATGAGGACCATGCAACAGGGAGAACTTTGTGAACCTGTGTGCTGTGCACATCCACTGCACAATGTTATAATTCTTGTGTATTAAAATGCTCACAAGCCCCTTTGTCCCCTTGGGTGTTTGCTAAGACAAGCAACACTATTATTTGTCACACTTGGGATTAGTGATCTGAACAAACCCCTAATGCTAAATATTAAACTTGGGCTACAACTAAAGATTATTTTTGATAAGATGTAGATTAATTCTTTGATGATTTGGATTTAAAAATCAAAAATAAGTAATTATGACCGGGCAAGGTGCATTAAACTAAACTATATGCTTTTGTTTGAAGCTCTTAAAATGACACATTCTCACGTTTAGGACAAACTTGGGTTCAGAAGCAACTCACTCTGCATCCTCTGTTTCCCAGATGTGTTATGTACTTAGAAACGTGTTTTTCTCCTATAAAGTGACGCTACTGGCAGAAGTTTTCCGTGCGTAGTGCGTAGACATGATTAATTGATAATCTGATTTGTTGTCGTTTAGTTGTTTCAGCCCTATATTAAAACCATAGTCTTCAAGTGAAAGAGACATCTGAGCATTGTATAAAGATTTGAGCCGCATGATGTGACCATCCAGAACACCCTAGCATCGTGATGCTGAGTTCTGCGTGTGCAAGAACAAATGAAGAAAATGTTAAATTATTATTTTTTTAATGTTTTCTCTAGGGCTGTCAACAATTACATTTTTTTAAATTGAATTAATCACACCCTTTTGTGCAATTAAACGCACACTTATCGTGAAATTAAGCATACACCATTTTTCCAGTTTAATGTTCATTTTGTCATCATTTCCTATATCCGGCAAACTAAACCATCCAGATTGAAGGGTAATTCTCACAAAACTGTATTTTCTGAAAGCTTTGGTTTTTGTTGCAAAAAAGGACATTTGGAGACCCCAAAAGGACACCAAAAAACCAAAGGGCTTTTCACACTGCACTTTACCCCGGGTTGTCGTTGTTCTAACCCCAGGTAAAGGACCGTTTCACACTTCTACGGAGCAGGGTTAGCACCACTTTTACTTTAACCACACATTGCTGTACCAAACTTGTACAGTGTGAAACGATGCAATGTTAAAGCTAGAGGCTTAGCAACAGATAACCAATTGAGTACTCATATTTGCATGCTTTGGACAGTCACGGAAACACTGCACACTGTATATAAAGAGTAAATTCAGCATTTGAGAGGAAAAATGTCAAATGCTGACAGAAAACAACAATTTAAGTGAAGAAAAGACCATTTCATTCTTACCTTTTATAGTCCGAAGTATCCATTCAGGATAAACTCGATAGTACAGTCGCAATACGATGATGCAACGCTGGAGCTTTTATGTGTAAACAGGTCGCGTGCTGCGTTCATCCAATCAATGACACTGACCCTGCAAATATGCAGATAAGAACATAGGGTTTAGGAATGCACAAAGTGAAACATCAGTTTATGAACACCCAGAATTAATTGTTAACCCTGGCGGGTAAATTGTGAGCAGTGTGAAATGTGAAGCAAGATAACCCAGGATTCAGTTTACCCAGGGTTTAGAATGACCCAGGGTTAACTATTTGTGAAAAGGGGGAAAAGCTCATATGATAAAAGGAGTCCATATAATTCATACTTTTATGCACACTAAAGCAACTTTCAGTATTCACACAGTGTATGGTATGTGTACAGTGCAACAGCAGAGCTTGTTTACATTAGACACATCAAGTTACCGAACATGACCTCATGTTTGCACATCAATATAACAGACTCGTGTGCTTACTGTACGACTCCTGTACATCACCGCAATCATCTTTACCTTGATTGCAATCCTCATCCATTGAAACTTCACTATTGTGTTGCTGGTTTGCTTTTTCCAGCCCAAAAGTTCCAGTTCTGTTCAGTCTGTATTTCACAGCACGATGAGTGAGGGCTCGCACTCTTCAGAAACAAACACAGAATATGACAGAGCTCATGCTTTAAAGTGAAAAACAAACTTGAATGAATAATTCACTAAAGACACAATGTTGAGTCTCTATTATTTCTGCCATCTCTGATTTAATCAGCCTGGTTTTCTTTACATTAGCGCTGTTTGAATTTGAATTTGCTGACTGGATCATTGGACTGAAAACTTTCCCAGAGTTTATTGGCTTAAAATGATATGATCGCAAACAGAGAAGCGAAATTGGGTTAAAGATGTATAGATATCTGAAAGACTGGAAAAATATCCGCCTACTAGGGTTGTGCTTTTGCCATTTTGCCACTTCTGGCGGTCGGCTGTCGGGCAGTGTTGGTCGGCTTAGTGTTTGGGTGTGTTCCACACTGTTGGCTCTAGTCGGATGCTGTCTGGGATTTTTGGCCCAAATCAGCATGTTGAATCGCCGTCGGTGCAAGAGAGAACTGTGATTGGCAGTGCACGAGAATAGTGAAGAAAGCGACCAAAGACGTCAAGATGTTACAGACAGAAGGCTGTTTTAATTTTACATCTTACCTGAGCATTCGAATGCACAAATATTTTCATAATAACACGAGAGATGACTGCAATGAAGAAAGCGATCAGTGTGATTAATATATTTAAAATGGTAAGCAAGCACTTCTTTGTTTACGGTTTCTATATCTTCAGTCCTAGTTTCAGTTTAAATTGAATGCTGAAAATAGACTATTGATACCTGCTGATATAGACAGTTATTTACTTGCACGCAGGCACAGAACGCATGTGCGGGTTGACAGTGGCCTTTAGTCCTTTTGGTGTGTTCAAGTGCAGCTTTTTGGCCGAGACACAGCCAACAAGAAGCGACAGCACAGTCAGCTTTCGTCACTGGTAGTTCTTTGATGTTTACCTGGTGTGTCCCAGGGTTAAGATCATCTTAACTGTATGACATAAATTACGTTAGTAATTAAGGGTTAGTTCACCCAAAAATGAAAATTCTGTCATTAATTACTTACCCTCATGTCCTTCGACACCCGTAAGACATTCGTTCATCTTTGGAAAACAAATTAAGATATTTTTGTTGAAATCCGATGTCTCAGAAAGGCCTCCATTGACAGTAATGTCATTTCCTCTTTCAAGACCCATAAAAGGTACTAAAAACTTCATTACAAAGTCCATCTCACTACAGTGGTTCTACAATAATTTTATGAACTAAATAACTTGTATAGTGATGGGACGATTTCAAAACACGGCTTCCTGAAGCTTCGGAGCTTTATGAATCAGCGTATCAAATCAGCGGTTCGGATCGCCAAAGTCACATGATTTCTGCAGTTTGGCGGTCATGAATCGACATGCTGATTCATAAAGCTCCGAAACTTCATGAACTTCATTTGAAATCGGCCCATAAATATATAAGTCGTTATTTATTTATTTTTGTGCACAAAAACTGTTCTCGTCGCTTCATAAAAATATTGTAGAACCACTGCAGTGAGATGGACTTTGTAATGACGTTTTTAGTACCTTTTATGGGTCTTGAGAGAGGAAATGACATTACTGTCAATGGAAGCCTTTCTGAGCCATCGGATTTCCACAAAACGGAGGTCTTATGGGTGTTGAACGACATGAGGGTAAGTAATTAATGACAGAATTTTTGGGTGAACTAACCCTTTAACTCTTTCCCGCCAGCGTTTTTAAAAAAAGTTGCCAGCCACCACCAGGGTTTTTAATCATTTTCACAAAAATGTAATGGCCCATATAATATTTTATCATATGAATATCTGAGCATTCAATATATCAAAAGAAAGAATAGATTCATGCCTTTTTTTATCCTTAAGTAATTAAGTTTCATTAAAAAAAACATTTTTTTTTGTCAAAGACCACATCCAGATCAGATTCAGAGTGATGATCAAACACAGATGGAGATTGAGTCCATCAACACCCCTAATGCTTGCACAGTAGGGCTGGGCGATAGAACGATAACGATATGTATCGCGATAGACACGTAATCGATATCAATAAATAAAAAAACTCTGATAAAACGTTCAATAAAATAAAGTTCAACAACTTTTTTCTTCGTCTGAAGAAACCAGAGGTTGCGAAGCAAGTTTGGTTGCATGTACAAAGGCACTGACTCACTCTGGTACCTAGCAACTGCACCTTAATGTTAAGAGATAATTATTAAGTGTTTATTGTGATTTTAGACTTAAGTTTACATTTTAATTATTTGATTGTTTTCCATTGTTGTGTTGACATTTCTGCCTTTATAACTGAGGGTATTATAATCAGAGGAAGGTTCAGTTTAAAATAAAAATCTTTGAATAAATTGCATGTGTTAATTGATGTTCACTATAGAAATAAATGACAGATATGTTGCTGTTATAATAGTTGTCATAATAAAAGTTTTTGGGCTGATAACGGAGTGGCCTGAATTTCTGGGTCAAACATTGTCTATAATTGGCAGTGAAAACGGCACAAGCTGTCCACAAATTTTTCTGCACTGCTGAGTCAAGAAGCCTGTCTGTCTGCAAAGACACAGTTCTTCTAAATCAGTGGGAATGCTTCGACCCGAGTTCACTGAAAAGCTACTTCGAAGGACTCTTATAGCCCTTGGGGAATGGCATTTTTCAAGGCACAGCTTTGGCATGAAAGTGAAACACTGGTTTCAGAAAGCAGCATTATCATCTGGGAAACATCAAGGCTGGTTACTGCTAGTGAAACCTCGGAAAAATCTGCGTGGCATGTCAAAATGAATCCTAGTAGCAGCTTTAGCACATGGAATTTGGGCCACAGGCACTAAAAATCAGCTTCACATCCACGTCTCCCTGTTTTTGCTTTGTTTATCCCCCTGAACTTATTTGTGGGGGTCCAGGTGAGAAAGGGGTTTGTTTTGTGTTTGGCACCTCTAAGTGTGCACTCATTGATCTGTGACAATGGGAGACTTGCACAACGAGGAGGTTAGTATGTATTCTTCCGCAAGATCCCCAACAAATTTAGCAGAGTGGAACATAATAAATGGGACTTGTGTGAGAATGACAGGCCGCAGATGAAGGGCTGGCACTGGGCCCATCTGCCGGTTTATTGGCTTGTCTCAGGTCAGTCGCTCATAGGGTGAAATTGAATATCTTAGTGATTTACTGAAATGAACATCAGTGTGACGTCTTTTCCATCTCCAACCCGAGTTTACATTAAATCCAATGCTGGATACTTTCTCAAAGTTTCTGTATATAGATCTGTTAAACTATTAAGCTTTAGGCTGGAATGCACGCTTTCACAGACAAGGCTTAAGCCAATCCCAGACTGAAATGTATGTTTGAGCTATTTTATCTGAAAGCATCTTGCACTGATATATCTTGAAATATGTCAGTGCAATTCACCCTGATTGGCATGCGATCTGATCAGTCATCATCCACCGAATGCGGCATTTGTTTTTTTTCTTTCGACAAAGCAGTCAAGAGATTTTGTCGATTAACGTCGGTGGACTTGAACTTGGAAACGGTGTGTACTGAATATCTTTCCACGGTTGAAACAGCATTCCTTCCCGAAGTTCATTTATGTTTATTTGATACTATAAATTAACTAGAAGGAAGAGATGATCGGTTCACGAGCAGCTTTAACTGAGGCGCTACAGCGACCTGTCACATTAAAGAGCCACAAAACGGTATTTGTTTACATTTCTTTTAAAAAAATGACATTTTTAGAGTTGAGACTTAGTTTCATATTAAAAGTAACCTGCTCTGTCCTGTCGGTCAGTGCGTTGTCAGTATCCTCTTTGCTCTGCAATGTTTTTTACTACATGAGAACGTGTGGTGTGAGCGCAGCTTGTCAGACATAGCAACAGTAACTAAAGGGGCTTTGAGAATGGTCAATTGTTGTCTCAATGGTCAATTGTTTTTTTATAAGGCATGTTTATAAAATCTTCTTAAATGTCATAATTTAACTAAAGCCTTCCCCTGGCTTAATCTAAGCACTGTCTCTGAAACTAGGCCTACGTGACTTTTAAAATCTGAAATCTGATTTTATAGCAGTAGATATCACATGCTTGACCACTTTTATAATGGTTACAGTGAGAAACTGGGCATAAGGGAAGCACGCTAGCCAGAAACTTTGTTTGAAGACGAAAAATGTATCAAGCACAATGTTCTCTCACCATTTCTGATTTCTAACACAGACTCACTGAGTTCGCTGTGGTCTTGCAGAAATTAAAAACTGTTGTTTTCCATTTTCCCCGGTTGCATTAATATTAGTAATGTGACTGTTAGGAAATTTTCCCACCGGTAAATCGACATGTGACAACACCGGAAATTCTGGTATCACCGGAGGGGAGGGGTGGGTGACATTGGAGTTTTCCATACTTTTGGACCTCACTTTTTAAATCAGTAATTTGTAAAAGCACAAGTAAAATGTGGATTTGCAATTTTACGGTTTGCAATTACTTAAATAGTGGGTTCATTATTATTCTTCATGAAAAACACAACAACATAAATGAAATCTGACTACTGCTGCTGATCTGTGCTGTGAATCTTGATCGGCTCACGCTGTATTAGGCAGACTCGTTCAGTTTTTAATTGTAGTGTCTGTTCTCTAACTGAAGCAAATTTTTTTTACTACTATAAAAAATCAAAACGACAGACACTATCACAGCAAGCCTAGTTCATATGTAAATTACACAAGCTTATTTCGGCCATTAGATTGAAAGATCTGAAAAGACCCATACATTTTTCCGCCCATGGGCCTTCCCTCAAAGAAATTAGGACAGAAGTGGTTGAAATTGGAAAAAAAGAGATTTGTTTGATATCCTCATACAAAGTGCCCATCATTCACAGCTCGTCCAGACTGTAAATCAGAGCAAAAATCTGTGCAAAAGTCTCAGCCTTTAGTTAGCTATTATGTCAAGGATGGCTTCTAGTAGAAAAATGGTGCCTAATTTAGATTATTGTTTGGTAATTGTTGCCATTTTCAACCAAGAAGAGCTTGTAGTTGTTTTCTGCCCTTCAAAAGCACACATAGCCTTGCTCTCTATGGACTGCAGTTCACATGGATTTAATCTCTTTTAGAACGTGTTTTAAATGAGGTGTCTCCTGTATTTTTGTCCCCTCTGTTTCCCTTATCTTTTCTTTTGAAAAATGAAAGAAAAGGAAATTGTTGTTTACCTTGTTAATAATCAGACTGAGGAAGTGAGTGGCTTTTAATAGAGCTAGATATACAGACAGGATTATCCGAACCCATTAATAGTCCTGCTTTTGAAGAATATCTGGAGTTACAGTTGTTTTTCCTTTGTTTATTTATTTTACCCTCTGTTTCTTTTCACAGGCTGGTTTTTGGAAACCTGTACCCAGCGTACTATTCCTACAAAGCAGTGAAGACCAAAAATGTCAAAGAATACGTAAGTATAAACAGTGTCCATTCATGTACATTTCTTGTTGTTGTTTTTGATTTAGCAGGCTTTTTTTTTTTTTTTAAACCATATTGGTTTGCTTACTACAGACTCAATCCGCCCTGAAATAACCTGAGGTTAAGTATCCTGCTCAAGAGCTCAGTGATGGTCATTAATCAACACTTCTACAACTTTCGGGTTACTATTCCAGATCTTTAACTACAAAGCCACACCACACCTTTAAATAGGATGTGAACAGAGAAGCACATTATTGTTTCTGTGCGTGTTCAAGCTTGTTGGGAGGGAGAGTGTGTTGGCTTGTATGTCTGGATCAGGTGACACGTTCTATCTGCACTTACTTGTTTTAAAGGACCCGCCCTGTGAGAGCCCATCCTATATTCTTACTAGTGAGATAAATGCAATGAAATGTTCATTCAGGTCTGGCCAGAATCAGTGTCATTTATAGTCAACAGTACCTCTAGGCAACATTGTGGTAAACCTGCAAACCAGGATAAAATGAAGAAAAGTATGCTGAATGTGGTTTTGCCCCATTGAGGACAAACTGTCATGATCTTCTGGCAGTGTGCCCGTTGTTCTTGTGAAATTATTAAAGGATTGGTTCACTCAAATCCATTTGATTTGTGCATAAAGATTTTTCAAATGTTCTCCTTTTGTGTTAAATTTTTTGTAGTGACATGAGAGTGAGTAAATGTACAGAAGTAAATTTTTTTGGTGAACCATCCCTTTCAACATTTCTCTTTCTTTGCTTGTATGCCTTTGTCTACTTCAGATGGCTAATTTTAGGTTTCCTTAGTGGTTGTTCTGGTAACCTTAGAGTCTGTTTGTATCGGTGCTGCATCGCAGTGAATTGAGTTACATTTGCTGTGAAAAGCATTCCGCTCCTCACTTGAATAAGCTGCTACGCCAATGCTACCTCTCCAGAACAAGACAGGTTTATATGTCATTCATCTCAATATTTCAGAAAGTCCAAAAGTTTCAGAAAATATGCCATAAACCTTGTGCAGTTTCCAAACCAGTTCTCACTTTCCTATATTATTTTCTATCTTCTCCTGTTTACCTGCAGAATGCACACTTCATTAAACCAAATCCCAGTTGAAGCTGTTAATATGAAGCAGTTTTACAAATCTTATCATAACTGTACCAGCCTGCAGCCCACAACGGTGTGTCAACAATGGTGCTCCCCATTTGTTTTGGGTTAATTGAGGTCAGTAAGCATATATATGAGCAATATCACACGTAATCACACCATGCTGATATAGAGCCATATCGCACGATCATGCGTGTGATATTGCGTTTATACAACAGATCGACAGCACAAGAAAAATAAGAAAAAACTACGGAGTGTCTTTAAGACTCTTTTGTGCAGAACTACTTCCTTCCCCTACTGATTCAAATCTCATGTTGACAGTTTAACAGTTGAGCATAAGCTTCCGTTACTAATTCTCACACCGTGTCTACACCGGACAATAGATCCTATTATGATCCGTGATGTTGTCTTCACTGTATGTGGCACAGCCTGAGCGACAAATCTCTGCTGTAACGAAGGAACGTTGAGTGGCTTCATTGAAGCTAATTGTATTGTGTAGAGTATTACGGTATTATGAGAGAGAGAGAGAGAGAGAGAGTAGTGCTGCACAATTTATTGAATTTCTAATCACGATTACGGATGCCACAATTACGTAATCGTTCAAAGCCGCGATTACAGACAAAAAAATTCCACTTACATTATTCTGCATGCTTAAGAGGTGTGTTTAGAGCATGTTACGTTGACTGGTCGAGTGCACGCGAAACACCAGTACGGTAGCCCCTGCCATTTTTAAAAAGCTGTGTACACAGCCTATATATATATTAACTCCACAAACTCTTGCCACCGTCGCTTTTGGCTTGCTCAGTTGGGGACACTAAATATTTAACTGTATTACTGATCTGCCTGCATTGACACTATATGATTACTGAACTGAGCTGGATGACATCAGTTCTTCAGAGCGGCCATACAGCCGAATCAAATTCTGTTGCATTATTTTCCTGTTAACACTGTGATGCTGATTTGAAACAATCGGCATTGTGAAAAGCGCTATATAAATAAAGGTGACCTGACTTGACTCTACAAACATGGAAAACGTGATACATGGACCTCTCAAACTTTATTCTAAGGAGAAAATCCAATGCAACTTTGAGGGTACCAAGCAAAATATGATTATGTATTTCTGCTCAGCTAGTTACAACGGACATCAATACTTTTTCAGTCTCTGGGGCCTATACCATGAAGCCGGTTTAGCTGGCTAGCCAGATATGTTTAAGCTTAGTTTGTGCCATACCCATGTACAGTGGTATAAATGCAATATCCCAGTGCCACAAAATCATTTTTTTCCAGTGTTGCTTAAAACAGCCGAACCTGTCTGCAGGGTGCTAGAACACACAGGGCTATACACTTATACACTATACAGAGATATACACTTTCAAAAATGAATGTATAACCAAAAAAAATCCAAAAGCACCTATTTTGTTTGTCTGTTTTTTTTTTAAATTTTATATGTTTATTATATCACAAACAATATATACTATTATATTTATTACTTTCAGAATTGTTTTATGTAATTTCAGGGTTTTCTGTAAAATGACACGGGGATATTGCATTTATACCACTGTATATATGGGGGGGTTTTGATTACATAAAAAAGGTTTTAGGTACTATGAAAGTAGCTCAGCTTTAATCGGTGTTAGTTGCCATGGTATCTTACGCTGCACAGCTAACCTGCTCCGGGGCAGGTTATGTTCTGGATTCGAGATCTGAGATTTAAGTTTGACCAATCAGCTGTGAGCAAAGTGACTCATCTCTGATGCAATAAAGCCACTCCCTTGCTCCAAATTTAAGGTCACGACATGATTATATATATATATATATATATATATATATATATATATATTGTCTAATGATGATTACTTAATATAATAATTGTACAATTATAAATTACATAGTAAAATATGTTCAAATAGAAATCAGTTATTTTACATTTTAATAATATTTCACAATATTAAAGTTTTATATATATATACATATATATATATATATATATATATATATATATATATATATATATATAACATACATGCAGACTTGGTGAGCACAAGAGACTGCTTTAATATATATATATATATATATATATATATATATATATATATAAAATACTTTCACAACTATTTTCTTTATTTATCCATTTACATGGAAAATTATTTTCTTCTTTGTAAATGCTTTTAAATTCTTTATATGTACTTCAATGTCTTTATCTTCAGCAAAAGAGTTTTGAATCACGTTAGCTCTCTTGCGAGAAATGAGTCACACTTTGCGTTGAAAGGCATGTGATTGGCTGCTCACTGCTGATGTCACACTTTCACATGCACGCGCTCCACAAACTCAGGATCAAAGCCTGAGTTGACAGAGAAAGATGATGATCAGGATCATGGGACCAACAAAGCCTGAATTGATTGGTTTGGTTTTGTCAACTCAAAACTAATCCTATAACCCTGAGTTTGTTGATCTACCATCATGGTACAGGCCCCAGGTGTTCTCAGCACCATCAAAATAAAGGTCCTTCTCGCCGTCAAAATAAAAGTCACAACAAGCGCGGCTTACGTCACTTCAGAGTTACTGGCGGTGCGAATGCAATCAGGAAAAT
The DNA here is from genome assembly GCA_023029165.1 of Gobiocypris rarus. Lineage (NCBI taxonomy): Eukaryota > Metazoa > Chordata > Actinopteri > Cypriniformes > Gobionidae > Gobiocypris > Gobiocypris rarus. The sequence continues at coordinate 7,652,804 of CM040920.1, forward strand.
TACCCTGGGGGAACATTTAGGTCTTGGGGAACCACCCTGGAGGTTGGTTAATGTAACTAAGTTCCTAGAACTACCCGGTGCGAAATCCCTATTATTGTACCATGCATACATTTTACTTTTTTATTTATTTAATGCCTAATGCTATAGAAAAGCTTTTCAGGAAGAAAAAAACTTTTTTTAATATATACAAATATATAAAAAACTTATATATGCATGCAGGCATGCAGTTGCTTCAAACTATGGTATAAAGCTATTCAAAACATCATTCAATGTAAATTGTGATAATCGTAATTAAAGGTGCTCTAAGCGATCCTGGGTGGAGTAACTTCTTGTTGATGTTCTAAGTGTTGTCAAACAAAACCGAGGCTAGCTAGACCCTCCTTCCTCCTTTTCCTCCCTCTCCGTGCTTCCTGAAACAGTCATGAACGCGCATGCTAACGCTGCTGTGGTAAGGATGGCTCAACCAACTACTTCACGCTCATTGTGAGTAAATTTATGTACTTTTAAATAAAAAGTGTTTTAATTTGAAGTCTTGATAAATTATACAATAGTTTGTTGATAGTAACGCATTCTTTAATGTGAATCATTTAGTGAATCACCTCAAACCTCCACCCCTAAATCATTCTTGTTGGTTATTGGCTGGAGCACTGTTTATTATGTTTCGTTGTCCAGACTGCCCAAGTTTGTTTTTTTGGCGTTTGTGGAGCTTGTGCTGAGTACAGAGACCGTGTTTCTTTACAGTGTGTTCAGGGGACAGGCAGCTAGCGGATAGTGAGGAGATAATATTATATCCATTATAAAAAATCAGTTGAATGTCCGGTCTGCTGAGGAAAGTGATCTTTGTCTTTGTCCTTTAACAAGATTTCCCAAGACAGCGCTAAAACAACATCCTTGTTTACAACCAGTCACTCATAAAGACAGTCTTTGCCATCATCTAATGGTTTAATTATGTAACTGCCACTGAATTCAAAATTACAATCACTAACGGACCCTTTTATACCAAATATAGCATATTATTTATATCAAATAATATATTATATTTAAATTAACAACAATAGCCATTATAAAAGACAATAGGAAATAAACACAAGCGAACAATTGTTAAACGATACAAAAGCAGCGCTCCAGTAGGCCCTACAGGATTTAAGATAAATTTAACCTAAAGTAAAATTGTTACTCCGTGACACAATAATATTAGTATTTGTAAAATAGCATGGGCATACACGAAAATTATCAATTAAATGTCATATATACACCTAGGATGGCTTGAGGATTAGTACATTTTGGGATAATTTTCATTTTTGGGTAAACTATCCCTTTAAATGTACAGTTTAAGAACAGATATTTAATAAATGTTAGTGCCAAAGTAGTTAATATTTGTTTTATATTTCTATAATATACTGAAAACCCCCATAAAATCATAGGTGGTAAAGAGAAAGCTGCATTGTGAATCAAAGTTTATCACAAGTATAGCTTTTGACTTAAATAATGTGTAAAAACACACCATCATGGTAACACATAAAATATTGCAATAAACATTTAACAACATAAAATGTAACAAACTGACAGAAGAAAAACTAAGAAGAAACATAATTATTTATATAAAATAAAAAACAATCAAATGTGAAGTGTCACACAGAGTTCTGGGAATGTAATTTTTGTTTTTCACTGTAAATTATAAGATTGCATTCTTTTTAATATCCAAAGAATATTTTTCTGTATATAGTGAACCTTTAACCAATTAACATGTGTTTTTTTGTTTTACACTTCTTTATTGTTACAATTATGACCGTTTTGTTACCATGTAGGACAGAAAATAATGTTGATGCATATATTTTTATATTTAAAATATAGCGGTTACAGTAACATGACAGTAGAAGTAAGCAATGCTATTGTTCAGGAGCGTTACAGAGCAGAAATGTGCAGCTTGAATGTTTGTTAAAGATTAATAAACTATTCTGTCAAACTAATCACGTTATTGTACTAATATTTAATACTGGCCTGAATCGCTCTTAGCCCAGCCATTAGGCCAACCTTACTGTCAAGCCCATAATATATTTGATCTGGATACACATGCATTATACAATATAAGGACACGTGTATGTAAACAGCAGTAGCGGTTATCGCTCGACTCATGAGAAGGGACACCGGCAGCCCAAGATCATGAATGTTTATATGCTTTGCTAAAATGTTGAATGTTCCTGAATGTTCGAGTGGAAAGTCAATTTCGGTAAACTTAGACTTTTAATAGCAAACCTTTGGAAAAAAAAGAAGAAAGCTCAATCGACCACAAAAGTAGCTTTTTTGAAAACATGTCATAAGCGTTTCTGCGTTTGCTTTTGAGTGCAGACTGGTAATTGAGAAACCTTTCAAATCATTTTCAAAATAGAACTGGACAAATGATGCTTTGTGCTGCAGGCCTTTTTATAGGACCGGTCGACTGGAGTTGCTGGTTTATGTTGGACTTTAAATAAAGTTTAAAGGCAGCTTGACAAAGCCTGTGTTTACTAGCATAGACTAGATGCTCTTAGAAACCACACTGCGGTTTTTCCACTCTGAGCAAATCTGTACAATGCCTACAACTCCTGTTTGTTAGATAAACAGAGTGGGTCAGCTCATATGTCTCACTGCTCAGTTTAAATGTTGAACAAAGAAACCTCTCCATGGTACGCACACGGAGCAGGAAAGGAATACGTCCATTCACAATCAGGATACTTCAAAGGCTTTTATTTCCATTGGAAATCCAGTCAACACAACTCCTTATCCACATGCAGCGCTGAACGGGAAAGGCATGCTTGTCTTGGGCGCCGGCCCATTCTCGAATCGCCTTTAACCCAGTTTTACAGCGAGATAGAACAAAGCGGTTGAAATTCTGCTTACATCTCACATACTTCTCTAATTGCAGCCAGGTAATTGCAGACTTGTAATAAATAGGATTGTCTGGTGGATTATGGGAGGAAGGCTTCTAGATCTGATTAGATTTCATGTATCGATGCGGTCAGCGACCAAATCGCTCTGGCTACGAGAAAAGATCACCGCTGGTGGATTTCGATTGACAGTTTGTCATGGAGCGGCAGCTTTCCAGCGGCTGATGCAACGCATTGATCTCTCTCAGACCGCTGAAGGTTCATTGGGAGGACACCAATTAAATCTGACGCCTCCTGTCAGGCTGGTAATGCTGCCTCTGCATGGATTCATTTGACTTTGTTCAGTGAGGCTGAAAATATCACCTAATACCTCCGAGAGCTGCAGCTCAAGGCTGGGGATCACATGACTGTCTGCACGGGTGTTTGAAATTGAAATGCTAAGAAGCTGGCTGAAAGCGCGCTGTGGTTGAGAGCAGAGGAGAGGTAGAGCATACCAAACAGGTCTTGCTGCAGAGAGACACACACCGAGAGCTGGGATGGAAATTAATGTCACGGCCATAATGATTTTTTTGTTACACTCGACTGTTTCCGTCTCCTCCTAGGAAAAGAGGTGTGCTTGGATTTGTGTTAGCGAGCCACTCTGTGTGGAAAGATTAGTGGTCCAGGCTATTGAACAGAATAAAAAAAAGTGCATGGATTTTTTAATATTCTTTAGCATGGTACCAGGTGTTTTATGTTTGAGTGAGTGTGATGCATCTTGGCAATAGGTGATCAATGCTGCATTAAGAGTAGTCGCGCGTAGCCAGACCTTCAGACTGACGACAGAAGGTCTGGACTACAGAGCACGTTTCATTGGCCAAGGACCAGCCAGAGGCCATCTGACTGATATGTAAAGCAACCAATCACAGTTCCTTTTGTGAAAATGTCAACGTCCCTAAAATAACAGATCGGTGTGCAAAACTCTTGGGCGTATTTTAAAGAATTTAACGTAATTTAACATACGTTTGAAAATCAAGCGTTTAGTTGATCCTGGTAAGCGCTCATTGTCACAGTTGTAAACATGATGGCGTTCGTCTCCCACAAGGGGGTTTTGCATTATGGGATCTTTGTTTCCAGGCGGACCCTTAAAGAACATGACACACACGTCTCCTGGACGTCCTGTAGAATTCAACCAATCAACTGACAACTTCCAAAATCCTGAAGTGTTTCCAGTTAAGTGTGCCATATGCATCAGACATTCGGCCGCGTGACATTCGTCAGACAACTGAGGCTGAGACTACATGAAGAGTAGCACTTATGGCACTTAGGGATGCACAAGATATCTGAGCACTGTATTGGTTATAATCCAATTTGAGTTTTTTTTTTTTTATCGCGTCAACCTATTGGTGGCAGATGGCATTGTAAAATATCAGAGAGCTTTACCAAACAGTGCATCATCAGACCATCATTGAGTTTAACAGTCCCTGCCCGTTTTCCTAGCGACCTTAAATCTAAAAGTAATTTCTCATAGGAATTGTATGTCTTAATTATAAGCCATGAACAAAACCAGCCATCTACAATATTTGATTTGAAGCAAAAACTTATTTGAATGATGACTGTAAACTGCATTAGTGACCATACAGTCAGATTTCAGAATAGCTGTGTTAGTTTGATGTCTCTAATAGTGAGATAATGTACAGGTTTATTTTGAAATAATCGCCACTTTTCGTAAGGTTTTTTTTTTCTTTTACAACAGTAACCAGGTCATATCATGAAAATCGTACTTTATCCATATTTAAGTGCTATAATCGGGTCCCCGGTGCACCTGCCAAACCAGAAATCATGAACAAGGACAACCCACTGGACAACTCTGTCCGCGCTCAAGCAACAACAATTGCCTGAATGAGGGACAATTCAAGCAAGGCAAGTTTTGCTAAAAAGTTAAAGCTCAAGGACAGATCAGTACCAACTATTCGTGATCCAGCTTATAGTCTCCGGAGCGATACTGGTCACGGCAGTAATGAAAGGGAAAGAGCGCACTTTATAATGCTTTATCTGAGTTGTTTTATGGATATAAAGTTTACCAGTTTAAGCACCCCCTGAAAAGGCATATGGTCTGTATATACTTGTTTACTGTTTTAAGGAGTGTTTTTGTGTAATTTGCTGTGTATGCTGATGATAATGCAAGGGAGAGAGTGTTTATGGACAGAGACTTTAATGCACACTTCTTGTATTGTGTTTTTTTTTTCGGCTATGGATTTTCTGGAGTGAAAAAATATGCTTAATCTTTTGTGTGATGAACAATAAACTTTGTACAATTCATCATTTAAGTTCTGGCCATCATTCGGACGGGGTCCGCTACAACAGGCTTGTTACCAATAGTGGATAAAAGCAAGATGGCAATGAACTAAACTATACCTGCTCTTCCTCCATGCAGCATTTATTCTCTGCATCCAGTTTGAACTGAGCCGTTAGTTTCTGACATGTTTCTGTTGTTGTTGCATGAGCTATTGAAGCTCCGCCATCTTCTTGAAAGAACAGGCAGGGAGCACCAGCTCATTTGCATTTAAAGGGACATACAAAAAAAATATTTGTTTTTGCTCTGTTGCAATTTTAATAGGCTATGAAACATGATCTGTGGGGTATTTTGAGCTAACACTTCACATGCACACTCTGGGGACATCATAGACTTAATATAATGGGCATAATATGTCCCCTTTAATAAACAGGATCTAGGGGAAATATTGATTTGACATCGATGGGCAAGAATTATTTTTGTGGTGTGGTGGTTGATAAAATAAAATCGAAACATTGGTTATGTTACATACAAAAAAACTGATTATTGATTGCTGGTATAGATCACAGTTTTTATATCAGTTCACTTATCATAAACATTTTGTTTATTTAACATTTAATTTTTTTGTTTGTTTGCTTTTTCAGGTGCGATGGATGATGTACTGGATTGTCTTTGCCCTGTTTACAGTAGTGGAGACCGTCACAGATCTAACCATAGCCTGGTGAGTCAGACATTTGAGTCTTCCCTCACACCAGCCTGATTTACCTGATTACAAGTGATTCATGTCAGACTAAAGAAGCAAGCCATTTCATTTAAGGTCTTGTTTTTGTTTCCCTAGACCAAGGAATGCAGGGAAGCAATCAGGGTTTAATGAAACGAAGTTGCTGTTTTAATTTAGAGTAGCACAAATTAATTTGTTGGAATACAGCTTTAATGAGTGTGATTATGTCAGCTGATTAATCTGATGTAACGGGAGTCCTTGTATCTTCTTTCTCTCCTCTGATCTAAAGGTTTCCCCTCTATTACGAGATCAAAGTTGCATTTGTCATCTGGCTTCTGTCTCCCTACACAAGAGGAGCTAGTGCCATCTACAGAAAACTCCTCCATCCTCTGCTTTCCTCCAAAGAAAGGGTGAATCTCCTCTTCACATTTATCCTCCTCTTAAAACACTGGGTTGGCAAAGCATTTGGGCAAATATTGTATTCGTATTTACCATACTGCAAAATGAAAGATGAATTTGGGCATTGTTTTTTCCCTGTTGTTCTGCGACCCTATAAGAACAGACCACCAGTAGAGAACCACTGGCCCTAGTGCTGCTTTTATTCATTTACAGTACCGTATTTGCATATTATATTGTTTGATACTGTCGCTGAAGACCAGAAAGTGCTCAATCTTATCCTTATGTTCTTGAAGGAAATTGACGACTACTTAGTCCAGGCGAAAGAGAGAAGCTACGAGACCATGGTGAACTTCGGCAAGCAGGGCCTGAGCATCGCTGCAACTGCTGCTGTGTCTGCCGCTGTCAAGGCAAGTGTGTGTGTGTGTGTGTGTGTGAAGATGGACAAACAGGATGATAGAGAGCTGTTTTGAACACTGTATATTTATGCTTCTGATATGCAGGTTTAGTTTTCAATGCTGTTCAAAGCCGAAGCTAGTTGGAGTCCAGTGTGTCCTTTTAAAAAAAAGTCAGCATGAAATGAAAATGGACCCCAAATGCACTCATGATTCTGAAAGATTCATAACTGCAATTTATTCTAAAGAAAACAATATTTGTCTTTGTAACCTTTCATCATGATGTAATAACTTTCTTTTCCTCTAAAACAATGTTAACCAATAGCCAAATAGCTATTTATGCCTTATTTAAAAGTCTTTCTTTGCTAATAATAATAATATCTTGCTAACAGTTAAAACTGTTATATTCTATAAATAAAAGTTCATGCTTTTATTTAGCAAGGACATTCAATTTTATTAAAAATGACAACCTTTGTATTAAAATAAATGCTGTTCTTTAGTTTTAAATGTTCTATTCATAGAACTATTCAAGTATCCTAAAAAAAAGGTTTGTGTCCAGCAGCACAAAACGAGTTTCAGTGTTGATATTTAGAAATGTTTCTTGAGCACCAAATCTGTATATTAGAATGATTTCTAAAAGATCATGTGACACTGAAGAGAGTAATGGCTGCTGAAATTCTTGTCATCACAGGGATATGTTACTTTAAATTGTAATAATATTTCACAATATTGTTTACATCAGGTACTTGAGGTACTCAAAAACTTACAAAATCTTCAAAACCCCAAACCTTTGAATGGTAGTGTTCATCACATTATGAAAGTAAAAGTGTTGCAAATGATGTTTCGTATTGACCTTAACCTCTTTCCCTTTTCCTATTCTCTATGCAGCAAAGCGTGCTGGCACAAACATACAATACCAGCGATAAATTACACACTAAAGACTTTCATTTGGCAAGCAAAGGTCACCGTTCTTTTGTGAAACCAGCCCAAGGCCATTAGTATTAGTATAATGCAGTAGCAAAGGAAATCATGCTGATATACTGATCAGAAGCAGATCACAGGGCTGCTCAAAAATGCTCCAATTTTCACTTTGCCCAGACTCTCTGAAAGGATGGCGTTATTGAAAGGTGTCTCTAAAGTTGAGCCAATAAGCTTTTAAAAGGCTTGTCAATTTCTGTTCTTGAAAGCTCTCTATTGTTCCCCATCTTATTTCCTTTTTCTTTCTGGCATATTCTTTCTGTTTTATTTGTGAAATCCTCTTTGGTGATGATCTTTTTCTTGTTACCTTGTACTGACATATACTGCCCTATAGGAATACTGCAGCCCTGCTCTCTCCAGTGCAGGTAATTCTATAGAGTGTCTGCAGCATGTGGAAAAGCAACATCATTTTAACAACTTTTAGCTCATTGTTTCCTTTTTTCCATTTTTAATTTTTTTGCTGTCTCAATCAGGGTGTTAAGCACGACTAGTATTATCATTACATAATTTAAAACATAATTGAGGCCTAAATTCCTATCCGATAATTGTTCAATTAAGCTCTCTTCCAAAACCAAGCACACTGCATATATTTTAAGATATAATTGTTGCATAAATGTGCTGCCTTCTGGAGGTGTTTTCACTTGCAAAATTTGAGACAATTTCATGGGCACAATTGGTCCATTGTCCATATAAATTTGAAAACCGCTTAGACAAAATTCCCAATTGCGCGGATTCCTATTGAAATGACTGAGAAAATTTGTCAAAAAGCAGTAAATGTGACCGCACATTAAGGCTGCATTCACACATTTTTGGGATTCACAACCGCATTTTCAACAGGTGTGAGTCTCGAAATGTCCCATACGCACTGCAGTTTACAGTTGTGTCTTGAATGCTGTCTGTATGAGCGTGCAACTGGAGTCAAGCCCATATTCTCTAACCAGTAACCAATGCAATAGTGACTAAAGTAATATCAAAGATAGCAATGTCCATAAAACTCAAGTCATATAATTTTTGGCGCGACAAGAGTCCAATCGAACCGTAAATTCATATGTCAAATCTTAATTATCCGTGCAGCACAAATCGTCTCTCTCGCACTGTATGACATGACATCTAGTTGTCCGGTCCGGTCCCGTTCACACAGCAAGGGTTTTCCGAGAATGCGGTTGTGTGTCCTAAATGTGAGGATGAGAGTTTTGTTATAGAATGCCGCTGTCATTCTTGTAAAGAACAACCATATAAAGGACTCAAATACAGAACTGACATCTGTACTGTGAATGTGGCCTAAGATAACTTTGACCAAAATTCTAAGGCGGCAATACCAGAATGCACTATGAACTCAGTGTAAAAAAATCCATCCAAGATGGCAGACGGAATAAGTGTTAATGGTTATGCTTCTAAGGGGCTATACACACACTGTGTTTTTGTGGTTAAAAAATGTAAGATGTAAGTCTATAAAGTGAAAATAGGGGTCTAGGTGTTTTTTACTCATTTTAATTTAAGCGCTAAGATTTTAGAAGTCCACGTCATGCACGAGATTCTGCAAAAGATGCGAGATGTGAGCGCAATAATAAAAAATGTAAAATTAGCGCAGTGTAACAAAAAAAAATGCATTCTGTGAACCGGCCCCAATTCATTCAATACTTAAAAATAACATACTAATAAATTCACTGCTGACATGCTAATGCCAACCCCGTTGAAAATAAACAGTCATCTGATGAGCGCTATTTGTTCCAGAGGTTCAGTTGACAACAGAGGCAGCTTACTAGGTAACAGGTCACTTGGAACAGAGCCCAAATCTCTTCAGCGTTTGTCCATTTATGCATGTTGTGTTGATATCATCATGGAAGTCCATGCAGTCTTGATATGCTCTGTTTAAAGCTGTTCTGTGTGTTGTCAGCCCTGACATGTTTATCATAACATGGCTGTTTTGTCTCTACAGGGTCAAGGTGCCATCACAGAGAAGCTCAGGAGCCTCAGCATGCACGACCTTACCCAGATCCCTCAAGACGGCAGCGGGTATTCATCCTACGGCTCCAACCCGGCCAGAAGAGCCATCATGGACCAACCCGACGGAGCTGGTATATCTTACCTCTCAGATTAATTATTAACATGCCATCCTTTGTTTCCTTTCTCACTGCTGTTTCTCTGCTGCATCCACAACAGAAGGCAGATGCTTTGTTAACAGAGCATTTTTATGAAGCTACTTGGTTTCAAACGAGCTTCCAGTGCTGTGGCATATCATAGCCAGTGAAGGATACATCATTGCTTCCTTCATAAACCAGATGAAACCGTCTTAATAGACAGGATGTTATGCAAACATTGAATTTGAATGTGCTTTGTTGTCGCCTGTGAGGTTTCAGACAGCCTTTGTGTGACACTAAACACAGCTAGCAGGAGCCAGGAAGCATCTGTAGCGCAAGTAAAGCCATAGCGCTTTCATAATTATATCTCAAATAAATCTCACGCTTTTGGAAATCACTACCGTGTTAACTGGTTTTGGAGCAAATGGAATGGATTCTGTATTTGTCTCAAGCACAGGAGGGTTATAAGTAATAACGGCACATTCCTAGCATGAAAGGTCTAGTGCCGCTTTGTGAGAAGATGAAGAAGAGGAAAAAACAGCTCAGGGAGCCTCTGAGCAGAATACCTAATGTGCTTCTATCTCAGTATGCTAATGTGCCCACCGCGTTTGAAATTCCGCTGGCATCCAGGTCATTTTCATCTCGTCTGCAATGAAGCCATCAGAAAGCCAGCTCCTCCAAAATGGCATTCCCTTTCAGAGGCTCAAAGCCAAGGTGAAAGATCCCGACTGATCAAACGAGCTGCTAATTGGAGTTTGAATTTAAAAACACGGGGTAGCCTATAAAGAGAGAGGCTCAAGTGTGTTATTTATTCACCCACACTTTAATGTTGGGTTTTGCTTTTCCTAAAGAAGCAGAAGTCCGCTTTGAATGACAGGCATGACATAAAACATGCCTGTATATATTTTTATGCCCTCCTGTCAATCACTTACACAAAAATACTGGGGTCAGATATCGCAGAGTGGAGCTGTGCAATTTAAATGCACGTTGTTCACAGTGGTTTCGCTGGCCATTTAAATATAAGCAAAGTTGTGAATATTGCATTGGTTTTAAGTGTGCTTATTATTTGCCCAGTAAGTTTCTAAAAGAGTGCGACAATTTTTGTCAGTTTGAGATCGTTTCTTTATCCTAAATTACAAGAACTAAACTGCTTTGATAACAGATCTATTTGCATGCATCATTACTCAAAAGGTGTGTATGTGTGTGTATGTATGTATGTGTGTATATACACATACATGCACACACAGACACACACACATACACAAATACACACAGATACACACACACACACTCATTCACACACACACACACACACACACACGCACACACACACACACACACACACACAGCAGACTGGCCTTCATAGCTGCTAGCAGAAAATAACAAAGACGTGCTGGCTTTGTCTTTATATTTGTCGTCTTTCAAACCTCTTTCTGCTTAGTTTGCACAATGCCCTAACCAAACTGAAGAATAGTTCTCGAAAATTAATTGCATAGTTTTCCAAATCCCAAGGAAGTTATATTTTAGTAATTGAAAACAGCGGTGGGTGTGGAAACAAACAAAGGAAGGCTTTTCAGAACTATTGCTTTCTGTATTTATTCTGCCCCCTTATGGTGGAGAAGAGAACTGCACACACAATACTAAATTAAACCTACAGTTCTGTGCAGTGCTGTATGGTCTTGTTATAGCCTGTCTTTTGGTCATATCACTCGGGTGATGCAGTGTGCAGTGAATCTGCTCCGGCTGGATTACCGTTATGCGTCCTGGCACAGGCTGGCTCTGCCTAGCTCCCAGCGCTACCCGGGGAGCCCAGAGGTGATGGTGCCAGGAGCGGCCTGAACCCGGCAGCTGCTCTCTCTCTTTCTCTCTTCCCCCGCTTGTCCTTTCTCCACGGCTGAAATCACATTCCCAACCTTCACAATAAACTAGATCTGTGGTTCTTAACCAGTCAGTCACCAAGAATAGATCTGTTCTAATAGGGCCAAGGACATGGAAAAGTGATGCTTAATGCAAAATAATAAACAAATAATAATGAACAGTTGAATAAGTTAGTAGTAAAATAAGTAGACTTATCAACTTTTTCCAACTTCCAACTTTATTCATAAAGCACATAATAAAACAACATAGTTGACCACAGTGCAGTACAATAAAAAATCTAATAAAAATAATAATAATTTAAAAAAAAACACGCTTCCTATATCTTTTGTTGACATCCAATCAAACACCAGACTGATCTCATGAAATGGCATATGTATGACACGCCAATTCGTATGCCATTTTGGCGTGCTATCAAGACGCATAATCGCTTTTTAGCGTGTTTATCAACGCAGTTTCATTCTATCCCCCTACACTGCCCCTAACCCTAAACCTACCCATCACACACACACACACACACTGCCCCTAAATCTACCCATCACAAGAAACATTTAGCATTTGTACATTTAAAAAAAAAAATTTAGTATGTTTATAAATCCATTTACATTGTGGACACACACACATGATGGTTTGTTTTGGCATAGACATACACGCGGAATCACACGACGTAGACATACGCACGCGGAGATGATGGTTCATTTCAGCGTACACATACACGTGGAGATGATGGTTCGTTTTGGCGTACATATACACACGGATGTGCGTACAGGTAACAAAATGCGTACAGATAACACGCCATTTTTGGCTTTAGAAAGTGGCGTGTATGCTTATGCAAAGTCATGATGCCATGTTGCAAATACTGCTATATTTTGTAACTAAAGTATATATCTGTCACAAGTTCATCATTTTGTGTGCTTATACAGGTTTCCTATCCAGCATAATGTCACCTTAGCCATTGTGCATATTACAGTATTGTACCTATGCTGTCCCTATGCCTATTATGCAATTTTAAAGGCTCCTAATTTAGTTTTGGAGGTCCCTAACAACAGGTTTACATGCGTCATACGGCAAAAAAACACTTTCGTATTTTCACAATATATACGTTGCACATCACCACATTGTTCAACGATTCTCAAAAGACTTGTTAGATGAATTAGTCTCTCTAAATCCCTCCTTTCCACGAGTTTACTCTGCTTTGATTGGTTAGATGGTCCTGTCCAAGGACCACATGAGCAGGATGTTTCTCAGTAATACACTACTCAGTTTGAGGTACATTGAGATGTTGCAACTGTAATTCATCACCATCAGCATTTACGAGTGTATGTCCATCAACAAACCCATGTGTATATTTAAAATGTATTGCACAATAACAGCGCATACGTTAGCCAAGCTTTAACAATCTGCATTAATAGACAGAGTTTTAGGTAATAATAAGCACATAGCTGATTTGCAGACTATTTCAGTGAAACAGTAATAACGTGAGTTAGCAGGAAACTTATACAATATCAAACACAAAACGATGTATTTTGAACACCCGGTAGGAAATATATACATCAGTAATTATTCATGCTTACAGGTTGTGATTCTGAGGAGCCAGCTGGCATAAATAAACTGGATACTGACCCATCTTTCAAGAGCAAGTGTTTTGCGAATCCCACGTTGAACTTGAGAAGCAGTCGTGTTTGTAGGTCGCGGGCGGACAACATAAGCGGTCATTAGGCAAACATCTTATCTAGTGATGTAGAACTACAGACGACACGTTTACGGTTCAGAGTCGATTCTTTCATTTAGGAGTCAATAACTTTGTGCACTTTCGAGAACGTTCACTGTAGAACGTTTACATTCACAAACAGCTATATTACACACACAAAAAAAACGCTTTAATCTATTTTAGCCTTCCTGTAGCTTAAACAGTTGAGCAGGGTTCTCAACCCTGGTCCTCGAGGCCCACTGTCCTACAGAGTTTATCTCCAACCCTGATCAAACTCACCTGCCTGTAGCTTTCTAGCAATCCTGAAGATCTTAATTAGCGGTTCAGGTGTGTTTGATTAGGGTTGGAGCTAAACTCTGCAGGACAGTGGCCCTCGAGGACCAGGGTTGAGAATGCCTGCAGTAGAGCATGGTACTAGCAACGGCAAGGTCATGGGTTCGAATCCCAGGGAAAGCAAGAATTGATAAAATGTGTAACTTGAATGCAATGTTAATGAAAGAAGTGTCTGCAAAATGTGTAAATGTAAAAAAAAAAATATATTATTAAAAATGTTTTATATTAAAGTAAACCTTTTTCTGCTCAATCTTCAATGCAGAACATATTGTCTAGTTCACAACTTTAGTTTTGTAACTTGGTATCCACTTGATGTTGGTGTAAAATGTATGCCACTGATCTCAATCATATCTGCTCTGTCTGCTGTCATGTTTGATCATACGCTGATCTATATGTCCGTCTTGTTTTCTTAACTCTCAAATTGTTTCTTTTGTAGAGTATTATCATAGTGATGACAATGACAGAAGTGATGACGAGGGGAAGGTTGTTTTCTCGGAGGATGAAGCCGTGTCTCATCATGGGCTCAGACGATCTCAGAGCGTCAAAATCACGCGTTCAAAAGTGCGCAGAGATGTAAGTCCATCAAAACATAATTAAACATCCAAGACTAAATAACTACGTAAACATTACATTTTTTAAAAGCCACATTTTATTTTCTATATTCTATAAAAAACGTTTTCTTTGTTTGTCCACGGTTTGAAATCAGCAGGTCAATTTTTTTTTGATCAATTATGCCCTTTTTCCTCTGTTGCATTGCGTTTTGATGACACGCTTGTGTGCACGCTGTAAGAAGTCGCAACTCGCACAGACCATTTTGCAAAATTGAAATATTTGCATGAATTTGATTTGGTTACTTTTAAAGGTAAGAATATTATAGTCAAATGTAAATTATGCATGGTGTGAACACGAACACCCATTATTCATTCTTCAGATGCATTGTTTTGCTATTGTAAGTTGACGTGACTGATGGAAGTTTGCTGTGCCATTTTTATCATTTAGTTATTACAGCCCTTCATCTGTATGCATAGTTTTAATTATAGTAACAAATGCTTGTCATTGATTGGTCGCAGGCACGTTATGGATCTCTGAAGATCAAAGGGAGGAAAAGACCAGGGATTAATGCCATGACTTACTCCAGCATGGAGAACTGAGCTGACTACTGATGTGTGGGAAGATGTGTCCACTTTATCAAACAACCTCTGTGTTCATATTCTTCTCTTTTCATAAGGGCTATGGACTGTTTTTCATGAATATACCAACAGATCTATTTATTTCTTCTACCAGCAAGTTTGTACATACAGTGAGTATCATGAGCTTGAAGCGTATGGAGTTTGACTGATGGCTGTATTTGTAATGCATGGCTTTATTCATCTGAATTTGACATTCAGATGTCTTTGTCTTCAGTATTTGTATTTAGAAATGTGTTCTTTTTGGATGTGGGTTTTTATATTTCTGTTTTCTTACATCTTTTGCTGCCTTTTAGATAAGATATTTTAAGTATCTTTTACAATTGTAGTTTAGGTAATAATTCTGATTCTTCAAAACTTGACAGTGATTTGTCAGCATCAGACCAAAAGTCTCTAATCAGTACTGGAGAAAATACCAAAGAGAACAAACGGCAGTGTTGCGTTCATGTTGACTTTTTTAGATGTTTTAATGCAATTTTCAAATGTAAAAAAAAGCGTGTTTTCTTTATTATTGAGGGTACGTTGGTTTAAAGGAAACCCCTTTTGCACATTCTTTAAATCCTCGTTTGAAATCCTTCATTACTGGTCTCCATGCAGAACATTCTTTATCTGGGGGAAAGACCACACTCACATACCATCTCTGTGAGTGTGCAGGTAATTCTGTGGCTGGATGTGTCTTTAAGAATGAATGCAAAATATGAATAAAGCTGGAATATTGTAATGCAGTTGTTGTCATTCATTTCCTATTGTTTTATACATTTGTATATAACCAAATTATATTTATTCAGCTGCTGAGCAGTTGATGGATTAATGGATGAATACATATTAATGAATATTTGCACTTTTTAAGAGCAATATTACATTTGATAGATGTGGTCCAAGGAAGGAACGGTGGAGAACCGACGACAGGGTCATGGGCGGCCAAGGCTCATTGATGCACGTGGGGAGCGAAGGCTGGCCCGTGTGGTCCTGATCAAACAGACGAGCTACTGTAGCTCAGATTGCTCAAGAAGTTAATGCTGGTTCTGATAGAAAGGTGTCAGAATACACAGTGCATCACAGTTTGTTGCGAATGGGGCTGCATAGCCACAGACCAGTCAGGGTGCCCGTGCTGACCCCTGTCCACCGCCAAAAGCGGCAACAGTGGGCATGTGAGCTTCAGAACTGGACCACAGAGCAATGGAATAAGATGGCCTGGTCTTATGAATCACGTTTTCTTTTACATCATGTGGATGGCCGGGTGCGTGTGCGTTGCTTACCTGGGGAACACATGGCACCAGGATGCACTATGGGAAGAAGGCAAGCGGAGGCAGTGTGATGCTTTGGGCAATGTTCTGCTGGGAAACCTTGGGTCCTGCCATCCACCTACCTAAGCAATCTCAATCCAATCGAGCATCTGTGGGATGTGCTGAACAAACAAGTCTGATCCATGAAGACACACCTTGCAATTTACAGGACTTAAAGGATCTGCTGCTAACATCTTGGTGCAAGATGCCACAGCACACCTTAAGGGCTGATTTGGCAGCAAAAAGGGGACCAACACAATATTAGGAAGCTTGTCATAATGTTAGGCCTGATCGGTGTAGATAGATGGATCACATCGGTAATACATGCATACATTTATTTTAATTTAAAATCTTAATCTTAAAAAAAGTTTCATTGGCATGGTATGTAAATATAATAATTACCCAAGTCAAACACACATCAACTTGAATTTGAACAAAAACGTTACAAAATGTACTGTCTGCATAGTATCTGGCATGCATGTAAACTCAAAGATGGTTTAGATAACTTTTATTTTTCAACAATGTAATAATGAATGACTAGTGTACAGATATTTGACTCTCATCATCTGGCACCACTGCCTTTAGTTTAGGACAGTGCTGTTCATGTGGAAAGATTCGAGATCTCACGACTGATAATGAAGCGTGTTGAGATCCAGAGCAGAACCTGAGCTTTGAGCTTTACTCAGTGGGAGACAGCAGAGGAGTGAAGCTGTCTGAGACTCTCATCAGACACACATCATTAAAGTATAATGGGCAGCTTCTAACATTTCTTTCATCCAGTAACTCTCGTGTACTTAATGTTTAATGTTCTTACGATTCCAGACTCTGATTTGATGTAATAAAATACATAATACAATAATCGGATTTCAAAGGGTAAACTTTTTTTAAAAAGAAAAAATCAACTTGAGCTTTCTTGCATACAATATAGATTGTAAATCTACAATGTAGATTGTTATTACGCGCATCGTCCGCTAGAGGACAGACTTCGCTAAGGTATATTTAAAACGTTCCACGAATAGCAGCAATTAGTACGCAAAATAGTATTTTTGTTGTGAAAATGATTAGATATGATACATATAGTCTGACATACCGTTAACCTACCATGCAAGGTAGCAAGTCATTAAATGGTGATTCTGATTTTCCTTTTTAGAAGGTCTCCACTCTCCAACAATTAAATCATTAGCAATATCATATATTTGACAATCACACTACCTTAACAGTCATGACAGCTAGACTCTTTCCACATGAACAGCCCAACATCTGCACTAAACTAATGCCAGTGGTGCTTGAGGATGAATTTAACAAAATATAATTTGGTAATTAAAATTGTGTTCAACCGGTTTTCTCCGTTAAAATAAATTATAAATACAATAATGTACAACAAACAAACAACAAAATTCCGAACTTAGGAAGTGAATTAATTTGGACTTTTTAATAACCCCATTTTATTATTTGACTAAATTCATCATCAACCATTTATCCATGTTATACGAGTTATTGCAAGTAAAATCAAATCTGTACTTTATAGGAAATTAATGTATCAGTAGCTACCTTGTTTAATAGAATTTTGATGTTTATATTGACATTTCAAAATGCATGTTGAGGCAGTAGGGAGGTTTGGCTGCCAGTGCAGCTCTCAAATCAAACTGTATAAATCATCGTGGCTACCTACAGTTAAGTTCAGAGCAGGAAAGAGCTTCTAGAACAAATTTAGTAGAGTAATTTAGTGCATTTGGACCTTTTTGGCTCACGTTTTGAGTGCCATACTTTTCACCAGTTATTGCGGCTCTAAAGATGTCAAATGTTGTCCATTACCCCATTCTGTCTTACTACACTGCTAGACCATATGGCTAGAAGAACTGTCATAACAGACTGCATTTGCACTATGTTAGATGTCCACTAGAGGGCGCTACAACAATATGTACCTATATTCTTACCTCAGTGTGACAGCTCTGTTCTGTCATCATTTACGCACACTCATGTCGTTCTAAAGTAAATAATATTAAATCCTTTCTTCTGTGGAACACAAAAGGTGAGTTTATAAAGATTTTGCATCTTTCTTATATTGAATATTCAAATATGCCGCTTGAACACGCGCCTTTTGTTTCTCTCGTCATGCAATCCCAAAGTGCATGTGAGAGTTTAGAACCACGAGGGGTTTTCACTGAACAACTGCTTTAATTTTAACCACACAAATCCATCATATGATTTCATAAATGTCATGTGTACCACTTTTGTGGTACTTTTTTTGGAACTTGACAATGTGCCTGAGTTAACTTACTGTGCGTTCACACCGCCGCCGGCGAAAGCGTCAAAATTCGCTCTGGTTTTCCTATAAAAAGTATTTCCATAAGTCTTATTAAAAAAGGGCTGTGGCCTGTGGTGATGATGTAGGCCTATCTTTGTAGGACGCCATCCTGGAAGTGAGCATCACCCTGGTTCCACTGACAAAAACGCAATAGGATTTTCATTGGCTTTTGGATTATTGCAGAAAATAAACTCTGTGGGTTTATGATTTTTTGAATTTTGTTCATTATGATAATGAATGAACACAGTTTTTATTCATTATGAAGCCCAAGTACAATCACCAGGAGTAAAAAGCTAAATGTAGGCTGTAGCTTCAACGTCAGCTTCCGACAACTCTTTCAAAACATTTTACTTGAAAAATTGAGTTAGAAAGGTTTGCAAGAGAGCGATTATAAACGAGGTTGTGAAAGCGGATTAGGGAGTAGATTACTTTTCCTGTTTGGCTTGATGATGTTTAATATCCCGACATCATCATCTGTAGTCCCAGATGTAACTGCCTTTTACAAAAAAACACAAGGGGTACTGATGTACTTTTTTTAAAACATAACTGTATTTCGGGCATTTAATCAAAAACTCACCCAATGACTTCAGGATAAAGGAGCCAGAAGTGCTGAAATGCTAACTGGGTTTTCCCTACAAAAATATGTCATCCCTGCAGCACTTCTCATGCTCAAACCTTCTTGACAGCAAACCCCATTAAAGACACATGAATGTTTTCCATGTGACTGAACGTCCCGGTCAGATTACACGAATAATCTTTTGTTTGTTTGTTTGTTTTCAATCAAAGCTGCTTATTTTCATACCACATTCCTGGAATGCTTAATCGCGGCTCCAAACACATGTATGGAGTCAGGACGGCCTCCTCCGTCACGGCTGTCCCTCAGGGTTTGACCAGGATTTGACTTCACGATAGAGAGAGGTCAGGCAGCCCCTGCTGGCTCTTCATGTTCTGCTATGGAATCATACAGCGCGGCTCTATAGAAAAAACGTTCTCTGTCATCTGAGAAATTGTGTGTGCTGATTTAGTCATAATCGTAACCTTATCGTGCCAAGCCTGGGAAGGACCAGTTGCACGCTAATATCTCCACTTGTGTGTGGAGAGACATTAGTGATTGCTGGCAGTGTGCAAACTTTGCTGGCATATCAGTGTTTAGCAAACTGACAACAGTTTAGTTTATCTCTCATTAGCAGTTATCTGAGGCGGAAGACGTATGCCACTCAGTTACACAAGACAAACAATATGTGGCAAAAGTTTACGCTTTCTGCTGGGAATGGAGTTTGGACACGCAGAGATCCGTGTGACGCTCATTCGCACACACACCAAAACAAAAGTTCATAAATGGGTTCAGGAAAAGGTCAGTCGCACACTTAACACACACTGCACCATTAACTAAATGTTTCCTTAATTGTTTGAATTATATGGTAGTTGTGTCCCCTTTTCCCCTGCCCCCGCCCCATCGCTAATCCTCGTGACCCCTCAAAGGCCGTTCAGGTGGATGTGTGTGTGTGTGTGTGTGTGTGTGTGTGTGTGGTGGAGGGAGGGCAGAGGGGAGGAGCGATGTCTACACTGACCCATGGCTGAACTTTGCAGAGATTTCCTGTTGCTGCTGTAGACAGTGTGTTGTGCCGTGGAGAGGTGCAGATGGCACAATTTATCCTCCGGTTCCCTCGCTTTGAAACTCCATTAGTTTGCTCCGTATTATCAGATTTACTGTTATTATCACCCCCTGGTTTTGCACTTATTTGTTTGGGGTGAATATGTCAGTGCTGCAAACAGTCAGGATGTGTTTTTTCCTAAAAACCTTTTATAGTTGCGATATTAGTGTAAAAGATTTAGTGCAAGATGATTTAAGGGGTGAATTTCATTAAATAATGTCCAGGTTATATATTAAATGATATTTTGCAGAACGAAATAAACCATGTTTTATGCTCATATAGCCCCTCAACCCCCCATTTGCTTGTAATTCTCAGTATTGTTAATAGTTATGATGTAATTATTTTTCAATTCAAATAAAAATAAATGAAAGGCAGTTCTTGTTGCGGTTTGCGACAATTTAAATCATATTTAAATATTTGGTAACACTTCAGTTTAGGGTCCATTTCTCACTATTAATTAGTAGCATATTAGCATGCACAATTACTATGATATTGGCTGTTTATTAGTACTTTACTTAAAAAGCACATATTAATGCCTTATTCTGCATCCCTTAATCTACCCAATACCTAAACTTACAACTACCTTACTAACTATTAATCATAATTATTTAATTATGAGTTTGAGTCATAGTTAATAGTTAGTTAATTGTGGGAACTGGACCCTCAACTAAAGTGTGACCAAATATTTTTTAACACATTACAGTAATATGAATTAGAGGAATGTGAATGTGCTTGATTGTAATGAAAATAATGCCAAAAGGACCATTAATATTTGTTTTTGTTTTTTGCACACAATTTTGTCCTAAATGACTGTGTTTGGACGCATTACTATTTGTTTGTATCCTCAATGGTGAGTGTCAAATTCTTATTACTGTAAAGTAGTTTACACATTTTAAAAGTAACACATTCTATTTTGTTCAAATTACATTATTGTAATAACTTTTTTAACACATTTGATAATTTTTGTGGGGAGTAAATGTGCTTAATTTGTTGTGAAAAACAATGCAAATACAAGGAGAAATAGGTGTTATTTTCTTTATGCAAAACATAATTTCATATTAGTTTTGTTTTTGGTGTGAAATATGACCTGGACATATTCCTGACAGGGTTTTGCCTTGAGGATTCGCCTTAAAAGCATTTGAAATGATAAAGGAGAAAAACAAAGGACCTGTGTTGTTTTTTTCAAGCACGTCAGCCTATTCCAGGGGGTTGGCGGCACTGGAGCGTTATTGTGAATGAACATGCACTGGGGCAGGCCATGCAAAGTAGTTAGCGGGACTAAGCAAACAGAGCTGCCCTTCAAAGTGAGAGGAAGCATCATAAATCCAGCCTGGCGACAGGAGACGTGTACCTCCTCAGCTCCTGCAAACCTCTGCTCCGCCTCGCCCATTCTCCATTCAAGCAGCCCAGCAGCAGCCTAACTAATATCCCAGCAGGATTGAGCACAGGTGAAGGAACCAAGCGCACCCTTCCTGATTCATTCACTTCCCATTTTCGTGCTTGTTCATTTTCTCAGGGGTTCATTCCATCCATACAAAGGATGATAGCCTGGCTTCTTCTGTGCTGAGAAGGATGCTGAGGTGGCAAATTGTTGGATGCTACACGTCCTACAGCAAGCGTGAAATCTGGACTGGTTTTGTTGCTTAACGGGAGCAATCCACAACCTGCCAAATGGAGGCATTTTGCACACTTCCCCTTCTCATTCCCTCTGTCTAACACACATGCGCACACACACACAGCTGTTCTTGGCCTGATGGCCACCAATAAACAAGAAAAGTTCACATTCCCAAAGGCGGCGGGGTCAGGACCTCAAAATAAAACGGACAAATCTGATTGTGGAATCAGCACGTGTCGCCAGGCCGGGGTTGGAGGGGGGTAAGGGTAAGTCGAGGACAGAGGCGAGCGTGAGAGAGAGAGAGAGAGAGAGAGAGAGAGAGGGCAATTCTGCTGCCCTCTGTGTTTGAGTTTATGAGAGCTTTCCTGTGTTTGTCCCCTCGCCGACCTTGTGGCATTGTGCTGCTTCACCTGTGTTGTGGTTTCTCACATCTATACACTGCAGTACAGCAAGTGCTGATGTTCTTAGAGTGACCACTGCATGTTTTCTTTTCCCATTAAAGGGAAAGTTCACCCAAAAATGAAAATTACCCCTTGATTTACTCACCTTCAAGCCATGTGTTCAATATTAAAACGTATTAAACTTACAAAGAAAGTGTAGCGCCTCTGCAGTTCAAAGCGCTTACGGTTCCGTCCTACGTTGTGTCAGTTACTCTTTTTTTATAAGTTGGCTCTTTCGTAAGTCTGGATTTTTAATACGGAAGATGGTCTGGTGGAAGCTAGATATTTTACTTCATAACGTGTTAAATATGGATAAATATCCATATGGAGTCCCCTGGAGCCATGTGGAGTATGTTTATAATGGATGGATGCACTTTTTTTGGCCTCCCATTCACTGCCATTATAATGCTTGGATTAGCCAGGACATTTTTTTATTTAACTCTGATTCTTTTCGTTTGAAAGAAGAATGTCGCATACACCTAGGATGGCTTGAGGGTAAGATCTTGGGGTCAATTACATTTTTGGGGGAACTATCCCATTAAAGTTCATATATTGTGATTATGCTCTACAGTGATCTGAATATTGCTACAGTGCTACACATAAATCTGCTTTATATGAACAAACAAAGACAAGCACATTTATCCTTCCTGTTCTATTCTAGAAATCAACCTAAACTCATTGGTAAAATGTGACTAAATTTTTGCAAAACTACAAAAATGAACCTATACATACTATTCAATGCAGTTTCCGGCTGAAATGACCACTAGTGATAGTAAAACAACTTCTTTGCACAATACTATATTATGATGACTTCAAAACACTATTTCCATAGTGCCTGATTTGAAAACTAATAAATGTTTGTATCACTTAATCAGCTCCATATGTATGGCATTTCTGATTTAGTTTTTGCTCGGTAGCTCACCTGGTACAGTATTGCACTTTTGCAAGGAGTACTCAGGCCCCGTGAAATACGAGTCACAACACTTGATAAAAGAGCCTTTTAGAAACAAGCTAAAATGGTATAGTTGCTTCAGTAAATGTGTTTTTCCCTCACGTTTGCTTTTGTTAACATTTTTAGTTAAGTTTAGAGTAAGGTTTACAATAGGTAGTGTTATTTTCAAATACGATATAGCATTAACCCTTTAGCCACTCTCTAGACATTTAATTTATAAACTACCCCAAAAACCAACATACTAAAATGTTGCAAGATTCATTTTTTGGGATAAAACTGATCGCTTTTAGCGCTGCTCACTGGACATTTCACTGTGAAAGTGTTGCAAAACATGCAAGAAGCAATGTAATATAATTTGCACCACAGGCATATTTTTCTAATAAGCTTGAGCTGAAATACTTCAGAAAACAATGGCGCAAATTACAAAAGGAATGACATGACACTTTGGAAAGTTTCTAAAACAAAAAACAGTCTCTTCAAAAATATGTTTCTGCAATTGTTCAACTTCTATACCAAAACTGTCTGTATTTAATAAAAATTACATCATAATTTTTAAATGTTGAACATATTTTGAATAAGGTGTTTAAATTATCTAAAATTCTTATTCTGATTTTTAAAAACAAATATTGCATAGTCAGAATATGACCAAATTCTGAGTAATATTGGAATATTCTTTAGCATGTACACAGCGTCCCAGCACAGTGAGAATCAACAGCACTATTGGATACACGGGAGGCGTGAGTGTTGGTTGTCTGGGACGCTCACAGAATTGAGGGCTGTGGAAATATAACACGTCAGGGATGCATCTTTCCCCTCCACCTCCCGCTGAACTCCCTGCTCACTGGTTGACCTGATGTTATCAGTCGCTTTCACACTTGGTGTCGCTTCTGGTTGTAATTACACCGTGTAATGGAGCATCCTGTCAGCGCGTCTCAAACGCCGCTGGGCCCTTATCTCTCTGGCTAAGCATCTGCCGGGGCTCACGAGAAAGATCTGCCAGGACAGTTGCACAGAGAGAGAGGCAGCCAGACAACTGCCTCTCTGAGTGTTGCCCATTTGGCAGGTGGCGTTTTACCCGCTTCCGCAGGTGCAACATTTTTTTTAATTGTTCAAATGAGAACATAAGCAATGGCTATATTATGTAGCAACCAAGTAAACCACAATGCTAGAGTGTTCTGGGTGGTTGCCAGGGCATTGCTTTGCTGGGTGATTGATACAATGTTACTATGCAGTTGTTAGGAGTTCTGTGTATTTTCTAGGGCATTGCAAGGATGTTTGGTTACTACTTGCCCAAGTCAAAAGAGCTCACCTCAAGTCTCTATTATTTCCTAGTCTCCAGATATGTCTTAGTTTTTGTGATCCGCCCAGCAAATATCGCCAGTCTAGAAAAGTAAAAGCACACCTTTCCTCAATAAATTGAATTATATAAGGTAATAATATTAATGTTCCCATGATCTCATGTTAGTAGCATCAACAGGATGAGATGACTTCAAAGTGTGTTTAAAACACTAACCCTAAGTATGCTTCTGTTTCCACCTGGATTAAGATGAGTTTTCCATTCAGAACTGGGCAGTGCTAAATAAAGGTGGCAACAGGGACTAAAATGTTTAATGATCGGGCCTTTGAAAACACATGGAGGCAGCCAGAAACATGTGATAACATCGCATTTGTAGTGTAAACGCTCATCTGTCCTGAATACATCCCCGTGTCTTGAAATTGGGTCTCCATTAGAACCCCAAACGATCCAATTGATTTATTAGCTCGGAAGCTGAAAAGTATTCATGCACCATACTCGCCGCTCCCTCGAATGTGATGTAGAGTGTCTTAACAAAATCTGAAAACTTGTGGACACAAAAGACACCTTTGAATTGCTTGTCAATACCTGGTCGTAATGCATCTCAACCAGGGTTACTATAAAATATGAATTAATCCTATTTCAACATTTCTCATTTTCATTTAGTTTAACTTGATGTACTAAAACAACTTAAACTGAAATAAAAACCAATGACTATATAGACATAATAAAATTAAGTATATCTCAATAATAGAATCTCAATAGTATAGTATCTCAATGATACTAAAATAACTTGATCGGATCTCAGAAAACATAGTTTAATACCAGGTGGGAAGTGGGTCATTAAGCATTATTAATAGTAATGGTTTCCTTAACAGACAGCACCAAATAGGTTGATTGCAATAATTGTTGTTGACTTGGTATGTTTTAAAGCTGGAACCAAAGATGCAGTTGTCACAGTTCAATATGTCCCAGCTCAGACCCCTGAAATTCATTATAATGTAATTATCTTTTATGTATGAATGTTCAGTTCCCCGTTTGGTCAGCCAACTCAAATCAACACCTCATCATTTGTGTTCAGAAACAAAGGATGCAGATAGTGCCTGTATGTGGCTGGCCGCTAGACTGTAACTGATGATGTAATCTTACACAGATGAAGGCGGATATGTGTTGATCTCATTCTCAAACACTGTATCAAAATGAACCATTTTTAAAACATTCATACAAGTGGAGTAGCACTTATGATTGTGTTCATAACTGACCTCGTCACTTTGTGTTTTTTTATAATTCATGTTTTGGACACCATTTTTTTTCTTGACTATCCCGTCAGCAATCTTTTGAACTTAGGTTTCTTTCAAGAGCTGTTAATCAAGGCACCATCAAGGCTGGATTTTACAATCACTCATGCAATCATCTCGCCTCCTCTGCTGAATGGGTAGTTGTGAAACACAGCACTTCCCTGTTTAATTTGAGGTCGAAGTGAGATGATTTCAGGCACATGGACAATTCCAGTGAACTCTTTGATGGGCAGCATGGGTTCACCCACAGTTCAGGGTAATTCTGGGTGCTGAGACAACTCCCATTCAAGCCTTTATTTTGATCGGCTACCAATTAGCTTTGACACTGAGGTGCAGTCATTGCCGCTTGACTGGCTTGACTTGGGTCAGGGAAATGCCTCTCTTTGAAAGGTAAAACACAAAGCAATTACAGATAACAGCTGATTCTGAGAAGATAACCTGTTTAAACAGTCTCAAAACATTTCCAGGTTTCCTGTAAATGATATACAGTCAATTTGGGACATTTTTCAAACATTTAACACTTTCCTTAGTAATTGAACAATCAAAATGCATCCTTGGACTCCCATTCTTTTGAATGCGTGACATGACGTAATAACGAATTCCCAACTCGGCGGTACAACTGAGATGTTAAAGAGATCTAATTTGTGGCAGTACTCCTATCACACTGATGCAGATGATCTGCATTAGTGTGATAGGAGTATTGTCACAAATTAGATCTCTTTAACATCTCAGTTGTTTCTCTCAGACAGCGATCGGATTCAATGGAGAGCAAACTGAAATCCTTTCTCCTTAGAAAAAAATCCTAGTATTCTCACATTTGTGGTCCCTCAATATAAACTCAAATATTTCTCATCAAATTCTTTGGGAAACCTGTACCTCTGAGTTGGGAATTCATTATTGCGTCATGTCACGCATTCAAGTCAGATACATTATCTATTTTATAGACCAGTGCTGCAATGTTTCAAAATGATACACCATTTTCCAATGACACAACTTGGCATCTTGTGTATTATCTAAAATGCTTTCACTTTGCCTACAACTTGGATTTGCATGGCCAGTCATGTGCTCGGAACTCATAATAACAATAATTTCGACTCCACTTAAATAGCACATTAGTCTCCTGAGCTATAATGTGAGCTATAGATTTTAAAGCAATACAATTTGCACACACTGTTGTTGTCACATATATGGTGGCCGTAAGGAGATGCATGACACAGGATAAATAACTTTAATGAACACAGAGAGAATAACTAGGAGAATACATAGATAATTACATTATTAACACTTAACTTAAGATGTGAACTGATAAAAAATGAACATATCCAGAGGTATAAATACACTGGAAATAATGAGTAAACTAAACAAGACACAGGTGACTATAAGTAACTAAGAAAACAAACAGGGAACCATTATGGTTACAAAGAATGCTAAACTGAAATGATAAACATGAAAAAAAGACACAATAAAACGAAACATAATCCCAGACAGAACTCCTCCTCCTAGAAGGCACATCCTCGCACAATGCACTTAAGTCCAAAGATGGAGAGAAGT
The DNA here is from genome assembly GCA_023029165.1 of Gobiocypris rarus. Classification (NCBI taxonomy): domain Eukaryota; kingdom Metazoa; phylum Chordata; class Actinopteri; order Cypriniformes; family Gobionidae; genus Gobiocypris; species Gobiocypris rarus. The sequence goes on from CM040920.1 coordinate 7,680,022, forward strand.
TGCTTTGGTGAACGAGGGGTTGGTGAAGGGCAGGAAACAAGAGGAGCTGGCAGAGGGGAACACCACGGCGGAGCTGACAGAGTGTGATGGTCTTTTGGATAGAGCCTGGGGGCCGACCGACGGAGGTAGAGCTGGACAAGGTGGAGAACCCAATGAAACCGTATGGGCGTCGAACCGGGCGACATTGCAGGACCGGAAGTCTAAGGTGTTGCTGCCAGTTTGAGGGACCGAGCTGAAGAAAGGGGCCTGGCAGAATGGAGTGAGGACCAAGGTGGAGCTGGAGCGAATAAGGAACCTGGTGGAGACACAGGGGTGGAGAGCCTGAGGTGCAGCCAGAGGCCTGGAAATCAGTGGTGGAACCCATCCAAGAACCGGATGGAGAAGGAAACCCGGTGGAGCTGTGATGCATCAGCAGAGCAGGTCCATGGGACTGGACAAAGCCAGTTATGATGAAGGAGACAACGGGCTAAGCACGTGACAGGGTGGGACTAGATTGTTAAATGGACTCCTTGGAGCGAGTTTAGGGGCAGGGATACGGGTGGGAGCTGACTGCCCTCTTGGCGTGGACTCCAGAGTGGACCTGATGGTGTGATCTGGCCTTGGGATGGAGATGGCTTCCAGTTCTAGCTCCGGGATGGATGTGTTGGCAAGCTCTAACTGCGCAGTTAAAGGTGGCTCAAGCATGTGGACTGTGCGGGGTGTTGACTCTGGCTCTGTTTTTTACTCTGGCTCCGTTGTAGGCTTGGGTGTCGAAATCAGGTCCATGGTGGAAGATGTCTCATGCCTTCAGGGACACTCTGGGCTTGGACAATGAGTCCTGTCTGTAGCAGGCAGAGATGGCTGCTGGTGATAAAGAATGTGCCGGGGAGTTGTATTGCAATTTTATAGATGAAATGTAAAAAAAATTATAATAATGAAAATGAAATTATTAATTTTCCTACTAAACCCATAACTAGATATATCAATATGTTAAATGTGAAATATATTAAATGTGACGGGAAAAAAAGGAATTTACCGCAGGACATTTTTTCCAGCTCATTTTAAATTATTCTAAATGTTTGCTGACAATACAGGTTTGGTTGAAACAGATCACGCAAGCGGCCATATTTGTGTCGATTCTGGAACGTGCACAAAGGCTCCAGAGGACAGCTGTAATGGTAACATGGCTGATCTACCACAGGGTGGGACTGTTCCAGTGCCACCGTGATTGTTATAAACCTCTGAACTCTTTCTCTCGCTGATTGACTAGTTTATAAATAAAAGCGTAATAGGGTCACATGCAGTGTGTGTGGTTAAAACACATTCCTAGTGAATCTTGGCTGAACCCAGATCTGCAGTTCGCGGTTCCAGCCGCAGTAAAACAGAGCTTCTCTGCTGGTGACAGATGGAGAAGGATGGCGGTCTCGGCAACAGCTCAAGGTGAACCGGAGGGCAGGCCGGTGAAAAATCCAGTGCCCAAAGAGACCACGGAGAGAGATACCTCGCTGCTACCGACGGTACACCTCGGCTTCTCTTGGTGTCGTGTAAGGATGAGACCCGGCTCTCCTGTCCTTTAACCCCCTCTCTTTCTTTCTCACTCCCACAAAAGAGACGAGATAGTCCTTTGATGGTGACAATGAAAGATGGCTGATGCTAAGGAAAACACTCGGCTATGATTGATCATTTGATGCATGGCCTCAACAAAAGTGAAAATGGATGATAAATGCACCAGGAAGCACACGGGGGTAGGAGGTCTGCACGTGAAAATAAGAAGCTAATGGCAGTACTGAAGCAATGTATTTGTTAAAGCATCTCAAACTGCCACTGGACAGATGTGTGCCAGCCTGAAAGGATCATTAAACATCTTCAGAGACAATATGCATGTGCCATTAATATGAGAAATACCTGATGATGAACTGTTGGATTATTGGAAATTTAAAGCACACTAAGGTATTCTTACCCAAATCAAGCATTAGTTCAGGCAGGCCATGTAGTCAAGCTCCACTATCAGCTGTTTGGAAAAATTCCAACCCCACCCAGCTGATCTGATTCCTATGCACTCAGTTGGCAAACAGGGCGCCTTACTTAAGTGTAGCTTCAGTTCAGTCTGTCTTCTGCATGTTGCTTTGCAACCCACCTCCTCCCCAGCTCCACCTTAAACTGTGTTAAACTTAATCAATGTCATTCTGTTGTCATTGATGCATACTCTGTTCTAAATGGGGGTCTCGATGACCTCCCAGTTTAAAAATGGGAGGTTGACCCCAAAATCTGCTGCTGTTCCCTGTCTTGGCTTTTCATGGAGCTCATGAAAAGGATGGGGAATTTAGAACAGAGCATATCGTCAAATGTAAATTTTATGCAAAATATGCCAATAAAAAGTTGACTAAAAGTTTGTCTATGGTGTTTTTTTTTAAGTAACACACTTCAACTTTAAGTTTCTTGCTTAGAATTTGCCTGACACATTTATAGCTCATGTAGAAATACTGAACTGTAATGAGGGCAACAAACACGGAAGTTCTTTATGCAGTTCTAAGGAATGATTAGATCGTGAGAGTGCTCTGTGAAATGAACCTCACAAGAAATTGAAATTTGGCACAATAAAAATGGAGGGCCCAGCATTTTTACTTTGCTTAATTTTTTTTTAGTTATTATGGGGTATAAAGCATGCAATATGAGACCCTTACAAAGGGATTATCATGACAAGTCACATATGTATTATACCCTTCACATTTATTTTCATAAAATCATTGCAACAGTCATTTATCACTACAGTAAGGTGTTTTGAGTTTGATGAATAATATCCATTTAAATATATACAGTTGCAATCGAAATTATTCAACCCTCTTGACCTTCAAGACATTTAGCTGCCAAGAACAACATTTTATGAAATGAAATTCAACAAAGGCATCAGTAGACTATTATAGAAAGTTTATTCATACACATTTGAGTGATTCTGAGAACGTAAAGTAGGCTAATTCAAAATTATTCAACCCCCAAAAGTCAATTTTGTGCAGAATATTTTATTCTTTATAACGCTGCCTTTAAGTGCTTAGAAGCTGCTGTCACCTCTTTACTGCAATCTTGGCCCATTCCTCGCTTGGAAAAACTTCCAGATCACTTATAATCTTCGGTTTTCACGTACACTGCTTTCTTCAAATTCCACCAAATGTTTTCAATGAGACTGTACAGGCCACTCAAGAACATTCTACGACTGATCCCTGAACCAAGCTTAAGTAGATTTGTCCTGCAGGAAAGTCCATTGATCATCAAGCTTCAGTCTCTGCACCGAAGGCATTGTCATCTTTGCCAAAATGGCTTGATACATCAAAGAATACATGATGTCCTTCAGACAGTCAAGATTTTCTCTTCTTGCAGCAGCAAAGCATTGCCGTAACAAGACTGGACCACCTTCATGTTTGACCATGGAGATGGTGTTCTTCTGCTCATAAGCTTTGCCTTTTTTGCACCAGACATACCGCTGAAAAAGTTCTAGTGTGGTCAAATCACTCCATAAAACATTCTTCCAGAACTCCACAGGTCTATCCAAATGAATTTTAGCATACTCAAGTCAGCCTTTTATGTTGTTCTTGGTCAAGAGTGGCATTCGACAAGATGTCCCAACATGAAGGCAATTCTTGTCTAGTGTTCTTTCTTACACTTTGGACTGAAATGTTTCTTCCTCCTTTCATCAGGTCATCTTGTGAGTCTTTGGCAGTAAATTGAAGGTTTTTCTCAGTTGCTGTGATCAAACATTTTATTCCCCTTAATGATATTTGTGCTTTTTCTTCAAAACCATCAATGGTTTTCAACACATTTTAAACTTACAGTATTGTTCAAAATAATAGCAGTACAATGTGACTAACCAGAATAATCAAGGTGTTTAGTATATTTTTTTATTGCTACGTGGCAAACAAGTTACCAGTAGGTTCAGTAGATTCTCAGAAAACAAATGAGACCCAACATTCATGATATGCACGCTCTTAAGGCTGTGCAATTGGGCAATTAGTTGAATTAGTTGAAAGGGGTGTGTTCAAAAAAATAGCAGTGTGGCATTCAATCACTGAGGTCATCAATTTTGTGAAGAAACAGGTGTGAATCAGGTGGCCCCTATTTAAGGATGAAGCCAACACTTGTTGAACATGCATTTGAAAGCTGAGGAAAATGGGTCGAAGAACAGCGTACTTTGATTAAAAAGTTGATTGGAGAGGGGAAAACCTATAAAGAGGTGCAAAAAATGATAGGCTGTTCAGCTAAAATGATCTCCAATGCCTTAAAATGGAGAGCAAAACCAGAGAGAAGTGGAAGAAAACGGAAGACAACCATCAAAATGGATAGAAGAATAACCAGAATGGCAAAGGCTCAGCCAATGATCACCTCCAGGATGATCAAAGACAGTCTGGAGTTACCTGTAAGTACTGTGACAGTTAGAAGACGTCTGTGTGAAGCTAATCTATTTTCAAGAATCCCCATAAAGTCCCTCTGTTAAAAAGGCATGTGCAGAAGAGGTTACAATTTGCCAAAGAACACATCAACTGGCCTAAAGAGAAATGGAGGAACATTTTGTGGACTGATGAGAGTAAAATTGTTCTTTTTGGGTCCAAGGGCCACAGGCAGTTTGTGAGACGACCCCAAACTCTGAATTCAAGCCACAGTACACAGTGAAGACAGTGAAGCATGGAGGTGCAAGCATCATGATATGGGCATGTTTCTCCTACTATGGTGTTGGGCCTATTTATCGCATACCAGGGATCATGGATCAGTTTGCATATGTTAAAATACTTGAAGAGGTTATGTTGCCCTATGCTGAAGAGGACATGCCCTTGAAATGGTTGTTTCAACAAGACAATGACCCAAAACACACTAGTAAACGGGCAAAGTCTTGGTTCCAAACCAACAAAATTAATGTTATGGAGTGGCCAGCCCAATCTCCAGACCTTAATCCAATTGAGAACTTGTGGGGTGATATCAAAAATGCTGTTTGTGAAGCAAAACCAAGAAATGTGAATGAATTGTGGAATGTTGTTAAAGAATCATGGAGTGGAATAACAGCTGAGAGGTGCCACAAGTTGGTTGACTCCATGCCACACAGATGTCAAGCAGTTAAACTGTGGTCATACAACTAAATATTAGTTTAGTGATTCTCAGGATTGCTAAATCCCAGAAAAAACATTTTTTGTACAAAATAGTTTTGAGTTTGTACAGTCAAAGGTAGACACTGCTATTTTTTTGAACACACCCCTTTCAACTAATACCCCAATTGCACAGCCTTAAGAGCGTGCATATCATGAATGCTGGGTCTCATTTGTTTTCTGAGAATCTACTGAACCTACTGGTAACTTGTTTGCCACGTAGCAATAAAAAATATACTAAAAACCTTGATTATTCTGGTTAGTCACATTGTACTGCTATTATTTTGAACAATACTGTATGAATAAGGCTGCCAGCTGAGTCTCTAGGAACTTTTTCTGTTTTGGAAATCTTCGTGTAGCTATAGACTTTCTAATGAAATTTAAAAAAATTCTCTATAGCTTTTGTGAGAGCTCTTTTGGTTTGGCCGTATTTGCTATTCAACTTTAGCACATACATGAGCTAAATGTATGTATGTGTAACAGCACAAGCTAATTCTGTTTTATTATGGTTTATAAAGGCTTAACTGTGTTTTAACATAATTTTGTACCATACCATACAAACAAGTGACTTAAAAACTCGGGTTGAATATGGGTTGAATAATAATGAAATAGCTGTATTACAAAAAAATCCTGAAACTCAAAAGCATTACATTATATATTGACATTATCACTTTTAATTTGCCACTAAACTGTTAAAGATACAATTAAAAAACAAACAAAAACAAAAAACTCTGTATCTGTATACCTACATTTGTACGTTATTACAGTCTCCGGAGGGTTGAATAATTTTAATTGCAAATGTATGTATGTATGTATGTATGTATGTATGTATATATATATATATATATATATATATATATATATATATATATATATATATATATAATACTGTAAAGTATGTTAATGGATTTTTATCTTTATTTGTACAATTACATTAAGAATGTATAATTATTCAATATTTTAAATAGTTGAATGTATAATTAAATATAAATATGTAGTAATATATATTATATAAATTCAAATGGATATATTATATACGGTATATGGAAGTATCAATAGATTTGTATTTATTTGCATAGTTATATTATTAATTTATATTAATTAAATATTTTAATGTAATGTGTATATATAGTTAAATATATTATACTATACTTTATATAAATTCACATATTATATATACACTCTAACAGTACAAATACTTTATTTTATTTATTTTCATGATTGTATTAAAAATATAATTAAATGCTTTTAATTTATATAAAGTTAAATATATAATTACATTAAAATAAATAATATATTATATGTACAATTGTATGAATGTATTATATACCGTATTAAGGTATATTTGCACAATTGTATTAATAATTTATATTAATTATTTCAATGTATTTTATATATAGGTAAAAATATATTATTAAATTGAATTATATAATATATTTTACATTGATGTATTATATACGGTATATAAAAGTATGCTAATTGTTATATTTGTATTGATTTGCATGAGTATATAATGTCATCATACTCAAACCAACATTACGTTCCTGTGTTTGAAGACTTATTCCAAATGAACAAACTTCTACATAGTGTGAACGCTGCATAGAGACCGTGAGAATCGGAATGTGGCTAGAGAAAATTAATGCATGTGAAATAGAGGCCATTTAATTTGAGATCAAATATGACGACCGAAACTTTCTGGTCCACTACCCACTGTTCATTTAAAGTTCAAAGAGGTGACAGTTTAGCATAGAAAAAAATAAAGTACAAATGATCTATGGGCTGTGGTCACAATGAGGCAATCATTGACATGGCATTTGTGAGCTGTCTGAAACTGCCACAGAATCTGTATCTGCCCTATCACTTCCCCGAGGTGGACTGTAGTTAACCCCTGACCACGGCTCCTTTCACTCCTTGTTCTGACAAATCAGGGCCTATAAAGTTGAGTATGAAAGCCGATTTATAGAGGGGAACTTCTTTGATTGCACCACCAAATAGTCCCCGAGGCTCCTGAAGATCTGAGGACGGCGTCTCACACCACGTTCAGAGCATCATTACGACGTCGGCGTGTATCAGACTGCTTTGACACAGGCATAAAATGCAAACTAACTCACTGGGGCGGGGGCTTCAGTTCAAAGAAATGGGGACCAGTCCTGATAATGTGTCTCCGCTTTTCACAAGCAGGTGAGGTGTCACGTGACATAATGCATCCCTAACTGAGAGTGTGAAATGGGGCTTCGCGGCTTGCTACTGTAGACCTAATGCCAGTCACAAGCAAGATAAGAGAGGGTCGGGTGGGAGGGTCAGACTGGATGACTAGACTCATACCGTCACCTTTCTTATTCCTTTGTGTTCTTCTGTACCGTCTCTGCCCCCAGCCCTGGTTCAACCTGGAGGGCCCCAGGACAATTCACATCTCCAGGTCTGACAGGAAACAAGGGCCGTGGTGCACAATGCAAGTCCTGTAGACACTTTGACTCCAGCTTAATGACGGCACTTAGCAGGTACCTCTTCAGACGGCCATGTGCCAAGTGCCGTAAACGACACTCTTTTCATACAGAGGCATTCCTCCATTTATACCACTTCTCTAGCTATTTCTCTTTGCATTAGCTGTAACACATACTATAACCCTAGAAGAAACACTATTTCCTATTTTAACCCTAAACAGTACCTTCCCTTGTGAAAAAGAAAGTACACTTTAGCCTACTTTTAAAAAGAGTACTTATTATGGAAATATACTTGAAAAGAATAAGTGCAAACTGAATGTAATGTTTTGGACACGTAATTCCATGCAAATTACAATTAAATGAAAATGCATTATGGTTAAAATTCATATTAAAAGCGAGTAGTAGTGTTTTTGACCCATTCTTTATATGTAATTTCCTAATTACTTCTATTGTCTTTGAAATATGTTTAAAATGTGCTAGTTTACAGACAAGCATTTAGGGTAAACTGAAATATACTTTAATATAATTTCTGTTGAAACTTGTATGTCATGTATTTAAATCTATTTTAATTAACCTACACATTAGTAATAATGAGGTTGCAGTTTAGTATAAATAACATATTTTAATTTCAATATCAAATTATACACTGCAGTTAATAATTACAATCAAATACTTTACATGTGATTTAGATGTTAGTCATCGCAACAAAATTTGCTTACTTATTTAAACTATGGCAATATATTATTAAATCATTATTTAAAATGGACATTAAAGGTAAAATTTTGACATTACAAAGTGCACTTTTTGAAATTATTACTTAAGTACTTAAGTGAGTTAAAAAGTCATGAAAGTGTACTCTCTTCAAGTACACTTGAGTGAACTTTTATTTCATTAATATTTTACTATTTACAAGTACAGTTTTAAAAATATGGTACACAAGTACACAAGTGTACTCTTTTTTGTTAAGGGTGCATATTAATACCTTAGGTACCAAAATGCACATTTTAGGGGTAGACAAAGTTCAAATTTTAAGATGCACCAGTGACAAGATGTTGTACACTTAAAAGTACAGTTATCCACATTCTGACAGTGCTAAGTAACCGCCTAGCAAAGCCACTAAAACCCACAAGTTTAGCACCAGATTTTCAGTAATGTTTAAAATTTTCAAAATATTTAAAAAGGAGTTTAAAAAAAAGCACAAAAGTTTACCATTGGCCTGCTTGCACATTGCTATGATGAAGCAGTAGAAAGGTGAGACACTGGACTTAAGGAGTGCTAAATCACGCTATGGCTTGAGAGGATGAAGCATTGCTTTTTAATAGGCAATAAATAAGAATTAGCATCAGTGGGGTTATGTTCAGGTCAGGAGGGGTCTGACCAGGGCTGTGGAGTTCACTGATAGACACTCTGGCCCTGACTGGATTCCCAGCTGTGAGCGCCAGTGGCCCTCATCTGTCCCTGTCTGTCTCAGCATGAGCTCATCTCAATGTTCCCCACCACACCTACCACACTCATGCTACCTCCAACATCCACACCGTTCAGACCATCCCCTGCAGTCTCCACACTTGATTTTCAAATTATTCTTTCGTTGCATTGCAGATGTGATTTGTAAGGACATGAACAGGTGACATCTCGTTTTAAAAATGTCAATTCTAGGATGTCATGACACTCATTGTGCATCTTGTTTTGTGTCAGCCATGCATTTGAATCATCACGTAATGTGGCATTAAAAGGATAACTAGATATTAGAGAGAAAAGACCACTGGAATTTGGAATTCATTGTGCAGATTTGATGATGACATCCTTGACGTTGATGCATTTTAAATGTAGAACACTGTAGAATTTAAGTTATTTAATCTCAAAATTTATTTCTCAATTGTATAATCTCAAAAAGGTTAAAACGTAATTTCTTTAAAACTATAACGTTGGCATGAACCAAAATGCTAATAAATAAGCTGTATTAATTGCACCAAATGTGGAGGAAATAGAAAAGTACATTTTTGAGAACGTATTTTTAAATTACTTTAACTCATCAAAATAAGTTAAGCAAATTAAAAAAATCGTATTACAAGTTATATAAGATTCAACTAAGATTTTTTTTCTCATTAATGTACACACAGCACACCATATTGGCAGAAAAACACAATTGTTGACATTTTTGCAGATTTATAAAAAGAAAAACTGAAATATCACATGGTCCTAAGTATTCAGACCCTTTGCTCAGTATTTAGTAGAAGTACCCTTTTGATCTAATAGAGCCATGAGTCTTTTTGGGAAAGATGGAACAAGTTTTTCACACCTGGATTTGGGCATCCTCTGCTATTCCTCCTTGCAGATCCTCTCCAGTTCTGTCAGGATGGATGGTAAACATTGATGGACAGCCATTTTCCGGTCTCTCCAGAGATGCTCAATTGGGTTTAAGTCAGGGTTCTGGCTGGGCCATTCAAGAACAGTCACAGAAGTCACAGTGTTGTGAAGTCACTCCTTCATTATTTTAGCTGTGTGCTTAGGGTCATTGTCTTGTTGGAAGGTGAACCTTCGGCCCAGTCTGAGGTCTTGAGCACTCTGGAGAAGGTTTCCATCCAGGATATTCCTGTACTCATCTGCATTCATCTTTCCCTCGATTGCAACCAGTCGTCCTGTCCCTGCAGCTGAAAAACACCCCCACAGCATGATGCTGCCACCACCATGCTTCACTGTTGGGACTGTATTGGACAGGTGATGAGCAGTGCCTCACATACCGCTTTGGCCTTAATTCATCAGACCAGAGAATCTTATTTCTCACCATCTTGGTGTCCTTCAGGTGTTTTTTTAACAAACTCCATGCAGGCTTTCATGTGTCTTGCACTGAAGAGAGGCTTTCGCCATAAAGCCCCGAATGGTGGAGGGCTGCAGTGATGGTTGACTTTCTACAACTTTCTCCCATCTCCCGACTGCATCTCTGGAGCTCAGCCACAATGATCTTTAACTCTCTCACCAAGGCTCTTCTCCCCCGATAGCTCAGTTTGGCCAGGTGGCCAGCTCTAAGAAGGGTTCATCCCAAACGTCTTCCATTTAAGGATTATGGAGGCCGCTGTGCTCTTAGGAACCTTAAATGCAGCAGAATTTTTTTTTGTAACTATTGCCAGATCTGTGCCTTGCCACAATTCTGTCTCTGAGCTCTTCAGGCAGTTCCTTTGGCCTCATGATTCTCATTTGCTCTGACATGCACTGTGAGCTGTAAGGTCTTATATAGACAGGTGTGTGGCTTTCATAATCAAGTCCAATCAGTATAATCAAACACAGCTGGACTCTAATGAAAGTGTAGAACCATCTCAAGGATGATCAGAAGAAATGGACAGCACTGTGTCACTGCAAAGGGTCTGAATACTTAGGACCATGTAATATTTCAGTTTTTGTTTTTTAATAAATCTGCAAAAATGTCAACAATTCTGTGTTTTTCTGTCAATGTTGGGTGCGGTGTGTACATTAATTAAGAAAAAGAATTTAAATGATTTTGGCAAATGGCTGCAATATAACAGAGTAAAAAATTTAAGGGGGTCTGAATACTTTCCGTACCCACTGTGTGTATGTGTGTGTGTGTGTGTATATATATATATATATATATATATATATATATATATATATATATATATATATATATATATATATATATATAACAGTTATTTTTTTAAGTACAATCAACTTGGATGTTTAAGTAATTTCAACTTATAATATATATATATATATATATATATATATATATATATATATATATATATATATATATATATATATATATATATATATATATTTATAGTTTTTTTTAGTTAAGTTTTTAACATCCAAATTGATTGTACTTAAAAAATGACTACACTGTGAAACATAGTTCCTGCCTTTAATTTTTAAGTAGGCTACACTCAACTTGGACTTAAACTTAATTTCTTTAAAAGTATAAAGTTGGCATGAACCAAAATTTAATAAAATGCTAATATATGATCTCAATTAATGTATGAATATATTATACAGTATGTGTGTGTAAACTACATATATACTATACATTTACAAACTTTTATGTTAGATGCTATTAATCTTGATACTAAAATATTATTATATATTTTTTTATTTTATATATAATAATTGTTGTTGTTGTTATTCTTATTCTTATTATTCTTATTATTAATACTGACCCCAAACTTCTGAACGGTTGTGTATAATAACCGGACTATATCTATTTATTCTTAATCTGATCCCAGCATAATCAGGACCGTAAGAGAAGTCCTGACGTGAAGCCTTTTAGAACATGCATGGAGGTTAAATGTCTGGTTCAAGCTGCTGACACACGTTCTCCAGGCAGTGATAGTGTAAAGAAAGACTCAGCACTGAACTTTGCTGAATCAAAGACAGGACTGAAACGGAGGGACAAAGGCGGCTCTTGACGGATGGCTCGAATGAGGGATGAGGTGGCTGAGGAGCCAAGTAAAGCTATCCACCATTAGAGTTTTCCCCAACTGTTAAGTTACACTTCCAAAGCAGCTCCAAAAACAGTTCACTCGCCCCCACTGCTCTACATGTCACTTTAAACCCTCAGCGTTAAACCCTCAGCGTCAAGTAATAACTCATCGTTTTTGATCATTAAGGCAGAAGCTGTCATTAGAAAGCCTCCCCAGCAGAGCCAAACTGTGTTTTCTTTTTGAAACGGCATACGTTGAAAATAAATGACGCTGCTTGCTCGGTCTGGCGTGGGAATGAACCCTGAAGAGTATCGGAGGAGAAGATAATGGCAGGTTGGATGAGGGTGAAATGTTGCTAAGCGTTCCTATCGTGAAGGAGGTAATGGGAGATACAGAGGTAACTCTTTCAGCATATGTGTGTGTGTTTGTGTGTGTGCGTGCGTGCACAAATGTCACAGACACACCACTCTATATCGCCTCTGCCCTCCCAGTGAACTGGGCCAGTCTTCCTCACTTGCTTTCAGAGTCCATAGCAGCTGTTCATAGACCGTCCTTCTGATGGGAACAGCAAATTAATCATTTTGCTACAAGCTTTTTGTGGGAAGCTCCACAACTATCTCTTTCCACACACCGAAACGACTTAACATACCTCTACCTGTGATGTTGTGCTCTTTACGGGATTAGCGTCATTACGAGCCACACTGAGCAATGTTCAACCTTCAGAAAACATTGCGTATCGAATGGCAAAGTCAAAACATTCCCTTTCTTATAATGGACTCAGATTATTCAAATTACACAATGAACACTTGATTTTGATTGGTCAGCATTCATATTTTGTGTGTAACTAGCTGGCATCTGATTTCCTAGTTAGGCTAAATCACTATTTCTTCTCACATAATAAAATTATTTCAACTCAAATCAATATTTAACAGCCATTTATTTATCCATTTTGTACCTGTGTAAATAAGTGGGATAATATTAGCTGGCCATAAACCCAGATCAGGTGAATAAAATACACTTTACACAGAACTTTTTCCTTTTTAGGTTAAAAGCCAGTGCATTGAAGTAAAAAATGCAACGGGGTTTTAATGTAAAAGCTTTTTACATTCTATTGTTATTGTAACATTTTAGTACATTCATTGTGAATAAAAAGTGAGCTTAATTTTACTGAATGTACTTCAAATATTAAAAGTACAAAAATTATAAAATATAATAAAAATTGGATAAAATATAATATTAACTGTTTCATAACATACTTAAGTATAGACTTATAAAAGTGATAATAAAAGTGATTGACTAACATAATAAAGCACATATAATTGTAACTCTTTTTGCATTTACAAAATTGTACAAATATATTTACAAGTTTCAATAGAAATGACAAAGTATATTTTAGTTTACCATAAATGCTTGTCAGTACATTTGGCAGTACACTTTAAACATATTTCAAAGACAAAAGAATTATGAAATAACATATAAAGATGTACTTAAGTTTAACTAATTGCATTTAATATAAATTTAAACTAATACATTTTCATTTAATTTAAATAACATGCAATTAAATGTCTGAAAACATTACATACAGTTCACACTTAAGCAGATAAATAATATAATTTCTGTAATAAGTACTCTTTTTAAAAGTATGCTAAAATGTACTTCTTTTTCACAAGGAATCCCTGAGGACAGAGAAAAACAGCTGCTTGTGTGTTAGCAGGTAGGGAGTGAAGGGTAAAAAGTCAGCAAGGGTTCATGTACAGGCCAAATGAATGAGGACGGGGGAGGGAAGGACATGACAAAATCAGGTGTTCCACTTTCAGTGATTGTGAGTTTAAAAGAAACAGCAAAAGATGAGATGCCTTTCATTTCTTTAATCGAAAAAACTACATTTGTCCCAAATGACGTACTACTCTATGCTCTTGTACTACGTATGTATGCTACTGTCCAAAATAGGCCTTTCAGAAGTTTCCACACTTCATTTTTTCGGTTAATTAAATGTGAAGTGCACTTTTTCTTGTTGGAATTTTGACTGTGGACACACTCACACTATAATAAAAAACAGCATGGAATAGTGCATGAGTACGCAAATGTGGTTGCACTTAATGGGCCCTATTTTAACAATCTGAACGCATGGTCTGAAGTGTATGGCGCAGGTGCACTTAGGGTGTGTCCGAATCCACTTTTTCAAGTTGACGGAAAAAATGTCCAAAATACCTAGTCTCTAAATGACATTCAATAACCAATCAGAGTCTCATCTCCCATTCCCTTTAAAAGCTAGTTGCGCTTGCGCCATGCCGGATTCGCTATTTACATGGTGGAATTTGCGAGCAGAAAGACTGAATGCTTCTCCACAGAGGAATCCTTTTATTTTTAATGTTTAAAAATGTTTGCGTGCTGCTGCGCGTCCCTGCGTTTGTAATAAGAAATGTGTATGCGCGTGGTGCACCCGCCTATATGCCCATATTTATGCACCCTTTAAACAACACAAAAAATGCTGTGCCATTGACTTTAGAGCAGGTTTTTGTTGGTTAATGGCAGTCGTTTTCAGTTGCCTCAAAGTAGCAACACGCCAACAATGCGCCTGAACACACCTGGTTTTCAGACCAGCACGCCCATGGGAACAGATAGGGCGAGAGTCCATTTGCTATTTAAACAACATGGTGCTGGATGTAAAAATGATAACTGCTTGGGATGAAACTAGCAAAAAAACACTTGTGTCATGCCTGGCGTCGCATTGCTACGGGTGTATAATAGGGCGCAATGTCTCACAATGTGCAGATTTTCCACAGATGTCAAAAGTCTCAGTTTTCGATATGAACAATTCCCGTGGAATTCTTGCAAGAATAAAAATGATATGAGTCATTTGATCCACATTCATTTTCTCAAACTCAAAGTTCTTTCCTGTCTTTCACTTGTCTTAAATGTCATCTTTATTTGTCCTGTTAGGAGAAACCTCTGAGACAAATGTTGAAAGGTCAGTGAAATCTCATATGAGGTATGAAAGTGCAACCACTGAGAAATAGAAGTTTTCCCATGGGTTCCCATCATTCACATCCACAGCTTGCACTGCTTGACTTAATGTAATTGAAACTTTCTTAAAATATCTCCAAAAACAACAACATTTGTATTCTCTTAATTCTGGTCAAATATGAATATAAAAGCATCACCATCAAAAGATATTCATCTAATGTCCCTGCATGTACACACATTTCCAAAAATCTGAGATTCTTTATTTATAGTGTTAAGAAATGTTTGATAATGGCACGCTGAGAATTAAACATGAATTCATTAGTAGATACATGAACTGACATGGTTTGGCTCTCCCCAGCACAATAAACTCAGTGTGACAGAGGGTTTGTGAGAGGACACTCAGCACAGAGACACACTGACTCGAGTGTTTTATCAGCGGTGCTGAAGACGCTCTCCGTCTGCTCTCAGAGGAGTCCTCCCGTCTCCTGCTTGTAAGTGAAGATGTGTAAATGTGTACACTGATGTGCAAATGAACCTGCAATGCTTTTGTCATTCTGAATAGAAGAAACATCATGATGGAAAGAAGCAGCAAAGAGTGCAGGACTATTATATAAATATACTGTATACAAATTTGACATTTTAAATCAATTATAATGTGGTTATCCATTGTCAAATGGAGGGCGTGCTTTATTGTATTGAACAAGCACTTGTAGTGTATTGCGAATCTTGAAAGTATATTTTTGGAAAAGACTGTATACTTTTAAAGACCCCCTGTTGTGAAAATCAAGTATTTAATGTTTATGTGGTGTTTTTAATAATAACGGGAGCTTCGTGCCCTGGATGTGCATCCCACAAATCTCCATCAACTGCAAAATGCTATCCTATCAATATAGACCAACTGTCAAACACAGTATTAGTATGGTGTTCCTAATAATACTTTAGGTCAGTGTATGTTTAGGTTCAGTAATTTCAGGATTATTAGTCAGTTACTGAAATGCCTTATTTTCTAAAAGGTCACTGATAAGAGTAAAATTAGAGTTAAAGAAGAAAAACTTAAATTTAAAAGAAAGATGTCAGATGGACTGGGTTTTGCATCTGAAGTCTTCAAATATTATATTCTTTTGAAGTATAATATCATAATTATACTCTTTTTAAAAGTATGCAAAATTGTACTTCTTTTTCACAAGGGAGGCCCAAAAATTATTTCTTGTTTGAGGCAACTGATTAGTTTCAGATGATATTATATTTCATACACGTGTTATTTGAAATAATGAATAGTCCTGAATGCTTTTATTGGGTGACACATTTCTCTAATCCGGAGGCTTCTGACATTGTGACAAACAAGATATTTTCACGTATTCATTCACAAATATATGACAAGGGAGAGGTTTCCACATCTTATCTGGATGAAGTTCGGCCCTGTTATGGCTCGTATGACCTCGGAGCAACCACTTCTGAAGTGTGCAGAGTAATAAAACTCTAGAAGATAAAGCACTATGACACATTTATTGTTGTTTTTAATTCCCTACTGTTTGTTTGGCCATCCATTTCAGTACTACGTATTTCAGTGAAGCAAGCAAATAGGCATTTAAATGAAAAGGAATGTAACCCGCATAATTACTTTCACAATCATTTTATTGCTGTTCTCCACAGAAATCTGTGTTACTCAGGACAGAGCGTGGGTGAAAATACAGCGACTGCAGAACAACTTGAGTCCTGACAAAGTTCATGGCTAGACTGAACTTTTGAACTTTCGCTGGTATGTGGCTTTGTGCTGGAGTCCAAATCAAACATGTAGCATAAAGATGCAGTAGTAGATTTGCTCACGTCTCACATGGATCTCACAGGTTATCTGCCTTTGATTTGCCACTGAAAGCCAAGTGCACCGGGCTAAACATCAACAAAACTCAAACATCTCCAAAGATTTATTGCTGTTATTCATCAGAGTCGAGCTCAACAGACAAACCTACTTAGAACCCCAAACAACAATTATCAAGCCATTCCTTTAATTACAATACATTTTGTCTTGTGACCTTTTTTCATGATAATTAAGCACATTTTCCAGTCAAATTCTCAAGACCGGGATCTTTTTTATAATTTATTTTTGAAGTTTTCTATGAAAGCTTGTTTCTGGAGTGATGCGCGATGACGCACTGCAAAGATGGCAACGGCCAGAACTGCTCTTCCGAATCCTATGGGTGACATCACGGACACTACATCCATATTTTATACAGTCTATGATATAAACTTGCAATTTAAAAAAAGTAATTGCGACTTTTTATCACACAATTAATTTTTTTTAAGTTTATAATAATAACTTTTTTTATTTATTTTTTAATCTTTTTTTTTATATATATATACCTTCCAATTTTGACTTTATTTCTTGCAGTTGTGAGTGTATAACTTGCAATTCTGAGGAAAAAAAAAGCCAGAATTGTGAGATTCTGACTTTATAACTCGCAATTACGAGTTAATCTCACAATTATGCCTTTTTTTTCCTTGAAAAAAGAAAAAAGTCATAATTGTGAGATTAAAGTCCCAATTACCTACTTTTTTATTGTGATATAAATGTACAATTTCAACAAAAAAGTCAGAATTGTGAGATAAAAAGTTAGACCTTATTGTATTATTATTTTAAAAAGTTGGGTACTTACAAATAACTGTAAATCATGCATAATTACAAGTAACTTGCCCTAACCGTAACTCTATAGTAAGTGGATGTAGTTAATTAATATTACTCAGTACTTTTTTGAGTAAGTACAATGTAACTAGGTAAAATTTTTAATAAAGTGTAGGCAAAAGTTGCTGCCTTAATTTTACAATTTAAAGTACAATCAACTTGGATGTTTAAGTCATTTCAACTTAAATTACATTAAACTGGTTGAATCTTGTATAACTTATAAAATAAAATTTATAAAAACTATTTAAAAACATATGTTGTCATAACTTATTGATCATATAGTTTTTACAGTGTTGTGGAAACAAGCTTCCAGAGTTTTCTTCTTTGTGTTTGTTTGCTACAAATCCTTAAACAACTTTTTTTTTTCAAATGCGGGAAAAGAAGTCTTTTCATGTTTTTACGGGTCTTTTCAGGAACTGAGATGTGTTGTAAAGAGAATCTACGGCACTAACGTACGTTTGTTCAGGTTTATGTGGAGGACACAGAGACGCCGCAAACCTCAGAATGAGCAGCTTGAGGCCACTGCGAGACATTAACTCTTGAGGACTGTTTGAACTTGCCTTAAAAGTGCGTCAGAAGGCCATAATAGCAGATGTTGTCTCAGAAAGTCAATCATTAGTTCCCACCTCAGCGGATCGCACAGTAATTGGTTGTCTTACGTCTTGTCTGGATGTCTTGAGGTGTTTTAAGGTTGTCAAAAACAAATGTACTTGGGAGGCAAGTGGATTCGATGTCAGGATAATTGCTGTTTTCGTCTTATAGTTGATAAAAGAAGTTATATTATAAAAATTCAAATTTATTTATACATTTATTTCATTCATAAAGTTTGCATAATTGTTTATCTTTTCATCATTATAAATGAAATTCATTTAATTCAGTTTGAATAATTTTAGTGAATCAGTTCATTTGGACTGTTCAGTGCAACAACAAAAAAAGATTCCCCTTGTCCCAGCATAACCATCATACATCTTTAACTGAATGATAATGATTTAATGAATAATGATAGCTATATAAGTTAGGCTGCTATCTAGTTTAATTTAGTGTAATTCATTTGTAATGAGACCCTTACTCCATTAAATTCTGCTCTGATTGCACACATAAATTATATAATTTAAAGGTTACATGTTTGATATTTGAAATACAATCCCCTTAAAGGGGTGTTTGATTTGCCCCTTTTTACAAGATGTAAAATAAGTCTCTGATGTCCCCAGAGTGTGTATGTGATGTTTTAGGTCAAAATACCCCATTGATCATTTTTATAGCATGTTAAAATTGTCACTTTTTGAGGGTTAGCAAGGGTTGTGTCCCTTTAAATGCAAATGAGCTGCGGCTCATGGGGCGGAGCTTCAAGAACTCCTGTTAGCAGCTCTGATAACCTCATGCAGACAGGCAATGAAACTGCTCAGCCTTTTATGTTCAAACCGGAGTTGTACAATGATGGAGAGACTCAAGAAGAAGTGACAACATGTAGAATGCAACAAGATGTTCCTGGATGGTTAGTTGATGAATTTAATGTAGCTGATTAGCAAGTCATTGATTAGCATATTCTGTCATGATAATCTCACCCCCTTTGTTTTATGTTCCCAGGAGTGGGGTTTATGTAAATTTCAGGGTTAGTGATGTCACTAACCAGGGGGAAGCTTTTGTAGTCTCAACCAGCCATTTGTTGTAGTCCTTAAAAAGCAATTTCTTTAAAAGAAAATCTCTCCCTTTGAACTTTGAGCGTTGTAACTTTGCAGATGTCGTTTATGCTCAATAAGAAACATCACACACTAACTACAGTTTAAAAAGTGAAATCATAATCAACCACTACTTTAAATACATGTAGAATCCTTTTCTTTTAGTTTAGTAAACTATTGCAAAGTAGCTTATTCTACATCTAATTATGACCATCTTGGGTCACTTTATATAGGTGTTTTTAACTACTAGATACTTACATCAGAAAAAATACCAGGTACAATGTACTAAATGTGTTCATGTTCCTGGATCAACATCTTTATTGATCCTGGAACAACATTACACAGATTTGAGCGACAAGTTTACAGTTGAAGTCTAGGCTCACAACCAGGGTTATGTGCTTATACATCAGTGGAATTCACCTATCATTTCCCTCTGATTTTAGGGATAAGTTATGGGTAATGTTAGGTTTAGGCGTAGTGATTGGGTTAGGACTACATTTTTGGATAGGAATGTTGTGGGAACACGTCTTACTTGGCTAAGTCACATTGACCGGATAAGGTTAGGGAAAGGTTTAGTGGTGTGGGTAGGTTTAAGGGTGGGGTAAGGGGTAATTAAAACAGTGTAATTAAAGATGAAATTACATAAATGAATTACAACTGTAAGGTATTCTATATATATAAGTAAAACATGTATGTATGCAATAAATGATTCATTTAAATATTTGTACATAGTTAAAGACACTTAATATAAAGTGTATTGGGAAGTTACACTTTTCAACTATAGCTTTCCCAACTGGGTATAAAGCCAAAACAGCCTCACTAATGGTTATAGTCATGCAACTTCACCTGAAAGCCACAGGTAAAAGCAATAAATCATCTCCACTTTCAATAGGCTCCTGATATTTAGCTGCCTAGACTGGAACGAGGTCTTCTTTCCAGGAGATTTGGGGAATTTGTTTTCACTTGTTGGATGCTAGCATTGATGTCATTCTATGGACTTAAAGGTGCATGCTTACTGTTTACGCTGCTCATGGAGTCAGAAACTCGAGCCGCGTCGTTCGACCAGAGTAAAGCTGCCTCTTGAACTGTCGGGTGTGGATGTATACGCGCTGAAACAGAGCAATCATTCGTCATTAGATTTGACCACAGGTTCTCACTGATACCTTGTTTGACAAATTCTCATGATAGAATGAGCTCGTCAAAGAGCGAGTTATTCATCTTTGTTTACTGTGGTGTGAAACACTTGTGCATATAGTTATATCATGGCAACTCTCTGAGTTTGGCATGGTAATGGATTTGACAATGTTGATATGTTTGGTCTTGGCGGAATAGATCTGCTACGCGGCTGCTGCTGAAGAGCAAGTAAGGGACTTGCTACTGCCAATACATACACGACTGGCGCAATGATATTACGCACAGTGCCTGAAAATAGGCTAACTTCCATCAACATAACAAATGTGTCAACCAACTATACTTGGCTTACACAGGGGGCGTGCTGGGGACTATTTTCAGGCGCTGCGTAATATAATTGCGCCTGCTGCACCCATGGTACGGCAGCAAAGTTCCTTGATTGTTACGCAGGAATGAGAGAATAGTTCCTAGCCATGTCTGCCTAGAAAATCACAACTTTTCGTTTTCTGTCAGTCTTAGTACACTATGTAACTACAGACGAGTCAAGTTTTAAGTATGAAAAATATCGGAACTCTTTGGTCATGTTTTTTGCGAGATGCTAACGGTCTAATCAGATTAAATGATCTATGCTAAGTTATGCTAAAAGTGCTGAATGGAGATCGGCTGAATGGATTAGAAAACGGTTAAACTCAACTAGCTAGAAAAGCCTATTTTAAAAAAAAGGGGTGTGTTCCTTTAAATAGGGCATTATTTGAAGGCTCAACACAAGGGTTTCGACACAGCCTTGAACTTTACTTAAATATACTAAATAAAATTAACTTGAAGTATACTTATTTTTTGTAAGGGGAACTCAGCAGGACAGTGGCCCTCCAGGAGCAGGATTGGACACCCCTGAACCAAAACTTCTCACAAGGATTTTTCCTCCAATACTGTCACCTGATGGTGTTTTCCTCCTTGCCATTGTTAGTTTTGGCTTGCTTAGTTGTGATTTAAAACATGATTCATATTTAGTAATAAGCTGGATAATGACTCTAACTTTGCAACACTGACACTGTTATTGAACTGAACTGAACCAACATTGTGCTGAGGTGAATAATGACACTATTGTCGTCTGTTTATAGCTGAATTGGACTTGTATCATAATGGATGATCTTTGCAACACTGACGCAGTTACGTGAAATGAATTGAAACAACACTGGAAAAAAAGAGTTGAATAATGACACTGTTATCTTATTCTGTAGAGCTGCTTTACAGCTGAAATTAAATGAGTGGATTTTACAATATTAACATTGTTATTTTCCTGTTTATCAATGTAAAGCTGCATTGAAACATCTGTATTGTATAAAACAATTTTACAATTGGCCTTTGCATGCTATTTAAACTCATTTTCCCCATCAATAGTACTAAAACAGACCTGCAAAACTTCCAGCTCGCGAGAAATGGATAAATTAATGTCTCTGTGAGGTCATGCCTCTTTTTGTAAATGACTGAACTTTTCCTGACCCTGGAGACCCGTGAAAAGCCCCCCCTTGATTATAAATAATAGCAATGGGCTGCTAATAGTTAATCCGATTGAGAGCTGGAAAAGTCTGATATGATTCAGCAGGAGGGCAAGAGGGCAGCAGACGTGTAAATGCTTTTAGAAACGTTCTCATTGACCCTCATGCTAATGAAAAAGTCATTTTCACTTCAGTGTTGGAGAGCAATATCAGACATCTTCAACACTTACGCCTGTGGAGTAAGTTTAGCTGACATTATGTTTCTGAATCAACCACTAACCCTAAGTTTAAGTAACAGACATGAACGATGGCTCAAATAATGCAGCCTGTTGTGCCAAAAAGCAAAGTCAAGTCACATTTATTCATATAGCACTTGCAGCCAAGATTGTCAAAACAGATTCACAAGTTTATTTAGCCATGTGCAGCTCTATGGAAGGCAATCATGCTATTAAGCTCATGTCAATGTTGGTTCAATTGAGTTCAGTAACAATGTTGATGTTAGGGTTGATTTCCAATAGTGTGAGTGCAGTCAAATTGACAATATTTCTGAATATTAATTGCAATGCATTGCAATAGCTCTGGCTGCAGTAACATGACTTTTGCACAGGCATCACTTACATTTTGTGCAGAAAAAAAGAGAGACTTCTCAGCTGAAAATGCTTCTTTTGTCCCCTTCCCTTATGCTAAATAACAAGCAGTTCAGTGTCTGAGGGAAAACACCCTGCAATTACGCTGATTTACACTGTGTTCAGTTCAGGGGAGTGAATATAAACAGGCCTCTTTCATTTGCTTGCTATAAATTCTGTATATACTCACAAATTTAGAGAAAAAATGGCTCTGGGAATAAAAAGTTTTGTTGTCGCCCCTAGATGTCAAACAATAGGCCGTTCTTTACAAGGTGATAGGAGGAAAAGTTCAGCTGCATCTCTCCCAAGGCCTGGACCTGCAGCGATAGGGTGGCTGAACATAAAGGTGTCAGCCCTGCGGCGGGACGCGTGTAAATCAGAAGCAGAGAAAAGCGGAGAAATGGCTGAGAGAGGCATCTGCCAGCATCTCACCGCCTTCTCTGTCTCCCTCGCTGTGTCACACAAGGACACGTCCCTTCCACATGACCCCTGTGCGCTGGGAGACGCGCCTCCTCCGGGGGTTATGCGTTTGTGAAAATTTGCCTTTGGGGGTCGTTAGAACGACCGGACGGCAGCGTAATGAGCTTTTGAAACGAGCTTGTGCCACAATGATGATGACTGCACTGTAACATTTGTCCTTTGCAAGTATACTTAACAAAACATTATTACTCAAAAAAGCAGGGGAAGAAAAACAGTACCTGTAATAAATAAAATAATAAAATAAAATTTAAATTAAATAAAAAAATAAAAAACAATATTAATAAAATAAAATAAACACTTGCATGACTTACTGATTTCTGTTTAACTACAAACATATCGATTGAAATTTAAGAATCAAGTTGATACATCAGGTTTTTATGGCTCATATAGTATGAGGAGAATATGGAGCTCATGCTTGAGGGAAAATAAATATTCAGAGGCCCAAACTGAGCAAAAAATGCAATTTGGTGCAGTTGCTGGTTTTTATATTACCAAAAAAAAAATTACATTCTGATAGCTTGTAGTGTAAATCAGATCTTCATAAAAGTATAGCAGACCACTTACATAAAATGCACATACATATCATTTGTTAATCTATCTCCCAGTAATATGTCTTAAGATATTTAAATGATATTTTAGTTTTTTATTGTGCAAGCGGAACATATTAAGGTATGCAATACAATGATGCTTTAGAGATGAACAAAAATGCCTTTATAAGCCTGATGTATTATATTTGATACACATATTTTAACATGATTTATGGATCCCAGTTAATGTTCAGATTTTAGTTTGAGCAATAGTTCCACATCCACTAACTTCCAGACACAGAGAGCAGTTTGGATGTTTAATCTGCCACTGATTATTTACTGTGATGAAGTTTGACTGTGTGTTCTATTCAAAACCATCACCCTTATCCGGGCACTTTGCAGTACATAATGCTTTTGTTGTTTGAGATCTCAACGTTCATGTTTGCAGATTTAAAGCCTTTTCAGATAACATACTGAGTCCAATTCTTTTTTTTGATAAAGGATCAGGGAATTGTCTAGAACAGTCAATCTTGAAATTTGCATATGCTTCCATGTGGAGCAATACTTAAAACATGAAAAACTTATTTTGAAACAACTTGTTTTATTAAATAAAACCCATATGATAAACAGCAAGTTAAATAAGTTGCATACAGTACAAAAGCTATATAACACAACTACATTATAAATATACATCACAGACACTTTGTAGAATTACAGTGATCCATGAAAAAGTAGTGCCCTCGTTTTTTGCTTTCTTGTATAGACTTATATACACATCTTTTATTTATATATATATATATATAAACAATATAAAATATCCAATACATCACAGCTCATCTAAAAACATATGTACAATGTTAGTTCAGGACTCATTTACAGACTAATTTCTGACGTAACTACTGAACTTGGTGGGAAGATTGTCCACTGGGTACACTGTTGGGCCCGTTTTCATTGTCGGGGGTCCGTTGGAAAGAACCCAGTTGCATTGCTGTGTTAGCTCAACTAAAAAGATCTTGAGTAACACTTTGGCGAATTCTTTGCCCACACACATCCGGGAACCGCCTCCGAAGGGGATGTAGTTAAACCTAGAGCCGTCCTCCAAGCCTTTGCCCATGAATCTCTCTGGCTGGAACTCATCTTTGTTAGGAAACACCTCTGCAACGTCATGCGTGTCACAAATGCTGTAAATGACATTCCATCCTTTAGGAATCTGGTAACCCTGAAGAGAAAAATAAAATAATTCAGTATTAAATTATAATAGAGCCTTCAACTGTAATATTAATGATCAGCCCTGAAGTTTAACTCACATTCAATTCAAAGGTTTTGAGTGCCACTCTGAAGCCTCCAGGTACAGGAGGGTTGATTCTGAGAGTTTCTTTAATCACACATCCAGTGTACTTCAGTTGTTCCAAAAGCTCCATACTTAAGGTCTTTCCAGATGAGTAGATGCCCAATTCAACCTGCGGATAAAAAGAAAAGCACGTTAGCCCACACATTAGTTTCGTAATGCAATCAGATTGAGAAGAACTCAATGCTAAACTTTTTGTATCATACCTTCTCCTGGATCTCCTCTCTAACTTTCTGCACCACCTCTGAATTCAGACCCAAGAACATCACCAGTGAGGTTGCAGTGCTGGCGGTAGTCTCGTGACCTCCAAACAGAAGCTCAGTAGCAGCTTCTTTCATTGCCTGAGAAGGAAAAAACACTTTGTTAATGATATTCTCAGACTGGATCCCACCTCACTTTTGGGCATGAAACAATATCAGATAAGTCTAATAGGAAATAATTACCTGCAGACTGAAGGGCTCTTCACTTCTCCTGCTGTTCTCAATCAACAGCTGAAGAGCATCTTTGTGTTTTTGCTCATTTTCGTTGTCATCATCTTGAATTTTTTTCCTGATGTTCTCCTCAATTTTGGAGTGAATGAAATTACGTGCTCTCAGACCCTGCCGAACAAATTACAGACTGTTATTACATGAAATTTTTTTTAACGTACCAAAAAAAAAAAGGCATCTTCAGACTGTCATCCTACAATAGCTTACCCTGTACAAGCCACTGAAGGGAACATCAATAGGCAAGGAGAATAAGTTTTTGATCATTTCCTCAAAAGCTTCAACCAGTTCCTGCTCATCCGTCTTGATTTGCTCCGGCTCAAAACCAAGCAGGATTCTCATGGCTATACGGAACATGAGCCGCTTCATCTCCGGGTAAACCAGCACACACGCATCTCTTTGCAGCCAGTCTTGAATGGCACTCTTCACCTCCTGCTGGATCACTGGGATGTAGTGCTCTAGAGCATCTCTTGAGAAAGCTCTCATAATGGCCTAAACAGAACATGAAAAATCAATGCATCACTTTCTCATTTCAATACAAAGAACAAAGTCGAGCTTTAAGATTTACATTGACAAAAATCTTGAGAAACCATTTGAGGTTTTTTAGAAGATCTGCCTCAAATATTCTATATTATTTAATCAAAATGCAAAGAATAAGCACCTCAAAACCTTTCAAATATAGCAGCTTTAGTCCCTCAGAGAACAGTATAGGAGAAAGTCCTTTTGTAAATTACTCCCAATATTAATGCAACTTAATATGCAAAACGCTACACAAAAGTATTGATTAGCATCCTTACCTTTTTCTTGTTTTTGTGTTGAGTGCCATGAACATTGGAGAGGGTGTCAGAGCCCAGTATAGTTCTCACTGATGCTGGCCACTGAACAGAGACCAGCTTGTGTTCGCCCAGCAGAATCTGCCTCACGTTATCAGCTCCCATCACCCTGACAGTCGGGTTCCCAAAGAGGTGCGTTTTGTAGATGCATCCGTATTTCTGGCGTTTCATCCGGAGGAATTTCCTTCTCTGTGTAAAAGGACATCGTGTTATTTGCAAAAATTCCAAACGCATGTTTTTTCCCCACATGCAACCGATATTAACACAGCAAAACATTTGCGAGCATCGCATTTACAAATAAGTACAATCAACTGAACTTGTGCAAATTGCAATAAAAGTGCACGCGTACCTGGAGGATCAGCTGGAGAGTTTCTCCAATGAAGGGTAAGCCCATTGTACCTGGCGGCAGCGGACTACCACAGCTCGGATCGACCCGTCGAATCAATAACATCTCCCACAGCTTAACCGCGGCGAGGAAGAGCAAAACGGGAAGCACGATGGTGCAGAGAAAGGTGACTATGAGAATGTACAGACCCATGGTTAAAGCGCGCAACGAGAGAGCTTCTGGAGATGAGACGCGTCTTTACGCGCAAACTGAGAGCGTTCTCGCTTGTGCGCCCTTATATATCCATTGCGCGCAGGTCTCCTCCTGTTACCTTCCTCAGATAAATTAGTTCACACAAAGTTCATCTTTAATTGTGGTGTCATCTCGCCCCGCCCACAGGCCAGAAGCTGCTCCAAACTCTGAACCATTTGTTATAGGCGCATTTTAATACCACCTCCTGTAGAAGGCAGACAATCCTGAGATTTCACTTTGAAAAGGTGTTAATTCCCCCGACACAAAAGGAAGCAACCGAGGCTCTTTTGTTGCCAATATTCCCGTCGTTTACACTCATTACTCTGGGCTTGTGTGCCATCAGAAATGCCGTAGAGGATTTAATTGAGGAGCTTAAACTGTGAAGCTCAACTTTTACATTTTAAATCCCTTAAATGTCCCTCTTTTTGTCCCTCTTTGGCGTGGGGGTCCTTTACACAGACCATTACACAGGTTAGACAGCTTACCTGTGAAGTTACAATATTTTATATTAATTTTTTTTTTAAATATTAAATTTACATTTAATTTATAACTGAAAATAAAATATATATATTTTTAATGTTAAAACATTAAGATTATTTATAATAGTTATTTTCTACCTAACGCTAAAAAAAACCCTAAAAAAAACATTAACAGTGTTGAGTCGGGTCTTTGCTGCTGGATCTGATTACTATATCAATATTAATTGCAGTCTAATTTTATCTAACTAGACATCACTGAGATCTTGACTTATGTGTTGTGAGGAATGTGGTATACTGGATCTGATCTCATTTTAGACTTTAACCTGGAACAGTGCCATAGATGTAATGCCCTGTTTTCATGTGGTGCAGTAATATCATAAATATGATCATTGTCTCGCAGCGGGTTCAAACCCAGGTCAGCTTAAAAAGTGACGGAGCAGAGCAAGGTTACCGGTACATGAAGAGCAAACACCCACAGCAGTCTGAATTACTGTTTTTACGACAGCCATAACGTGGAAAAAACAAGCTGGGAAGG
Source organism: Gobiocypris rarus (assembly GCA_023029165.1). NCBI lineage: Eukaryota > Metazoa > Chordata > Actinopteri > Cypriniformes > Gobionidae > Gobiocypris > Gobiocypris rarus. Next base: position 7,707,853 of record CM040920.1, read on the forward strand.
CAGTCAATTAAAGAGACAGGATGGCTCCAAATTTTTCCCTCTCTTCATTCTTTGATGTGCGTCTGCCCTGCATTTCACCTTTCATCCTGTGTGATGGGATGGGAAAACTCACGCATGACATATCTATGTTTGCGGGTATTTTAGGTATGTATCTATGTAAGCAACTCATTCATATGTTACCCCATTACACGACCGTTGCCATATTTATTCTTCGACATGACTCGACCGTGCCAAATGCCCTAAGCGAACCTTCAAACTTGGCCTTATTTGTGAATTTGTGCAATTATGAGTCCTGTTTTCCCTCGTAAGAGTCGTAGCAGTGTGTGAAATGCTTTGACGAACCTAATAAACTCTTTCAACCGGAGCCAAGAGCAATGCAACCTGAAGTTCAAGGATAGTTCACTAAAGAAAGCTTGTATAAATTCTTCCTATAGTTTCTTTCTATTTAAATTAAAATGTAAACTGTGATATTATTCTACTCTGCAGTGCTGTACTTTATCTCTTTTAATTCCCCGGTAACATTTGTGTTTACTGTTATCAACTTTACTGTTGAGTTTAAAGAATCTAAACATGAAAATGGGTTTTGAAGATGATATATATGTTATAGATCCATAAATGTATGTGTGTGTGTGTGTGGTCCTGATAAACTTTATTTTTGGGGGGTTTAAATGTCCTCAAAAAGTTGGCAACATCCAAAATCATTGTCTTTGTGGGGACATTTTTTTATCTCCATGAGGAAAACAGCTTACAAATCATGTGATGTTTTTTGAAAATGTAAAAATGCAGAAAGTGTAGGGTTAGGGGATAGAATATACAGTTTGTACATATAAAAATCATTATGAATATGGAATTGTCCCATTAAATGGGTGTGTGTGTGTTCATGTTTGTTCCTGGTGGGGACTAAATTGAGCTCCCCATGAGGAAACAAACTTGTGTGTGTGTGTGTGTGGCTGCAATTGGTTTCATTAAGCTATCCAAAAACGTAAATGCATGTGATGATATAGCTGGAAATACTTTGGGATTATATACTATTATAAACTATTGAACTAATAGTCCTGACAATAAAGCTAAAATTCCAACGAACTGAGTATTACGTGCTAAATGTAGGCTTTGATTTAAGTCTAAAAAATCACTTTCATTTTGCATTGTTGTAAGCTGAAGCTAAATCAAACAGTAAAAGTTTTCATTACTAAAAAGACCCCAGAGGAGTTGCCTCAACGCCACAATTTATTTCTCATTTCGATGCTTATTCAGCGATCTTGAGAGTAATATTATGAGTCATCGCTATTAAAACGTGTCTCGTATTATCTGTAATCTCCAACGCTGAGTTTGTGTTGAACTCAGTGCTCGTTCCCGGGCGCGGGTGACCCGCTGGTGACCCTGCAGCGCGGACCCTGACATCTCTGTGAACTCTGGGCGCAAAGCTCGCCAAGTTCACTGTCCATCAAATAATGAGATACGCAGCCTGAGCAGCAGTAATTATCCACACTGCCATCTATTCTGCGCTGTCCATCACAAAAATCAAATCAAGAGCATCATTAAAGCCACTTACAGTAATGTTCTAATTGGGTCAGATTGGGAGATAAACAGCCTTTCACTGGTGTGCGAGAGAGAGAGTTTTAATTGGAGCCTTGGATGTTGATAGTCGCCTTTATCACAGTTTCACCCCCATAACAGAGGTTCGCCCCCTATATTTAGCTATTCAAGGAATAAGCTGTTTTAAAAATGGTGGTGTAAAGTGGTCTGCGAATTATAATGACTTTAAAAAGAGGTAGAATCCTGTAGATGAATTTCTGATAGCAATTTTCGGGGCGTCGCGCGCATTAACAAATCGTATTTTGTTAAACGCCAACCGTTTGAAATATGTTTTAAACAAAACATTTTTGTGGCAAACATGCGATATGTCTACTAAAGAGTCAAATAAAGAAGTATCTGAGTTTTGCTCGACACAGTTCGGAACATGAGCAGCGTTTTGTTATAGTTCTCTCCTCAGGCGAACGAGGGAAAGCCTCTTACTTAGTGCGCCCTGACTAGTAATGTAACTTTTGTGTTGAATAAAAATGTATGAAAAGGTTGACAAAAAAGTAGAACCAAGCCTTAATTATGTGCGTCAGATTCCCATCCCATTCCCCACATAAGTCGCAGCACGATGCAAAATGAATCTTTTTCGATTGCCTCGTATGGGAATTCGAATACAGCCTACCTTATGATCATATAAAATGATTCATTGTCAGCTAGTTCAAAATGATATTCAAATAAATGACACAACGCGCATTTCTTTGGACGACGCGTAGCCTATAGCCTGCTGGAGCTACTGGTTGTTGTTTACTCGCATAAAATGACTCACATTAGTGACACGTGGCACAGCTATAGGTAGTGAATTTGTCTTTGATTTATGAGTTTACATGACATATAGACCCGCGAACGCAGTTTGAACCGTGAGCACCGCAGGAGGGGGTCACGAGAGCACAGCCAAACAGTTCACAAAAGGGTCAGACTGAAGACTGACTTTAAGCTATAACCTCCAGCCTCTGGAGCCTCATTCTGTCTTTTATTTGCATTTAAAAATTACTGCTGCTATTAAAGGCTCTTTTCTTGCCAAACAACGTTCTTAACTGTGTCACTAATGGCTTATATGGTGATTCCTGTTCTGCAGTGGCTTTTGAAGGCTCTTGCTTTTGTAAAAAATAATAGCGCTGTAATTTAAAGAATGGTTTCTATAAAGAGTAGGCAATAGCAGATCAAAACAGGCTCCTGACAAGATTAGGACTTAAACTTTAATTATTATACCTTGATTACTTGAAACGGGCTGAGCTGAAGTTAGCCATTGCTCAGGGAGGTGTCAACTTGAAGTTCATTTTATTTTTAAATTAGGTTTCAGCATGACCAACTTCTATAATGATGTTGTAATTCTGTAGGCTACTTTTACATATTTTGGTAGCACTTTATTTTACAGTCCTGTTTTGCATAAACATACTATGTACTTATTGTAGTAATGACACTAACTGGTTAATAACTAGTAATCCTGGACCTACCGCTAAACTTTAACTTAACCTATGTAGACCTTACATTCACTACTTTTGTGGCTAAGTATAGCCTACACTGTAAGTACATTGAAAGTGCACATAGCCTACTCTTAAATAAAGTAAAATCAATATATTATTTATTAACTTATATTTATTTATGTTTACCTTTGTTTGTACAGTTACCTGTATTTTCAGTGTTCTGAAGGTGAGTCCCATTATCTCCATACTTTATGTAGCTACTGATGTTTAAGCTGTTGCCAAGTCTCCATGAAATTAAAAACCCTCCGTTTTACATCATCATCTCTTCTCTGATGATTTGTTTGGCGTGAGGGCGGGACAACTTGTCACTCACATTAGATCGACCAATAGCAGACCACAACCATTCAGTCAATCCCTGATTGACAAAATCAAGTACCATCCTTTATTTTTTCTTGTTCGAGAAGCCAAGTTTCATTTGGATATACTTCACACTGGGAAAGAAAAGAGTACTGCAGCTTCAGATGATCAACTTTGTGCCGAGTTTAAATCCCCGTCAAAAATTTTTATGTCATAAAGAAAGTAATTTGGGGGAAATTACAAAAGACTAAATAGGATGAAAATTGATGTAGAGGACAGAAAAAACTTAAGAACTGATTAAGAGTTCAAACTTTCTGTTTTTGTTTGTAAAAAAACAAAACAAAAGTGAAGAGGCATCAGTACTAGGCAGTTTCAAACAACTGTAATTTCTCAAATACTAAAAAATACAATATTTCATTAAAATTCAGAACAAATCTTTACATCAGTTTGATCATTTAACACACACATAAAAAAAAAAAACTATGAACAACAGTGAACACCTGTGGTTCCTCTGATCCACTCCTGTGAACCTGAGAAGAACTGACTTCATATATCCACAAGTCAATTGCTTCGATTTGTCAAATAACATTATGTTCAAAATGACGGTATCATTAGGCCTATATGAAACAAAAGCATAGCAAATTACATTTTACCATGTGTAAAAATTAACCAGATTTTAGACACACTTACAATTAACTTTTAACAAAAAAGTTTTTTTTTAGCACAGTCCTATATTCACCAGACACTCCTTCACAACATTCACAGATTCTCCATCATTAAATGATTCGGCTGTTTACTCACGTCCATGATACGCAACACTCGTGAGCTGATGACCACTGGGTCTGTCGCTTGTGCCTGACACCACACACAGAAGCTGGCATTTTCCCTGCCCTGGCTTTATTATTGTATTTTTTGTATAATCTTCACTTGTCTGTTATTAAAAAAATCTGTTTATGTATTGTTACTTTATAATTTGATAATAATACAAAAAAATTAAAGGAGCAGATATAAATTATGTAACTAATGATGAGTATAAAAACTGAAAATGTATAGCCTATAAACAATTTGAACAATATTTTATAGGCTACTATAAGTCTTGGTGAGTGACAAGGGTACAACAATAAAACATATCTATGAATAAGAGACACTTAAAAAGTAGCAAAAATATAGGCTGGACCAGCGCAGGGCCCAGAGCTGCCGGTGTTGTGTAGAATTCTGACCCCCGCAATGCAGCCCCAGTAGGAAGGTTTAGTGTTAGGCGTGGGGTGGGGTTCGGATTAGGCAACCATGCAGGTAGCGGTCTCAACGAGGGGGGTAATAATTTGGCAGGGAGTTAAAATTCGGCACAACACCGGACCATCGCCATCAGCACTGAAGCCACCGCCAACAACGACATAATCCCAGAATCCTGAAGGCTCATCTTCAGGATCCAGTGCTGTCTGTTACTGCTGTATCAGCAAAAACACAAGAAAAGCTGCTTGTGAGCCAGAGAAGGATGATGGATCTCCCATTATACATCGACGTCACAATAATCTTGATGCAATAAACAAATATTGGAGGTGTTTGGTCCACCTTCAGTGATGACGTAGGCTACTTCAGTATCGCATAATCCTTCAGAAATCATTTTAATATGTTGATTTGATATTCAATCTAAAATAAATCTATCACTTTTTTTTAAATCAATTTAACACATCCTTGCTGAATAAAATTGATCGTGAGCATTTAAAAAAGTTTTCATAAAAAAGAAAGAACAAAACAATTACTAACCCCAAACTTTTGGAACGATATAGTGTTTGTTGTTACAAAATATTTGTATTTTAAATACATGCTGTTCTTTTAACTTTTTATTCATCAAAGAATCCTGAAAGATGTATCACGTTATATATAATTATTTTATATATATAATAATATATATAAAATATATATATATTGAGCAGCACAACTGTTTCCAACATTAATAATAAATCAGGGTATATATATATATATATATATATATATATATATATATATATATATATATACACACACACCTGACTAGGACTCTTTATATTTAAATAGATCTGTAGAGCTACAAGACTGTGGTTAAGATATTAAGAAAACAAAAATTGATCAAATGCATTTTTGTGATAATATTTTATTAAAGCACACAAATAAAAATGAGTGGGCTTGGAAAACAACTGAAGTCACTTGAGTTTGTGTAACTCCAGGTAATGCCAGTGAGAGATTTATGGATATTGTGATTCTGCCTGCCTTATTGAAATGTTGAATATCAGGGTGACACTTTATAGTAACTATAATTAATAATGTTAACAAACATTATATAATGATCAACAGATCATTGGTTAATGAACATTCATACTTGTAATGTCCTGAAACCATGATTTATCTGTTTTGTCTTTAAATTATGAGAGTTACTTTAAAGTGACACCAATATTAGTGTTGTTACAGCCATGAGATAACAGGAAATGAAAATATGGAAACACTCTCAGAGCTAATGACAAATGTTTTATCTTTACATTCCGTTTTTTCCCCCCAATTTTAACAAAATATTGTGGTATATACAATGGTACTTTAAATACATAAGCATACAGTTGCTTGTTAAAACTTAAATAATTTTCAGTGCAAAATGCCTGTTAAAAATAAATTTCAAGAAACAAAATAAAACCATAAGTGATAATCGAAATTCATGTGAATTTTTTTCAATGCAACTTTGCACAGAGTCTGTAGCTGGACCAATTATTGCTTATTTATTTTCATCTTAAAATGAGATTCTAAAGCATTTGAACCCAAAGCTTTCATTTCACCCTGAGAAAATAAAAATTAAATATAATTCTGTGTCGCATTTGTACATCATTCAGTGAAATGTAGGTGCCAATTTTAGATTCTTTTACATTAAGAAGTGCTTTTTGTGCACACATGTTTAAACAAAGTCTGCCAACTTAACAAAAAAGAAGAAAATGAAGCATTCTCATGCAAATGTTTTATCATTTTTAAGTTACCTAATCTGAGTCAAATTCAACTCAAGGCAGACCGATGGGAAGCATGATTCCATAGCAGTGTTAAATACATTTAAAAATATTTACAATAAAAACTTCATCCTTGTTACACTAGGGAGAATTTCATACAGGTTGCAATATGACCATCAGCATCAGCAGTCACATACACACCTCCGCTCTCTCAAGTGTAGTGTTACAGTCATTGCACTTTCACAACGTACAAAACATAATTCTCAACCTTTAAAAATACATTACAAAAAATTACTGCATAACTTCTGTTTTTTTTTTCTTCATCAATTTACATTATTAGCCTACAGTGGTGAATATTTTGGCAGAAGACATGGAGGATGCAGTCAAAATATATACCACAGTACTTTGAGAGTTGTTACCTTACAGCGACTTGAAAAAAAGGGCCAAAGCAAGAAGTATAATATAGTTTATAAGTTACATTGTCAAACCCAGCCCAGTGTTTGGAGTGAGTTCATGTGAACGACTCTAGGAATGCTGAGACATTCCATTCACCAGACTTCTCAGCTGCTTCACCACCGTCTCGATCAATTTCTGCTTGTCGCGGTCGTTCTTCCTGAACTGGGAGAAGATGTTGTTCTTTTTACTTGTGTCTTTCATCCTGGAAAAGCAATACAAGACGATAATATAACAGTTTATAACAGCAATCGAACGTATGAAGTACACATATAATGAAGTGAATGAGTCTGTCAAAGACTAAAAAGACAAAAAAACTGAAAAATTCATACTGTATGTTTCAAGTCTTATGTCATAATATACACTATATTGCCAAAAGTTTTGGGACGCCTACCTTTACATGCACATGAACTTTAATGACATCCCATTCTTAGTAGGTTTAATATGGAGTTGGCCCATTTGCAGCTATAACAGCTTCAACTCTTCTGGGAAGGCTTTCCAGAAGGTTTAGGAGTGTGTTTATGGGAATTTTTGACCATTCTTCTAGAAGTGCATTTGTGAGGGTAGGCACTGATGTTGGACGAGAAGGCCTGGTTCGCAGTCTCCACTCTAATTCATCCCAAATGTGTTCAATCAGGTTAAGGTCAGGACTCTGTGCAGAGTCAAGTTCCTCCACACCAAACTCGCTCATCCGTGTCTTTATGGACCTTGCTTTGTGCACTGGTGTGCAGTCAAGTTGAAACAGGAAGGGGCCATTCCCAAACTGTTTCCACAAAGTTGGGAGCATGAAATTGTTCAAAACGTCTTGTATGCTGAAGCATTAAGAGTTCCTTTTAACTGAAACTCAGGGGCCAAGCCCAAACCCTGGAAAAAAAACCCACACCATAATCCCCCCTCCACCAAACTTTACACTTGGCATAATGCAGTCAGGCAAGTACCCTTCTCCTGGCAACCCACCAAACCCAGACTCATCCATTGGATTGCCAGACAGAGAAGCGTGTTTCGTCTCACCAGAGAACACATCTCTCACTGCTCTAGAGTCCAGTGGCCGTGTGCTTTACACCACTGCATCCGACGCTTTGCATTGCACTTGGTGATGTAAGGCTTGGATGCAGCTGCTCGTCCATTGAAAATCATTCCATGAAGCTCTCTACGCACTGTTCTTGAGCTAATCTAAAGGCCTCACAAAGCTTGGAGATCTGTAGCTTTTGACTCTGCAGAAAGCTGGAGACCCTCATGTGCTGACCCCGCTCTGTGATTTTACATGGCATACCACTGCGTGGCTGAGCTGCTGTTGTTCCCAATTGCTTCCACTTTGTTATAATACCACTAACAGTTGATTGTGGAATATTTAGTAGTGAGGAAATTTCACGAATGTACTTATTGCACAGGTGGCAACCTATCACTATACCACGCTTGAGTTCACTGAGCTCCTGAGAGCGACCCATTCTTTCACAAATGTGTGTAGAAGCAGTCTGCATGCCTAGGTGCTTGGTTTTATACACATGTGGCCATGGAAGTGATTGGAACACCTGAATTCAATGATTTGGAGGGATGTCCCAATACTTTTGGCAATATAGTAATTATATATATAAAGTCATATGTAAATGACAATAAATGCAAATACATATTTGTGTAATTGCATAATTTCATGATATATATGCTACATCGAATGCTGAATATTCAGTATAAAGACTTCTAAATGCAAACAAAAAACAGTGCTTTAGTAATGATTTAGTTAAGATATGGTAATGCATGACTTATTTATCATGATATTACTATTATTATATATGATACTATATTAGTATACATGCTGAAATGGGTGCGGGGTGAATAAATGATCGTGAAATAAAGGATATTTATTCTAAAAATGACAATATCCATATCTCAGAATTTAATCATGTTAATCAGAGTCTAATCATGCAGAACATCACATTACTATGGAGAGAGGGAGAGAGAGAGAGAGAGAGAGAGAGAGAGAGAGAGAGAGAGAGAGAGAGAGAGAGAGAGAGAGAGAGAGAGAGAGAGAGAGAGAGAGAGAGAGAGAGAGAGAGAGAGAGAGAGAGAGAGAGAGAAATCCATGTTGGATCTTTAGATTGAAAGCACAAAGCAGAGCTCCATTGTTCAGACCACTCCATCTTTTGTTCACTGATGTTTGAGGTTCTGTTCCAAAACTAGTGAGCTGCCAGCTGCCTTCTGGGTGTGTTCACACTTGGCAGGTTTGGTTCTATTAAAACGAACTCTGGTGTGATTGCTCTGTTAGCGTAGTTCATTTTCAAGATGCAACTCCAAAAAGGACAAGCTCATTTAGCCCAGCACACAGCATTGTTTTGGATGTTCGATAAGTTCCGTAGCAACATATCAGGAAAGCAATTTTTTTGTTTTGCATCTTTAGGTTCGGTGTTAAAATCGACAGTGTGAACACTAAGCGAACCAGAACTAAATATATAATTTTCATAGGCAGAGGGTGTACCAACTCCAGGGTAAAGCTAAGGAGATGTGCTCCCCCATTAACCCTCTGTCTTCTTCATGTGGTGGTCATTTTTTATTTCAATTAAATGAATATACTATATTTTAGTTCAATAAGGTTTTTTATTTCATATTTTTAGGAGGTTTTATGGTACAAAATGATATGCATGCAGTAGTATTAATCCATTTGTTCACTTTTTGATCATTGATTTCCAACTTAAACTTTGTAGCACAGACTTAAGTTTGTTCTCTTTTTAAAGATTACATTTTTATATTGCAGAGTATTGCTAAAGTGAAAAAAGTTTTTTTTTTAAAAAGAGAACTTATAAAAGTTTTATGTTTATTGTTATGAAAAATGCACAAAAAAACATTTTCTATTTTTTTATGAAACATATATTTTCCAAAACACATTTTAGTCTAAAACCATGAGAACATCAAAGCCATAAATCAAAGCCACTGAATCATTTTATTTTTGTGTTCCAAATTTGAGCTTGATATCTCAAAAAATGAGCTTTCAGTAAGATTTTGTTTGGGTGCAGTACCAAAAGTTTCCACTAGATGAAATTTCATCCTTTTCATTTCCAATGCTGTCGTTTTTTACCTCAAGGAGTATAAGTTGTATATTTTAAAGTTATATGTCACCTTGCAACCTACACATCCCAGCATAAATGCTCACAATCAATTATTTGTTATTAAAGTGTCTACATTCACAAACCACTGACATGACAGAAAGCACGCAAGTCTACATTGTTTGTTATAATGAGAGGATTTACGAGTGTGCAGGACTCAGAAACCACGCATTGCTTAAAACACCATTTCTTGTTCAGTGCTAACACCTCTGATTGGCCATTACGTTCAGGAAATCAACAGATATTTTTGTGATTGGCTACTCTGCTCAACGCTGTAAAAACGTAATAAATAGAAACATTTGACGTTACTCAGAGGGAAAACACAGATACGCACTGGAATGTTTGCCAAAACTTTCACCAATATTCTATTATTACGGTGAAAACTGCTCCTAGATCAGCAGTTATGGGCAGCTTTTCCCTCTAACGCAATCAGAAGCAGCAGCAGGCAGTGGTTTGAGAAAGAAAATTCCACACTCGTGGCCAGAGGAAGGACAAGCCTTGCCCATTCTTATGCCTATGATCTTTTTTTTTTTTTTGGTCTGGACCAAAATAACCAAAAGAAGCAAACTACAAGTGTGAACACACCCTAAGGCAGCATGATAACCATAACTGTTAAGCACGTTATGAAGTTCAACTGATTTCAATGGAGTTTGATTTTAGCACTTCTTCACTGAGCTGAAGGAAAGAGTAAGAAACAATACGTACTTCTCCAAAAGTGCTAGTGCAGTGGAGGGGTTAACCCGCAGGTACTTTGAGGTGGGCTGTCCGTAGTCTGCCAGGTACGTGGACCAATCCCACACCATAAACAGATCTAGAAGCTTAAACACAGGGAAACAGATGTTCCATACAATCAATGACTAAAACAAAAATCAACAACAAGAACAGAACTTCGTGTGAACAAATAGAATAGGTTGTAAAACAATACTGAAGATGAATAAATATAATTTGCATTTGTTTTCATTTAGCATATTAATAATGAATAAAATTATGAATTTCCAAGGATTTTTAAATATAATTTTATAGAGATTACATACTTAATTCAAGACAATGAAATATACCAGAGATGAGAATAAAGCGAAATAGATTCAAATGTATATTCTTTTTTTAATATTTTATGTATTTGCATGACTTTTCCAGACCAGATATTTCAGACTTTTTAACCCTGATCACAAGAAACTAACAATATTAAAAGAGTACTGTAAAAAATTCCACTTGCAAAAACTTCCTTTAACAAATGTATAAAAAATAAATAAAAAGTAGCTTGTACTGAGTTGAGCTGGTTTATTGTTTTGTGTTTCTGAACAACAATACTCTAAACATTTTGCTAACAAACGTTGTTTTATTGCCTTAAATTTTCAAGTATTGTTCAAAACCTGTTCAAATGTTGTCCTAAATTGATTTATCTGAACAAACAATTTTACGCTGAAAAAAGTTGTGCAAGTTCCCAGCTTGAAACAATTATGTGGTAACAATTATTAATTGTCACTCTTTTACATTTTACTGGATTAACCCTATAAAGTCTGAATCAGTTTATTGAACCATTAGACACTTTTTTTAAGTATTACATTAGATACATCAGGCTTTTAGGATCATATAGTATAATAGGGTGAGAATATGAAGGAAAAAACATCCTTGACTATTCAGAGGCCCAAACTGAGCAAAAATATGCAATTTGGTGCAGTTGTTAATATTTAAATAGCCAAAAAGATGAGAGCTGCCCTGATAGCTTGTAATGTAAATCAAGGAAATCTTCATAACAGTAAAGCAACTACTTACATAAAACACATGTAAATATCGGCTGTCACTCTCCCAATAATATTAAGATGATATTTAAATGGTTCGTTTTATGATCAAAGCTCTGTAGTTTTAATTGTGGGGGAAAAACATATAATGCAATGTAGTACAGTGATGATTAAGAGATGAACAAATACACATAACTTCAAAAGCCTGATGTATCATATGTATCGTTAAAATGATGTATTTAATGATGTACTTAAACCTAAAGTTGCTTCAGTCCAGTAAGTGTTCATCTTGAAATATTACTAACAATATAAAAAGTTATTGTTACGTTTACTTTTAAAAAATCTGTAAAGATTTTACAGCAAAAATACACATGTACGACAGCCTGAAGGGGGATTTTTACAACTATACCAGAAGGACTTTTTAAAGTTTTCGGTTTTGAAGTTTTAAGTTAAGTGCAGAAAAAAAAGCCAGAAGTTGTCCAAAGAGAAGTGTGTGAGGTCATACACTAATGTTGGGGGTTAGTACTAGGGCACTTATTGGGGAGCTGGGAGCACTTTAAATGCAAAAGGAAGAGAAATCCCTCTGTGACCTCTAGATAACCCAAAGAGGAGCTAATCCTGGCTCCACGGTGCTCTGGTCAGTGGGCTCCCTGCCACTTTGCAACTCTGATTCAAAGCGAGGCTCTGGACACATTGAACTTAATTTGCTGGAGAAGGGCCAGATCACTCACCTCTATGTATGCAAATCAATATCAATCAATGGGGGACAATTCCTGGATGGCTCGTTCATTATGGAGGGCTGGGAGAGGAGGGTTCAGGGGGCTAATAGCACTTCACACCTACTATGTGGTCCGTATTGAGGAGGTCTGTTTTTCGGACCGTTATTTAGTGCTGTTTGCTGCTCCTGCTGGGCTGTGACAATATTGCTGCTAAACACACCAAGACCCTGCGGAGCATCATGGGCAACAAGACTGTGCTTGTAAATGTCAATATTTACAGACCTTGTTCTGTGCGATATAGCTAATTTAATTTAATTTATACTTGTGCATTTCGTAGACGCTTTTATCTTAAGAGACTTATACATCATCCAAGGTATACATGATATGAGTTAATGCATTCACTGGATATCAAAACACTGACTAGCTTGGACTGTTATAAATTAGATCTTGATGTTTTTTCAGCCTTTTGAGAGTATTCAATAAACAGTGGAATCCCAAAGTCCAGGACCACACTGAAAATTTAGGATGCAAAATCTAATTACGAGCTGAAAAAAAAGTTTTAGGATTTAAAAATGAATATTTAAAAGAGTAAAATCAAAAAATCAAAAGCAAAATCTAATAATCTGCTCTATTTCTAGGCCACTAATCAAACATTCTATACATCGATTGTGTGTGCTTCGGTATATTTTTAATCAGGTCAAAACCGGGTGGATTTTCTTTGGCGGGTTGAAATTTAAATTATATTATTATAAATATATTTCAATTGTAGTCTTTAAAAAAGGCATCTGAAATAAACTAAGTGCATTTCTCAATACATATCGATACTGAAATATTTGAAACGCTCCCAATACTCATTTTCCACAGAATAGATACATGATACCAACTATGCTTTCTCGCCTTTTTTCATCTCTCCGACAGCAAGTTACACACAAACCCACCTCCCCTCACTCGCTCGTTTAGTTTGCTCTGGATAAATATTGTTGGTGTAACAGGGCTTGACTTTCGCCGTGGGATTGCACATCATTTTACTCCACCTCTCAGTACTAAATTGAGCTCTTTTTGCTGCTTTTGCACTTAAACAGTCAAATACACACAAAATAATGTCAAAATTCCAGTCTTGGTGAGTATTAGCCAGTCAGTTATGTTTTAAGTGAACGTAAACAGTTGAGAAAGAAAACGCATGTGTAACAGTATAATGGATCTGTGCGTCGGGTCTTAAAGTGACAGCAGCCTAATATACCTGCTGCCAGATTATGAGATATTGTTTAAATATCTATATGGCAGTTTTCTCCCATGGTATCGAGGACAAAATTGTTGCCAGTGAAAATGCTGAGTGGCTAGTAACTTTGGAAAAACCTTTAGCCACAGTGGCTCTTGAGTAAAAAAAGGTTCACGTCAAGCCCTGATTATAATCCCAGTAAAGTGCATTTCTCCCATAGGGCAGCTCTGGACCTTTAAGAAGTCTCACGGCTACAGTTTCGCAAGCCCAACATGACCTGACACAGTTCACAGTGAGTGCTCTACAGAAAAGTGCACTTCTGAATGTTTTAGTTGAAGATGCTTAAGGGGGCATTTACTATTACAGTGATGTTGTAATGATTCAATGTTGTGTTTTGATTGTTAATTGTTTCAAAAAGTAACTAGATACTGGAAAAGCTGGACTAATAGAACAACTGCTCTGTTGTTACACTACTGAAAAAAGGAGCAGCGTTGCTACTTTTAGTTACTTCTTTGTGACACTGGTGAAAGTGAAGAACATAGTAAACAAGGCATGCTCAAAAATGTGCCTTAAGACATTTTTCTCTCTGTTAAGTGATGTGAACAAGTGAATTTTTAGCAGTATTAGTACAAGCATCAGCAACCCTGCACAGTATCACCTTACAGACAACAAGGGCTTAAGGAAATGTTTAAAACACGAGAGCGTAAACAAGAGTCTCCATTAGCCGCTGCGTGATTGGCAGGGACACTGTGACCTCTCTATTCGGTGTCGGCACATGCTCAAAAGGAAAAAAAAACGTTAGCCCGGAATCTACTCCACGTCAGGCTGCGATAAGAGCTCTAGGGCAGATCTGCGTCATAATGCGTGATGGGAAGGTTATCTATGTTGGGGGTTGGGGTGAATAGGTAAATTCTGATCGCCAGCTCTGCTCTCCTTATCTCTGACCCTGTCCGAGCTCGCTCCGTCCGAATCGGAGCCAGAGCTCGCTGAGTGCACTTGAGAGAAGCTGTCAGCAAATCCTCCAAGAAACCAGGCGAGGATCAAAGCGGCGTCATGCTAATGGTAATCGAGAGGTCTTGGCGGCCGGCCGCAGTCGTGACACGCTGAAAGACGCCACCCTGACTGAAGTGTGGCATGCAGATAAAGCCAGTGTTTCTTCATTTCCCGTGAACAGGCGGTAAATGTGATTCACAGTGAGGATTGAAAATGAAGGGATACATTTACTATGTTTTCATAGCTTTCATTTTTTGTAGGATGTGAAATACATTTTTGTTAAATAATTTGAAAAAATAAAATCCAAAAAGAAAACATGTTTGTCAGGATGTGCATGTGATTTGAAGACACCGGCATTTAGCTTTCAGAAGCTTTATTACATCAAAAGAGGTATTAGAAACCAGAGGGATTTTGCAATTAGTAACGCCACACCCTAATAATACTTCCTTATATGACATAGCTTTGTAGAAGAAACCTTGACATGACCTCAGTTTATACCTTAAGCACCTCAGGCCCAGATTAAAAGTTCAAACTCCAAGCAGCCCAAAAAACAGGAGCAAACGAAGAAAAAGCATAATGAACCCCACTGCGACTAAGTGATTTCCCCTCCTGAAGGTAAGAGTGTTCAGGTAGGGATAATCCATTAGTGCCTGTTAATGCTGTATGTTCTCCACCCTTGCCCTCAGCTCCACTCACAGGGACTGTGGATCAAGAATAGTCATGTCTGCAGAGAGGTCTGTACCTGTCGGAGGTCAATGAAGGCCAACTGCAGCGTGTCCCCCTGGAATCCTGGCACGGGCTCTGAACTGGCAAACACTGCAAAAGGAATAGGAAAATAGTTCCTATTAATATGGGTTATTTAAACAATTAGTTGGAGTGCATCATATAAACACATCAAATAAAACTCTTGAACAATGTTTACAAATCATTATTATTATTTTTAAAATGTTAACCATGTGGCTAAAGAAAGCCAACAAACTGATTTAATATTTAAATAACTTCTTGTTATTATTATTATTTCTGAGACTACATTTTCTAAAACTAACTCACCCTAAAGCATCCAGAAATCCACCAAACTCAGGTTTGACCTTCAGACTGTTCTTGTTCTTAGAATTGTGTTGCTGTATCTATTTGTAACTGATCAGACTTACGGTTTTCCAAAACCAGGTAATCGATCTAATTATATGATCGATATTTGGTAATGGATGGATGGATGGATGTGTCCATCCCTCCATGGTTTTCCAAAAACAGATGATCAAAGATAACTAACTAACTAACTAACTAACTAGCATGTAATGTTAAAACCAAAACCAGTTGATCAAACCGAACTGACTGACTATCTTTTTGAACCAACATCAACAGTTTGTTTACAAACTTTACTATCTACTTTACTTTTAACGCAATTATTTTAATTAATATAAGAAAAAAGGACAACTGAGAAAAACTAGCACAACTATGTTGAAAATCTGTCAATTTTTCAGATTGGGCGAGAACTTCTGCAAGAATCTCTGACCAATGAATGCTGGATCAACATATAGAATGACCAATTATGAGAAGAACAGTTCAGACAGTGATCGAAACAGGTACGCAGCCAGCATTGATCATTTCCTCAGAGATTTTTTTAACGATAACGTGTAAACAGACCAACCATAAGCCATGAATTTAATCAATAGTCAGTTGTTGTGTTCATATGCATTTATAACTGAGCTACAGTGAGTTTTTGCATAGTTGCTGCAGTCTTCAGCTATCTGTCCAAGTATACATGATGCAAAATCAGTCTAGGACCATGTCACCTTTTCCGTCAACTATCCATTGAGCCACTATATAGTAAAATTCAAACAAATCAGACTGTACACTCACAACATGGGAAAAGTATTTCTGTAGGAGCATCTTAACTCTGTGTTTTGACTAACGTAAGATGAACTGCCGCTAATGGGACGAACACCATTCAGACCTTAGAGAAGGGTCAGGCGATCCCTGTCGTACCTGTGCAGCTGAACCCTCACAAACTCTACTTCACCCCGATACGTGTGTGACCCGGGGCCACAGGTACGAGCACGCACACACTGCCTTTTCACTTCTGCTGACAGTGATGTAGCGTGACCGAAACCTTAAATGGCCGAGGAGCAGAAGATGCCATGCTAGAACCAAAGAGCTGTCTACATATTAACATTATTGATGAACACTTTGCTCTGACATCTCTATTGTGCCATTCAGAACTAAAGGGGCTTATGTGCTTCCCCAGGGAGATATCAGAGATGAAACCTCAACGAGATCAGGTTCTGCATTTCACAAAAAAAATAGAGAATACCATAAAGACTTCGGACTTGGGACAGTGTTATTTTAAGGTCAACCCCACTGGTGGCCGAGTGGACTTAAAATTGACCCAAATATGTAAATATCTGAAATAACTATACACAACTGTCCAAAAGAGCCTTATGGTCTTATGCTCACAGAGGCTGCATTTATTTGATAAAAAACAGCAAGTTTGAGTGGTGTGCAAGATTTTTTGGTTTACATTGTACATTTAAATCGACGCATCTCTACAGGTTTGGGTGTGCGATGTATTATATATTTTTGCATTTAATTTGCATGTCATTTACTCCCATGATGCAAAGCCTTAACTCCAGTCTTCAGTGTCACATGATCTTTGACTTTTAATGTGTAATAATGCTCGCTGAATTAAAGTATTGATTTATTTAAGAAAACATTTCAGACAGCCTTGTCATATGGCTTTGAAAAACAGCATTAAGACTTTTTGGGTGAACTATTCCTAATATGGTTGGGTATTGCATACAAATACAACAAAAGAGTGAATGTTCAAATGGTTTAAATATTTAAGTGATAATTGCCCTAAACTCTTCCATATCAGTTCATATCAGAACAGGTGTGGATTTCCAAGAGCAGGTGGAGTGCGGGTAATCAGGAATGTTCTTTGAAAGAGTATAACTAAGATAACTGCTTCTGAGAACAGCTGATAATATCAATAATGCTGCACTTCTCTACCGCCATGCTGCACTTCACTGAGCAAGAAACCAACACGCCTGCCTGTTAGTGCATTAGCCACACTCTGCTCTGAAAATGGTTTATGCGTAGACTTTGACTTTCAGAATGGACATATTTTGTAGGGGGTCGGAGAGAGGAAGATATATTATGACAGAAGCTTTACTATTGGGCGAACTGTTGAAAACTGTTGAAGGTGGTGCTGGCATTGTAAATATGCAATTATTAGCTACTCACGTTCACACTGTATGACGTCCAGGTTGAACTGCTGAATGGCTCCCATGCTGATCTGTTTGAGTTCAGTATCCAGCAGCATCTGCATCAGCGATGTGGCCAGGTGTTTACAGGCAGACATACACGCCGTCTGTGCCACCTTACCCTGAGGAGCGGTACACAAACAACACCAACAAACTGTTACAACAGCCGTCCTCTTCTACACACGGCAACAGTGTTGGGATCATCTTGAAGTCTTAATGAATTCATAGTATGAACTTGAAACTGTCTCTGAATAGCAGTTTCACCCTTTTTCTCATATATTCTTCTTTGTCTTACACTAAAAGTTTGTAGTCAGTAAGATTTTTTTAATAGTCTCTTATGCTGAACAAGGCTGTATTTATCAAAATGCATTGATCAAAAATACAGTAAAACTGTAATATTGTCAAATATCATTACAATTTCAAAGGACTGTTTTCTATTTAAATATATTTAAGGGGCACAGCTGTTTTTAAACATTGACAATAAGAAGAAATGTTTCTCGAGCAGCAGCTCAGCATATTAGATCAGCTTCAGAATTAGTTTTGCCATCATAGGTATAAAAAGTCAGCTTTGCCATCATAGGAATAAATTACAATTTTAAATAAATTCAAATATAAAACAGTTGTAAAACAGATTTCACAGTATTGCTGTTTTTACTGTATTTTTGCCTAAAAAAAGGCAGCCTTGCTGAGCACAAAATACCTCAGACCTGTAATGTGTGTGTGTGTGTGTGTATAAGTGCTGTCAAATTGATAAATTGCATCCAAAATAAAAGTTTGTGTATATGTGTGTGTACTGTGTATAATTATATATAAATACACACACATTCATGTATATATTTAAGAAATATTTGCATGTATATACTATACATTTATTTATATAGTTTATATTATATATATACACACACACACACACACACACACATCATATATAAATATATGTATTCATAAATGCATAATTATACACAGTACACACATATATGTTATGTAAACGCAAACTTTTACTTTAGATATGATATACATACACATATATACATACAGATTTCTCTTTTTCATGTAATGAAAGTGAATGGGGGATGGGTCTGTCAAGAACTAAAGACAAAATAACATAAAGGTGGTCCATATCTTTCAAGTCTTATGTCATAATATAGCTTAGTATGATGAACAGCCCTTAACCTTGATACGTTTATGTTGTTTTCGTGTAATGTTTTAACTTGGCAAGTTGTCCAGTCACCATTCACTTTCATTTAATTTTAAACCGATCGGCCTGGATATTCTTAAAAAATTCACCTTTTGTGTTCCACTGAGAACAGACAATTATCTGAGTTTGGAACAACATTATGGTGAGTAATTACTGACAGAAAAGGTGAACTATTTTTAAGTGAATGTAAGACAGTAAGCACAGCGATAAGTGTGTTGATTCATTTCCAAATATATACCAAAATTCATAAAATCCTTAAATAACATATAATCAGTGGACATAATGGCACAACATGGAGATGACAACGGCCTTCCAACTCTTGAAAATCCACCATCTGATGGATTTCAATTCAGAAACACACACACAAACACACAGTAACAAGTCTCATATCTGCAGCAGTCGTTCATGCAAGCCGACGCGGGTCATAATCAGCAGGGTTGTAAAGAGGAAAGAGGTGAAAGACCAGTCAAACCCGGCAATAACAGACGTCAAACACTCAAACACACGTAAAACTCATGCAACAGCTGCTCCACCAGTACATGCTGACAACCAGCAAAGAAATGAATAAACAATTCCTTTCGGTTATTCTACCCAAAGCAAAAAAATCAAGCCTGTCATTACTACGTGTCACGTGTTAATATCCATTAGACACATCACACATCGCTATAAACAAGACTAAATATGTATTATTTTATGTGTAAGCAACACTTATGCACCACACTGAACAACCAATCCCGTTGAACAAACATATGCAAATTTAAAAAAAACAAAGCCAAAAACTTAAGAACGCTCTGAGCATCGAATGCATGGACATTCCTCTATATTTCTAGAGATTTAAATAAACATTACAAATCAATGCTATAAAAGCAGGCCCTATAAAACATAAAATGTCAACCTTCAAAAGACTCAATTTTGCACATAAAAGTGTAAATGTTGCAACAAAAAAGTGTCCTAACCAGAATGACAATGCCAGAACATACTTTCTGTATATATATATATATATATATATATATATATATATATATATATATATATATTTATATATTTTTAATGCTTTTGTCAGGCAATCGACCAAATGTCAGGGCAACATTTCTCATTTTCATTTCGTTTAACTTAATGTACTAAAATAACTAAATCAGGGTATTAAACTAAATTTAGTCTATAAACTACAGTATATAGACTAAAACGGAAAAGTAAAATTGAAATTAAAATTAATATGAAAGCAATATATATATATATATATATATATATATATATATATATATTGCTTTCATATTAATTTATAAACTACATGGGGATATAAACTACAGTATATAGACTAAAACGGAAAAGTAAAATTAAAATTAAAATTAATATGAAAGCAATATATATATATATATATTATACACCACTGATGTGGATTAGACTTTTGAACCAATGAGATTTAATTGTAGGCGGGACCCATCGCAACACCAGGAATAAAAACCTATCAACAAAATATCTCGCCATTTGCCGCATCCCATTGTGTTAGAAAAATGCGAATGGTTTCATTTAAGCATGAGCTGAACCACTTTATGCTGTGCTCACATCTTTCAACCACAAATGCAATCATTAACGGCCTATATTTATAGTGTCTACGTTAGCTTATATTAGTGAATTAGTGTGAATTAATTGATTATGTAACATCTAAGTATACTTATTAAAGGTAATGAATGACATATAGCTATCCTGATAGTGTAGTGGGTTAAAATGTTTCATTATACAGCATTAATAAAGCAGCATTCTGATTTGAGACGCACTCATTGTTGAAACTATCATCTTAAAGGGACAGATCACACAAAATCAAAATAAACCTGTGAAACACAATAGAAGATAAAATGTGCTTTTGTCCATACAATGAAAGACAATGAGGTCCAGTGTTGTTCAGGACCCCATTCACATTCATTTTATAGGCAAAATATATTTTCCTTTGCGTTCTGAATAAAGAAAGACAGAAAGAACGACATGAGGCTGACAATATGGTGATAGATTTTTTTGGGTGAACCGTCTCTTTAAATGCTGGCACTAGTGCTAGTGAATCTCAAGTAAGAATGGCACGTGTGTTCTGCAGATACTGGTATCAGCTTCAGACAATCATGGGCAGCAGATCAGGGGTAGCATGCCAATTGAACTGGTTTACATTCTGCATTACACGTGAAAAGGGAAGCAAAACAAGGCTGGCAGCAAGTCCACAGAGCTGACATGAACATGCAGTTTTAATGTCTTTTTTTTTTTTTCATAATTGTAATTTTACTCTTCCTCCTCTACAGTTCGAGGAGGGTCTACTTACCGACATTGCAGCATGATCATTGTTGTTATTCTGAGGCGGAAACCCCAAGAAAATAAAACACGGACAGGGAAAGAAAGTATAGCGATAATAAATGGACAGACAAAGGAAAATCAGAAATACCAAGCATGCCTGGCAGAAAATAAATCAAAGGATACATTCACTTAGAGGAAATATGTTACACTGTTGAGAAACCAAAGCATAACCAACTTAAACTGGAGGTTAAAGCAATTTGTTTAAGAGGACAGGGCAGCTGAAGAGAAAAAAGCAAGCAAGCTGTATCGTTCTTTTTAATGGATGGGTTGGGAGTTATCTGTGCTGATTATGTGAAGGAATATACAGAGATTAGACTGGGTTTGGGAATGGATGTCTTTGTGAACATTATATTTGTCTAACGACACCTACACAACATTTCTGTGCACTAATGTTTTGATTTACAGCTAATGTTAAACAGTTGAAACTAGAAAATGTGTCAATCTAGACTAGAACATACGCCCAGATATGACCATCTAAACAGCTACAGATGCAACATTAATTGACACCACACACATTACATGAACCCACAGGTGAAGAATGATCACAAAACAATGACAAGACTGCGTGTGAATAGGATGACGTGGAACTCACCGGAAGGTGCGTGAAGACCTGGAAGGTGCTGCGCAGGAAGTTAATGAGGTCCATGAGGTAGCCGCTGGCCCTGCCGTCCGACTCTGCCATGCCCCATTCATAATCAGCAAGCTGAATGAACTCATCGATCTTCTGGTTGAGTTTGGTGTATATCTCTCCTTCAGCTGCATGTCTGGCATCCTAAAAATAAGAAACCAGGCATTTAACTTCATCCAGGTGAGTACAACCAGTTAAACCCTGGAATGCTTTTAAACTATTCATTTATAATATTAGTATTGTGTTGATCCCCCTTTTTCTGCAAAAATAGCTCTGACCCGTCAAGGCATGTACTCCACTAGAAGGTATGCTGTGGTGTCTGGCACCAAGATGTTAGCAGCAGATCATTTAAGTCCTGTAAGTTGCGAGATGGAGCCTCCATGGATTGTACCTGTTTGTTCAGCACATCCCACAGATACTTGACTGGATTGAGATCTGGGGAATTTGGAGGCCAATTCAACACCTCAAACTCGTTGTTGTGCTCCTCAAACCATCCCTGAACCATTTTTTTTTTCGTGGCAGGGTGCATTATCCTGCCGAAAGACGCCACATTCACCAGGGAATACATGGTCCAGCCTTTGCTCGCCACGTGCATCAATGAGCCTTGGCCGCCCATGACCCTGTCGCCGGTACACCCCACAAGAGCTGCAGTTTTGGAGATGCTCTGACCCTGTAATTCCAGCCATCACAATTTGGCCCTTGTCAAATTCACTCAAATCCTTATGCTTGCCCATTTTTCCTTCTTCTAACACATCAACTTTGAGGACAAAATGTTCACTTAATGTCTCACCCACTAACAGGTGCTGTGATGAAGAGATAATCAGAGGTATTCACTTCACCTGTCATAATGTTATGCCTGATCGGTGTATGTCTGCTTTTTTTATTTAACTTTTCTTGCTAAAATCAAACCGTTTTTGCATGCATATCAAATGGTACACATTTTGTGGATCTTCAAAAGTAAAAGTATTCAAATGCACAACAACAACAAAATGTGGAAAGACGGGGTGAATACTTATGCAACATTAACTTGCCAACATGCTGCTGCGTGCTCAATGACTCAAAAAGAGGTCACCTGATAACACGAACACTTCACTTAAATACATTTAACACACTGGCATCAAAACAAGCTCTTTATGGAGTTCATGAAGCCTGAGGCGGCTCTTGTCCCATGCTGTCGATGACAGTTTTACTTTGAGCGCACTGCTCCAGACGGCCGATCGCTGATCAGAGTGTGCCCACGGCGGTAATACGAGTGAGTGAAATGTGTAATTAAATAACATGTCTGTGAACGACTTTACCTTGAAGGTTGAAAGCCCGTAGAGTCTTGTGGTGTGAACCGTTTCCGGGGAAACATTAGTGATATTCGTGATAAAATCCTCCAAGTATTTACACGCATGCTCTAAGTGGGTGGTGTTGATGATAATTTGAACTAGCTGCAAAACATAACAGAAAGGAAGGCGTATGTTATTTTCGAACTGGGCTTTGCAGAAAGAATATGTCATTGCATCGACACTACCTCTGTTAATCCTATGTGCGGCTTTTTGATGAGGTTTTGTAAGCAGCTGCTCAACGTCCTCGTCAGCAGCAGGTTGGTGGATTTACGGAGCATGTCATCAATCTCGGTTGAGCTGAAACACAAGTTAACAAAGAATTCTGTTCAATCATTGCACTCATAGTCTATAGTTTTGGCAAGCTTTCAATACAGGATTTTTTTTAAATTATGTAATTGTATGTAAAATAAGGTAACTGCGACTGTTTTTTTTTTTGACATTTCAGCAATTTTTTGAGACAAACTGTATGCCACTACACACTTTGATTAAAGGGTCAGTTTACACAAAAATAAAAATTCTGTCATAAATTACTCACTCTCATGTCGTTCCAAACCCGTAAGACCTTCGTTCATCTTCAGAACACAAAGATATTTTTGATGAAATCCGAGAGGATTCTGAACCTCTTCTCTTCAACGCCATTCCCCTACGCTGTTCACGTAGTAAACAGTGCAGCGCTTCCGGGTTCTACATCAGAACGTCGGCTCATTATTGGCTGACGCTGTTGATGTGAGCACCACAACGCATGCGTGTAATGCTGACACAGGAACCAGCCAATAATGAGCCGGAGTCATGACGTAGAACATGGAAGCACTGCACTGTGTTTACTATATCAACATATTAGGGAATGACGCTGAAGAGAAGAGATTGTTGAATAAAGTTGTTATTTTTAATGCTTAATAACATTAAGGTTGGACTACTGGAGTCACATGGACTATTTTAATAATGTCTTTACTATTTTTCTGGGCCTTGCAAGTTGCAATTACATTGCTGCCTATGGCTGGTTAAGAATCTACTTGGAATTCATAAAAAATATCTTCATTTGTGTTAAGAAGATGAACAAAAGTCTTACGGGTTTGGAACGACATGATGGTGAGTAAATAATGACAGAATTTTCATTTTGGGTGAACTAACTCTTTCATTCTACCATATGTACAGCTACTATTTAAAAATAATTTTATGAATTGTATTGTTTGAAGATATCTATATGATTTTCTCAGCATGGTTACTAAGGACAGGAAAATTATTTTAAATAAATTTGAGAGATGTTAGGCAAACTCTAACCTGTGTGGATATAAACTTCATCATCATCAGTGGACACAGTTACCCAGTAGGGTCATAACAACTATGTTACAGAGTAACTTAGTAGACAGGAGCTAACATAGTTGACAATGCCACCATTTTGAATCATAATTTTAATGGCAGGCTTTGTCTGGCCAAGCACATGTTATATTCTTGATCCGGTTAGACAAGTTAACCTTAAAGTCCCCCAGTAGTCAATAATTTTATCCCTTAAAACTCATCTTTGATAATCAAAATAACATTAAAACCTGTGAAAATAATTTCTTCATGCCTTTAAATAGCTTTAATGTAACTCTACACCTTTGCTTCATTTTGTATATGGGGATCCATGAATATGCAAATTAGTCCCCATCTCTACTCAATCACACCATCTACCTGATCTGGAGAACTGATTCAGAAGAAAAACAGCAAGGACGATTTATACAGGGTCGTCTTCAAGTATAATGCATCAAAATGGTAATGTATTTTATGTATCGCTCTCTACAACGCCAGACACATAGCGGTAATTGATATGATTAGCCTTTGGCTTTACTATGTAATCAAACAGTTAATAATGTGTTGCTAATGTTACACAAATCATGCTCTCGTTCACCACCACAGAGTCAGACAGCTGCCTTCTAAAAATCAGCATCCTTAGAAACGCTTTGAGAGTCAATGGAGAAAGGCATATAGTTCATCACAACATCGTAATATATACATCATATACATAATTCACCCGATATATTACTATATGCGTCTGTTTTTTTCCTGCCTCTTCTTAAAGGTGTTCTTGTGCTCACTGTGTTAAATGCCCACAGAGCATGAAAAGGAAAAGCCCAGCCCCGCACATTGGAGGGAGTGGTTACGCGACTCTGGAAGACTTGGAGTTTAGCTTTTCTTTGAGAAAAGAACAAAGAACGGTACTGAAGTCATTCTTAAAAAAGGAAGATGTGTTCAGAGTTTTGCCGACCGGATATGGCTAAAGTTTAATCTATCATCTAGCTCTGCTTCACGTTGCTCTGGTTGGTTGTAGCACTATCCAATTGCGTGCAGAGGGAATTTGAAAGACAACTGTTTATTCCGCCCCTCGGGTTGAGCCCTGTCAATGGTGAGTTCCCAGACCCAACATCTTGACATGGGTCTGGCTTGTCAGGCTAGTTCACTGCAGTTTTAAAAAGAAAATACTTGAATTGATGAATTTGCACATGGTTTGTCTTAAAGCATATTAAAAACACCACATAGACATATAAACAACATAAAAACTTTAAATTTAAATATATCTTTACATTTATATCATAAAAATATTGCACACCATAAGAATGTACCCAACATATTTAACGGTCAATTAATATACTCCTTTACAAAAGATAATTGTAGATGGAAGATTGAAAAAAAATAGCAAAATATTTTCTTAATTTAAAGAAAATTTAATTCAAATTCAATTTTAAAAAACATTTTAATATAGATAAATGTAGACTAACTTTCATTTATTATTATTCATTAACTCGAGACTAACTTCATTAATAAAACTATTTGTGTGAGATGATAATATGCTTTCCCTTAATTGATATTTGTAATATAATTTATCAATGCACATGAAGTGTACCCTAAATTGTTGAATTACTCTTATTTCACTTTATTACAGCTCTCTAAAATAAATTATTTTGAAATTATTCGGTCAGTTGCAACAGTCTGTAGTTGTATAATTTTGTATAATGACAATAAACCGAAAGTTTTAAATCAACCACAACACTTATGCTCTTTCTTCTGACATAATGAAACGGTTTCAATATAAAACAATATTTCATGTCCATGTATTTATTTATTTATTTGGTAAGTAGACAAGGAACATGGCTTTGCAATGGTATTTCAGCAAGGAAAATAAAAAAAATAGCAAAGCGGTTTGTTTTGCTGCACTGCTACTTGCCAGAAAAAATATTTTTTTAACTTAATGCTACACTGATTTGAAAACAACTAAGCAATGTAAAAAAAATAGCTACTTTGGGTTAGTTACTCCCCAAAATGACTTTCTTCTATGCAAAGCAGAATAATCTATTTTTTAAGAAGTTCAGGGTTGAAACAACACAGGATTCCTTTGACTTTCATTGCATGGACAAAAAAACAAAACAAACAACAACAAAACAAAACACTTTTCAAATATCACCCATCAGTATTGACCGGGTCCACAACTAGCCCTACTGCTGCCAGAACGCTTGTAAGGTGTGAGTGTTTACAGGACACTGCTGAATGGTGTTGATTTTGCAGTTGGGGACTATATGTCCCAGTGTGAGGTGTTGATTAGGGGAGTGATCAAGTGGGAAACGCTCCATGAAGAGGTGCAGATATACTTCGCTCATTATTGCTTGCTTAAATAACAAAGAAACCATTAGAGAGGAGTGTGAAATCTGCAGTTGTTTGCAATGATTAGCGGAGGGACAGGAGGGGAAAAGACTTATATCAATCTATAAGTGTTCTGGCAGCCTCTTCTCACTGCTCAAAACAAAAGAAGTTTTATTGTGTGGCTCATATCGGCCTTGGCGAAACCACTAAAGGCCCCACATCGCATGACAAGAACAAACTGCATGACCTAATTTTGAATAAAATACGTGACCAGCGATATACTGTTATCGAGTATCTGACCATTTCACCCTGTTACCCAAGAAAGGTTTCCCACTGAAGCTAAGCAGGGTTGAGCCTGGTCAGTACCTGGATGGGAAACCTCCTGGGAAAACCAGGTTGCTGCTGGAAGAAGTGTTACTGAGGCCAGCAAGGTGTGCTTACCCTGTGGTCTGTGTGGTTCCTAACACCCCAGTATAGTGATGGGGACACTATACTGTCAAAGAGCACCGTCCTTCGGATGAGACGTTAAACCGAGGTCCTGACTCTCTGTGGTCATTAAAAATCCCAGGATGTCCTTTGAAAAAGAGTAGGGGTGTAAACCCGGCATCCTGGCTAAATTTGCCCATTGACCTCTGTCCATCATGGCCTCCTTATAATCCCCATATACTGATTGGCTTCATCACTCTGACTCCTCTCCACCAATCAGCTGGTGTGTGGTGGGCGTTCTGGTGCAATATGGCTGCCGTCGCATCATCCAGGTGGATGCTGCACATTGATGGTGGTTGAGGAGATTCCCCCCTTCTATATGTAAAGCGCTTTGAGTACCCAGAAAAGCGCTATATAAATGTAACAAATTATTATTATTATTAAAATGACGTTTTGATGAATATGTAAATATGCTTTCCTCTTAATAATAATAAAAAATAAAAAAACTGAGAAAGCAGCAAGGATTTTAATAAAAGCATAGGATCTAGGGCAGTTTAATGATTAATCGCGACTAATCGCATAATTACATAATATATCTGTGTGTGCTGTGTATAATTATGTATATATAAATACACACACAAGCATGTGTATATTTAAGAAAATAAATGTATATTTTTATATAAAATAAATTATATAAATATATATTTATACACAGTATATGCATGCACCTATTGTATGCATGTGTATTCAAATATACATAATAACTATACACAGCCCAGTTATATTATGTAAATACAAACTTTTTTTTGGATGCGATTAGTCGCGATTAATCGATAAACAGCCCAAGATCATAGCAGCGTGGATATGTTTGCACAAGCTCAACGGCACTCAAGTGAAGTCACGTTTATTTATATATCACTTCATACAATAGATAGCTTAAAATCAAGCAGCTTTACTGTACTAAACATGAAAAACATGTCAGTGTCTTGTTTCATCAGAACTTCATTTTCTACTATAAAGCAGCTCTCCAGTGTTTTCATGTTTTCACTCGTGGATGTCTGACCTCGACGGACTGAAAAGGCCAAATGAAACAGAAAAGATTTTCACGTGAAAGGCAGCGGAGCCTCCGCGGACACCTACCTATTACATAATCGCCACGGACCAATGGTAATATAACACTGGAAAGCTGTTTTAAATTCCCAAAATGAATGTCAAACGAACTTCATTTCGGGCCTAATTTTGTTTCAAATGACATCACATCAGTTTGTTCTTTGAGTATATTGGGGCCATAAGTTTGTTTCTGAAGTTTAAAACAGCTTGCCAAAGCAAACTTTCCAGTTACTCCAGCTAGTAAACACCTTCGAATTACCATTGGTTCATAGTGATTACGTAATAGGTAGGTATGGCTCTAAAGGCTCCGCCTTTTTTAACACGAAAACCTTCTCTGGTTCATTTCTTCTGTTTAGTCCATCGAGGTCAGAGTAAAAACATGAAAATACTGTTTTTAATTATTTAATACTGTAAAGCTGCTTGCTTTAAAGCAAATCTACTGCATAAAGTGCTACATAAATAACTGGTGCGAAATTGCAGCGCATGTACAGACATATCCCTGTCGTTAGGATAAGATGCTTTCTTAACTGCGTTTTTTTTACCAATGTAATTTTGTTGTGTATTTATTTTGTTATTGATAGGAAAGTGCACAGAACATATTTACATATTCACTAAACGGTGCAGCCAGCAGTGTGTGCGGCGTTGGGATGTTCATTACCCGTATACCACTTCAAAGGGTTTTCAAAAAAGCGAAGAACAAAAAAGAACTTTGCTGTGAGTGGGCCTTAATCTCTTCTGCTACTCGCCTGGAAGGGATGGGGTGGAAGGTAAAATCCACTGGCCATGTGCACATCTAACCCTCTGGGAAAGAATTTGGGGTGCCAGTGACAAGCACAACACAGACCCCTCACAACAGCCAGCCGAATGCCATAGAGCTTAAAGAGAACAAATATTGTCAGAAGGGATGGCTGGAGGTGGAGGGAGGGTGGTGTTTTTAAAGACAGTCCAGACCCGTAAATGAGGGCTTCCCATGAAGACAGTCATGTCACGATAACAGCTCCACACGCCCATACTGACAAGAGATGAGTGACAGGACTGAATGACTGAAGGTCTGCTCCTAAGTGTCTTCTACTGGGTTGTATGGCTAACAAGAACGAGTCTGCATCCAAAGCAGAAATTCCATCTTATCTTAATTTTGTTCTGAAAAGGAACAAGCTGATGAAGATTTATGGGTGTTGTGTAGTCTGCTCACCTGCGATGGAGTGACTCTGAGAACTTCAAGCTGGCGTAAATAAACTCCTTTACTTGAGAGTAGATTTGAGGCACTGAATGGGACATGGGCAGCTTCTTTGGAAATTGTTGCTGTTTAATGAAGAAAGATACATATCTATGAAAAGACATTCACAACCCATTTTACTTCTGTAATGTGATATATTTTAAAGAAATATTTACATTTGTGCTTTTATGAATCATCACTTTAGGTAAATATATTAATTCTGAGACTATTCCGACACTACACAAGGCATTAATTACTTCAATTAATTGGGCAAAATGGTGTTTTTGAGTGTTTGACAAACCTTTTCTATCTCTGCATCATGGAAGGGGAAGCGACTGACCACAGCCTTGTACTCCTCTTCATTCTCCACTGGAATGGGGCTGTAGTTGTCCTGCTCAAAAATATCCCTGTTTCAGCAGAGGAAACACAGATGTCATTGTCTAACAACGAATAGAACCATATAATTCACTAACATCAAAAACAATGCAGTTGTAGTTCAGTTCAGTTCAGCTCACCTGAACACCAGGGCCCATTTCTTGAGCAATGTTTCATTGTACTGATCTCGAACCTCAAACAAAAGGTCAAAAAGTCTGTTCACTGGGAAGCCATAACCCTACAAAAGCAAAACAATCATAGTGAGTAAGCAGACAAAATGTATAAATAAACCAGAATTTATCGATATATTAAAGATTAATATAAATGTCAAAAATTGGAAGCAACATGGATATGCTTAATGGGAGAATACCTGTAAAGTGTCTGCAAATATAACAATCAGGTTCTTCAGTTCCAGGACCAGGTCGGGATCACTGCAGTAGGACTATTGGGTTAAAAAAAATAATGATAAGAATGACAACAAAATGGTACAACTTCACATTAAGATTCTTAATCACTAATGTGTTTTGAACAAATCATCTATGGGTGATTCTCTCAAGAAATGTCCAGGTCATATATACATATACACTCCTGAACAAAATTAAGACCGGGGGAAACATTACAAGTATTTGCTTTCACGCTGGTGGATCATAACCGGGTTGTAAGGACTGCTTCAAAATGCCAAAAGAAGAAACAGGAGCAAGAGACAAAAAAATAGAGAGTAGGAAATTTATTGAAAACTGCTTTTAAACTCAATCAGGCAGATATATATAAATATATACATATATACATACATACACACACTCACCTAAAGGATTATTAGGAACACCATACTAATACTGTGTTTGACCCCCTTTCACCTTCAGAACTGCCTTAATTCTACGTGGCATTGATTCAACAAGGTGCTGAAAGCATTCCTTAGAAATGTTGGCCCATATTGATAGGATAGCATCTTGCAGTTGATTAAGATTTGTGGGATGCACATCCAGGGCACAAAGCTCCCATTCCACCACATCCCAAAGATGCTCTATTGGGTTGAGATCTGGTGACTGTGGGGGCCATTTTAGTACAGTGAACTCATTGTCATGTTAAAAAAAACAACAATTTGAAATGATTCGAGCTTTGTGACATGGTGCATTATCCTGCTGGAAGTAGCCATCAGAGGATGGGTGCATAGTGGTCATAAAAGGATGGACTTGGTGAGAAACAATGCTCAGGTAGGCCGTGGCATTTAAACGATGCCCAATTGGCACTAAGGGGCCTAAAGTGTGCCAAGAAAACATCCCCCACACCATTACACCACCACCACCAGCCTGCACAGTGGTAACAAGGCATGATGGATCCATGTTCTCATTCTGTTTATGCCAAATTCTGACTCTACCATCTGAATGTCTCAACAGAAATCGAGACTCATCAGACCTTCTATCAGCTTGAATCAGTCGGCCCATTCTCCTCTGACCTCTAGCATCAACAAGGCATTTTCGCCCACAGGACTGCCGCATACTGGATGTTTTTCCCTTTTCACACCATTCTTTGTAAACCCTAGAAATGGTTGTGCGTGAAATTCCCAGTAAACAGATTGTGAAATACTCAGACCGGTCGTCTGGCACCAACAACTATGCCATGCTCAAAATTGCTTAAATCACCTTTCTTTCCCATTCTGACATTTAGTTTGGAGTTCAGGAGATTGTCTTGACCAGGACCATACCCCTAAATGCTTTGAAGCAACTGCCATGTGATTGGTTGATTAGATAATTGCATTACTGAGAAATTTAACAGGTGTTCCTAATAATCCTTTAGGTAAGTGTGTATATATATATTATCGGGCCACATGGGTGAAAATTACATAATTTTTATTGATCAGTTAATAAATAAATGAAATCCGGTAACTAGATACGATAAAGTACGCTTGTAAAGTACTTGTAAAGTACGATAAAGTCAATCATTCTTATTTATCCTAGATTAATCCGCTTTCCGAGCGCAAGTGACTACAGCTTTAAGAAGCGCTCATTACGTCATCATCTGTAAACATGCCGTCGCTGGTCTCTGGAAGTATTTCTCGGTAGCAGCGAAGGACAATGCCATCGGGTGTCAAGTTAACACAACAAATCTTATATTTCACTTGAAAGGTCGTCATCGCGGCAAAGCTGTATTAAAAGAATATGAAGCAGCCGCGGCAGCAGCTACTAAACACGGAGCATCGATTTATTTTTATCCCATCAGGCCTTTGTAAATGTTTATGTTTTTTTCTCTCTCAAGGTTGACCAAATTCAATGCATTTTATTTATTATGTATTTGAAAAACATGCGACTTAAATTCTATATACCTTCCACATCCTCATGCACTAAAGGTTGAGATAGATGCCTTTCTTTGTTATGCAAGAAATAGTAGAATATAAATTGGTCAATGAGTTGTTAAGTGCAGATAAACCATAGTTCTGTTAAACCCTTTCTGTTACTGAGTATCTTTATCTGGTGCCTTACACAAAAATTAAAAACATTTGAAGAGTCAGGACTGACGTTTGCCATAATAATAAGTTTCATCAGTGCATCTTAGATTTTCTATTTTCCTGGGTGCACAAACTGCAGATTATATGAAAATTATAATATAAAAAAATGTATTTATTGGTTATCGGTATCGGTATCGAATCGGTCTTGAGAAGGACTTAATTATCAGTTATTGGTTAAAAATTTTCATCCCGATAAATAAATATATATATATATGAAATACAAAAATAAAACAATATAAAAATATATTCTTATATATAATCCTGAAATATGAAAATTCAGCTTTTACAACACAGGAATAAATTTAATGTTTAAATATAATAAAATAGAGAACAGTTATTTTACATTGCAACAATTTATTTTAAATCTTATCCATTTTCACTGTATTTTTTATCAAATTCATACAGAGGAACCAATACTCACTGAACCACATTTCTGTGGACCAGATTAGTTTAGGTTCAACATTTCTCTCTAAATGGGTAACTCACAGCCAGTCACTTATTGATCAAATACACTTGTGTCTTAATGAGTTTTTAGGTTACATTAGCATCTAAATGAGGCTGTCCGGGCCCTCCCCCCACCACTGATGGAGGCCTGTCCATGAGGTTAAATAGGAGAGAGCAGTGCTTGACCCAGGCAGGGGAGTGTTGACTGACAGGGTTACTGAATGTCTAAACCCACAGGCCTGCCCACCCACTGCTGTATGTAACCACACGGCACCGGGCAGCACAGAAACACACTCAAGAAGACACTCAGTTCACACTCAAACACATTTCATTATCATTTTAAAAAAAAACGATTCAAGCTAGAACTGCAATAGAAACGTGTTGCTGCCCCAGTTTTTTGCAATCTAATGCAGTTCTCAGTCCATGGAAGTTGGATTCCACTACAAAATATTGTAATTACGTTTGTGAGGTTACGTCTCGCAATTTTGACTCTTTCCCCACAGAATTCTGAGTTTCGTCTCACAATTCTGACTTTTTCCCTCAGAATTGTGATTTTGCTTCTTACAATTTTGACTTTTCCCCCTCAGAATTCTGATTTTTGTCTGCTCTTTTTTTCCATCATAAAAAAGGCTTTTCCCCCTCTCAAATGGAAGTTTATCTTGCAATTCTGACTTTTCTTCTCAGAAATGTATATCTCGTGGTGGAAAAAAAGCTCCCATACAATCAATTACTGATGAGTGTTTTTAAGTAGTTAATGATTCACAGTAAACTGCAGATGTGAGTTCATCCTAACACTATGAGATATACCACACGGCTGGCATCTTTAGCATTCGCAAAGATCTCCAGAGCTTTCAACCATGAGCCAGACGAGTCTCTTCCAGGTTGGTGGGGTTTGATAGTGAGGGTGGTTGTACAGGAGCTGCAGGTTTGATTTACAGCCCCTTGCACTAGTGTGATTCTCTTGTTAAACATTTAGATAGGGCGCAGTGGCCTGCCTCTCAGACGTGGGGAGTGAGTGCGTAAATCACACGGTTAAATAAGCACTGGTCAAGCTGCAACACACGCCGTCACTCCACACTTCAGGACATGATGTACTTCATTGACAAAGCATGTGAACGTGAACACAAAACACACATATGCATATAAAACTCCTGAAAGAGGCAAATATTTCTATAGACTACTATTGAAATTATTTATAACTTTTTTTATTTAATGATCTAAATGTATTTGAATAATTATGTCATTTAAAAATAAAATATTTTAAAATTACATTTGTTATTTTTATTTGTAATAACTGTGATTAATATCTAGATTATACTTAGATTAGATATTTCACACAATGTTGTTTAAAAAAAACAACCATGACATACACATTTTAACATGAAACAGTATTTTCTAAACTAACAAATTATGTAAAGAAATGCTTTTATGAGTGTATGAATGCAGCCTGACCAGTGAGTTACACACTCAAGGTTCCCACACATTTTGATCAATGACTCTCCCAGTGATTAATTATGACTATTACAATTTTATAGAGGTTTCTGGGGTTTTCATTGTGCATGTCAGGAATCAATTCTTGGAATTAATAGATTTAAATGACTGTATAATCGTCTCCAAAAACTAATCTATTTTTTCTTTTAGGCAGCTGAGGAGCTAAGAGGGTTTTAGTCGTGTCTTTCAGTGAAGTTTATTTTCAAAACAAGGCATTTGGAATGATAATTGGAAGCATTTCCTGGTGAGCCCTTTCAGTGGCCATCCATTCAATCTGATCTAATGGAGAGGTCAGTTGGGCCTAATGAGGACAGATTGCAACAATAACAGCAGATTAACTGTGAATATTCTAAACTGCTGGGGCTGAGAGTGTGTTTGGAGGGCCAGTCAGTTGTAAATCAGTGAGGGATTATGCAAATACCCTGCGGCTGGAGCTCACAGCCTGAGTCCTGTGGCCCGAACAAAGGGGTCAAGCCTGCTCTCTCCCACTGCTAACTAACTTTCAATCACAAAAAAAGAGACTCTGGACAGAGAACAGCAGAAAGAGAGAGATAGAGAGAGGGGGGGGTGTCAAATCCATCCCCCGCATACTCAGACTCAGTCGAGAAGAGTGTTGTCAAAAGTACCAGTAATTCGCTACCAAGTTGACACTTAAAGGGATTCTGTCATTTAGTGTTGTCAAAAGTATCGACCTTGATACCAAATCGGTACAGAAGTTTTAAAAATGTGACGCTTTGAGCGCTGTTGAGCTGTAATCGTAAACACTTCTGACTGGCCATTGTGCTCACGCGCTCATCGGATGTGCCTGTGATTGGCTGCAATGATCAACGCACGGCAGCGCTTGAAAGCACACAAAGTGTTTGAAAATGTTTTGAAAGTGTAAGCGGGAGCATTTGAAAGCACAAGCAGGCATCGACCAGCGGACCGGTAGGCTGATAGACAACAGCATTCAAGCGCTCTGTGTGTATCTGTGCAAGCGCTCTGTGAAAGCAGCACATTTGAGCATCAGCAAGAACCAATGAGGTTCATTCTGTGTTACGCAGCACGTTTGAGCTTCTGCAAGAACCATTGAGGTTCGTTCTCGTGTTTCGCAGCACATTTGAGCTTCTGTAAGAACCAATGAGGTTCGTTCTCGTGTTACGCAGCACATTTGGGTTTCAGCAGGAACCAATGAGGTTCGTTCTCGTGTTACACAGCACGTTTGGGCTTCAGCAAGAACCAATGAGGTTCATTCTTGTGTTACGCAGCACGTTTGAGCTTCAGCAAGAACCTATGAGGTTCATTCTTGTGTTACGCAGCACGTTTGAGCTTCAGCAACAACCAATGAGGTTAATTCTTCTCTTACGCAGCAAGTTTGGGTTTGAGGAAGAACCAATGAGGTTTGTTCTTGTGTTACGCAGCATGTTTGGGCTTCTGCAAGAACCAATGAGGTTCGTTCTCGTGTTACACAGCACGTTTGGGCTTCAGCAGGAACCAATGAGGTTCATTCTAGTGTTACAGCACATTTGGGTTTCAGCAGGAACCAATGAGGTTCATTCTCGTGTTACACAGCACGTTTGGGCTTCAGCAGGAACCAATGAGGTTCATTCTAGTGTTACACAGCACGTTTGAGCTTCAGCAAGAACCTATGAGGTTCATTCTCGTGTTACACAGCACGTTTGAGCTTCAGCAAGAACCTATGAGGTTCATTCTAGTGTTACACAGCACGTTTGAGCTTCAGCAAGAACCTATGAGGTTCATTCTCGTGTTACACAGCACGTTTGGGCTTCAGCAGGAACCAATGAGGTTCATTCTAGTGTTACACAGCACGTTTGGGCTTCAGCAGGAACCAATTAGGTTCGTTCTCGTGATACGCAGCACATTTGGGTTTCAGCAGGAACCAATGAGGTTCATTCTAGTGTTACGCAGCACATTTGGGTTTCAGCAGGAACCAATGAGGTTCATTCTCGTGTTACAGCACGCTTTGGGCTTCAGCAGGAACCAATTAGGTTCGTTCTCGTGTTCGCAGCACATTTGGGTTTCAGCAGGAACCAATGAGGTTCATTCTCGTGTTACAGCACATTTGGGTTTCAGCAGGAACCAATGAGGTTCATTCGTGTTACACAGCACGCTTGAGCTTCAGCAAGAACCTATGAGGTTCATTCGGTGTTACGCAGCACGTTTGGGCTTCTGCAAGAACCAATGAGGTTCGTTCTCGTGTTTCGTTTCGCAGCACATTTGAGCTTCTGTAAGAACCAATGAGGTTCGTTCTTGTGTTACGCAGCACATTTGGGCTTCAGCAGGAACCAATTAGGTTCATTCTCGTGTTACGCAGCACGTTTGAGCTTCA
Source organism: Gobiocypris rarus (assembly GCA_023029165.1). Taxonomy (NCBI): domain Eukaryota; kingdom Metazoa; phylum Chordata; class Actinopteri; order Cypriniformes; family Gobionidae; genus Gobiocypris; species Gobiocypris rarus. The sequence continues at coordinate 7,744,677 of CM040920.1, forward strand.
GCAAGAACCAATGAGGTTCATTCTTGTGTTACGCAACACTTTTGAGCTTCAGCAAGAACCAATGAGGTTAATTCTTCTCTTACGCAACACGTTTGGGTTTGAGGAAGAACCAATGAGGTTCATTCTGTGTTACGCAGCACGTTTGGGCTTCTGCAAGAACCAATGAGGTTCGTTCTCGTGTTTCGCAGCACATTTGAGCTTCTGTAAGAACCAGTGAGGTTCATTCTTGTGTTACGCAGCACGTTTGAGGTTCAGCAAGAACCAATGAGGTTCATACTCGTGTTACGCAGCACGTTTTAGCTTCTGCAAGAACCAATGAGGTTCATTCTCGTGTTACACAGCACGTTTGAGCTTCTGCAAGAACCAATGAGGTTCATTCTTGTGTTACGCAGCACGTTTGAGCTTCTGCAAGAACCAATGAGGTTTGTTCTTGTGCGTCAAGCAGGTTCAGTTGAGCTTCTGTTTATGTTCGCTGCTCAATGTTTATATGTGTAATATATGTGAAGCCTAAATTCAATATATTCATCATAAAAAAAGTGATTGTGTCTATTCAGAAAATTTGGACTAAACAGCTCAATTCATATGGATTAGTTTTACTTTTTGAAGCATAAAAGTGGTAATTGCATGGACTGTCAATGGAGGGACAGAAAGCTCTCAGATTTCATTTAAAATATCTTTATTTATTTGTGTTTCGAAGACGAACAGACGTCTTACAGGTTTGGAACGACGGCGGTGAGTAATTAATGACATCATTTTCATTTTTACATTTTTAATTGTGTAGTGTGTAGTAGACCTGCCATGTGTTCCGTTACCTGTAATATGTTTCTTTGTTTTTCATTTTATTAACTTTTTATTTGATATCTTAGTTGAACAATATTTGAAGGCTATAAAAAATATATGATTTACTTATAATTTAGTAGTATTAATAATTTCCTAATTTAAATTGATTAAATTTTTTTTATTTATTTTATTTTTTTTTATAGTTGCGATAGTTTTGCTATGGTACCGAAATTGATACCAATAACATTAAAATGTTACTGGTATTGGTACCGACTACTGAATTTTTGGTATTGTGACAATAGCTGAGACAAATGTGTGTTTGCAGGACTCACAGAGTGTGTGCGAAGCACTGCAATGATTTTGGACAGGGCCATGTTCCACAGCTCATCTGTGAAGGCTCTGGTCACCAGACCTTGTGTGGCGTGTAATATGTGATCTTCCACCACAAAGAACCTGCAAAGCATGATTACGTTTGGCATTACATGGTGTAAATCAACTTTGTAGATAAGAAAATGGACATACTGCCCTGCACATAAATAACTTCAGAAATAAATCCAGATTTTACTTACCCAACAATCTGATTAAAGTACTTCCTGTAGCCCTCCACTGTTTCATGCTGGAGTGAAAAACGTACAATTAAAGCATATAAAAACAAATAAAATCGATGGGATTGTTTAAAGAGTAAAGAATACTAACCATGTTAGATTGAGGCTGCAGTACTAGTCTTGCTTGTTTTTTCCTTTGCTTCCTATAGTAATTTTCAAACGTCTCTCTGTCTCCCTAAAAGAAGAAATATGGAATGAATGTAGGTTTAAATAACATATTAATATTTAATTTAATTTATACAAGAGCATTTAACTTTGGACTTGAACGGCATGTAATTGTGCATTTTACCCCAGAACAAATTTTATCTAGAATTTATCAAATTAGTTTCTGAGAACTGAACTGAAATCTTGTGTTGAAACCAACCCAGACTCATTGTACATACAGTATGTGACTCTTTTCAGTAAACATGTCAACAAGAGGTGACATTTTTTTCTCCATTAAAGGTTTGGGTTTGTAAGGCACTTTAGTTTTATAGCACTTTTGGTGCGCACCCGGGTTCGATTCAGAGTTCGGTTAGTTTTGGATGATGTGAACGCTGTCTTCCGAACTCGGCTGCGCACCCACGAACCGTACTCGAGTCTGCTTAAAAAGGGTGGTCTGGGGTTCGGTTCATGTGAACTCCGGTACGGTTCTGCTGATGTGAACGCAATTGTACTAAATCGCGGAAGTGAACCGCTATTAATGACGCATGATTTGATAAAAATGGTGTGTTTTGTGTGTGTTTCGCTCATTTTCCTGACATACTGCATACAAGGAGCTGTAAATCAAATTTCTGCTCATCTTCAACGTTCTTTAGAGCATTTGCAGTACATTCGCGGCAGATAGACGCCGTTACCTACTGAAGCTTTGGTAACAAAACCAACAGCACAAAAATATAAAAGTAAGGTGAGCAACGCTATTCATTTTGCCATCTTCTAGCTCGCCGTCATTACCAAGCAACGGGGTAAACAGCTGCTGCTTTGATGGCGCAAACGCACCCCGGTTCAGACCCAAATAATATAATATGAACAGTCCAGCGGGGGCAGGGGGAGGGGGAGCAATCGAACTCGGGTTTGGTCCAGGCAATCGACCCAAGTGTGAAAGCACCCTTAAACAGCCAAGTATGAGGAAAACACATGCCTGTGGGTATATTTTTGCAAAAGAATATTATGTTAAATGTAGCACATTTCACGGCACTTTCTAAGTGAAATGTCCAGTGACCGTAGGGCTGGGCGATATATCTCGAGATTGTACAAATTTTTACGGTATTCGATATATATCTCGATATGTTTGCAATTGCTTTTAAATGTAAAAAAAAAAGATTTTCTTTTGCCCCCATTAAAAACATCAAAAACTATTTAGATAGAACCAAATTAAATACAAAATGTTGACGTTTATGACAAAAACAGTGCTTTTTTCAGCTACACTGGGTCTATTTAACAGCTGCAAGTCAAGAAATAAATCAAAAATCAAATCTAAAAATAAAAGTCTTCACTCTATAAATTAACTATATGCTACACTGGTTCTTAATAAATATATTAAAGTTGTTTAGCCAAGCATGGGGTGGTTTTCTAATTTTCGTTGTTGTTTGATTAACATTAAATCACACAGAATATGAGGTCCGGCCCTTTAAGACCTCGACGGACCAAATTCATTGTAACACGATTTCTCACTCAACTCTGTGTACGTTCCACTGATCTATATAAATTATATAGATCAGTGGTACGTTCACTAAAGACATACACTACTGTGTTTACGTGAATACTTGCCAGCACGTGCATTTTTACCACTGAAACCCAATAATCCATGAAAGAACTGAATCCCGAACGTATGTTGTCTGAAAGGCGTGTGCGCGCGCTTCAGGTCAAAGTCGGGCAGCGCAAGCACGTCCTGCGCCGCGCTATTATTTCTCTCATGCGTGCATGTTTCTGTTGCTTTATATATATATTTAACTCTTCTGCTTCCGATGTTTAGTAAATGGTGGAAGCAGACCTCTGCGTTATCTGGTAATGTTATTTGGGAAAGTTTGCATGTTGAATTTGAAATATTCGATATTCACGATATTTTCAAATTTTACATCGCCGTCAAAATTATTGCGATAGTATAGCTAATATTCGATATATCGCCCAGCCCTAAATGACCGGTGCTAAAAAGCGTGTGAAATTTTCTCGGAAACAGTTAAAACGTGACTGTTGGTTGTTGTACAGTACATATCATGGTAGTTTGAAAATTAAATGTCCAGTGACTGGTGCTAAAAAATGTATGCTCTATTGTGTTTGAAATTAACATACCCTCTACACTAAATCTTACCCCAAACCAATAGTGTTAACAAAAGCAAAAAAACATTTGCTGAACAAATCATGCCATTTTAGCTTGCTTCTACAAGGCTTTAAGATCTTTTTTCAAAGGTGTCGTGACCCGCGTACCTAAGCGCTCCGCATCCCAAGTGAGCTTACTACATCAGAAAAGCCACATAAATGGATTTGGATATGGGATGAAAATATCAAAATGTGTACAAAATCATGCACTATGGTAAAGTGTTTTGAGGTCATAACATAGTATTGCGCAAGGAACTGCATTGAAATAAGTCATTTGACCTGTAATCATAATTGGTGAGAAAAAGGAATAGTTGCCGTTTTGCTGCCTCTAGTGGTCATTTTAGCTGGACGCTGCCTCAAAAGTATGTATAGTTAAGTTTTTGCAGTTTTTCAGAAATGTAGGCAGAGTCAAATAAACATCCAATAAGCACAGGGTTGGTTTATACATACAGCCTCTCTGAACGTTAAGCACCTCTCTCTGCATGGCTGAAGAGTGGCCCTCGGCCCCTGCCAGAACCTGTGAGCCCTCGGGTAGCACAGCGGTCAAAAGCGCTCGTGTTCTCATTAACTGAACCACTGAGGGGAAAGCGCTCGACTCATCCTACGCCCAGTGAATGCACCGCAGTTTGTGCACAATCTGAATGCCCAAGCGAAGAACTTTTTCACTGCTTTGTTTTTATGGCGAAAAGGGGGTTACTGCTCGGTCAATCCCATTAGATGCTGCAGTCTGACCCCTTTTGTTGGCGTGCTGATGGACTCTGGATTAGTTCTGACCAGATGAGCGATGGCACCAAGCGGTAACAAACTCGATCTCACCTCTCTATAGTTTGCGTTTGGTCTAAGGCAAAAATAATATTGATGGCACGACCGTCAAAACTCTGGAAATCCCTTTGCTTATTTAAGCCATTAATGTTTGAGGAGCCGCTTGGGAGAAAGCGTTTCAGTGAAAACGCACTGTCAACTCAGAGGCTGGGCGCCTATTAGAAACAGATCGACAGGAATGTTTCTCAATAAAACACATATTCTGTTGTAATGCATAACTTAAACAAGATTTCATAACATGTTATGAGATGGGCTGTAGTTATATTAGTTGTTCACTGTGTGCACGGCATGTCTGTAGTGAAGGAGACGCTGGGAATTACCAAAACAGTGTAGATGTGAAGACATCGGTAGACTGGTGAAAAATCCACCAGATCCTGCGCCGTCAAGACCTTAAAAAGAAAATGAACAAGGTTCAAGGAACATTTCTTGACCAGAGCGGCTTTGCTGATCAAACAACATATGCAAATATACAGATATAACAAAATATTCCTTCAAAATCAGTTCCTGTTAAAGGCATAATTCATTTATGAAACAACAAATTGCTGTTTACACCTCGTATAAACATGCATCTTGAAATTTATATTTATATACACCTCGTATTAACATGCGCCTTGTAATAAGACAGTAAGCTATTTTGCATTAAAATTGAGTATTTTACTAATACTTTTAATCCACACAAACACATTTTTTAAAATGTCAAATACACTGCCAAGCCAAAAAAAACATTGCTGTTTGGATTTAAATAGGCAAATGCATAAGAGTCTATGATTAGATCATTATTGCAGTGATTAATATATTTCCAACATATTATATGTTTGGCAAAAGTTCTTCTAACCCTAATTGATGGAGTGTGTAGCTTTTCATTTCTTAAACAACCATGTAGGAAATGTAGGCAGAGTCAAATATATCTAGACTCTTGCATTGTCAATACAAGATATTGACCAGAAACTGATGCACCTGTTGATGGATATAACATCACAACATATTTCCATCAAGGTGCGCATCAATTTTTAGACAACATCTTGTATTGACAAAGCAAGAGTCCAGCACTTTGTAAAGTCTCCTCCAGGACATCCCAAAGGCTTTTAGTGGATTTAAGGTCTGGACTCAGAAGAGCCAATTTATGTGTGAAAATTATTCTTCATGCTTCCTCCCAACCATTCGTTCACAATTTGAGCCTGATGAATCTTGACTTTGTCATCCTGGAATATGGCCATGATGTGTCTTCCTACATGGTGGTTTAAAAAATGAAAAGCTACACACTCCATCAATTCAGGTTAGAAGAACTGTTGCCTAACATATAACATGCTAGAAATGTGACTACGTCATACCTCTTCATCCATCTCCTCTTCATCTGCTGCCTCTGTGCTCAGGCCATTGTGATGGAGGGGTGTTCGGCCGTTCAGACCGTATAGAGGTTTGGCACAGCTCAGAGCATCCTGCTTCTGCACTGCACTGTTAAACGTACGGTGCTGCTGAGCCTGCGAGAACAAGGTGACAGAGAGAAGAAATGTAGACGCCTATGTACAGTAGTTTTTGGAGACTGGGTAAACCCAGACCGATCTGCTGCCGATTTGATTTCGCCCTGCAGCTCAGGCTGGAAACCTGTACATTGTTTTATCCTGCCTCTGTTACAAATTTGCAGGGACCAATGACAAACCGGCTTATCCACCTGGCAGGTTTAACACAATGACGGATAGAGAAGCAATGGATCGTTGGTCTGATTGGTTGAAGGACAATCCAATTGCGTACAGAGTCATTTTAACTTTGCCCGTTGATCACACATCTTGTGGTCTGATTGGTTGAAGGACTATCCAATTTCGTGCAGAGTCATTTGAACTATGCCCGTTGATCACACCTCTTGCTGTAGAAAATACAGAGCAGACTCCCCAGACCAACGTTCATTCTTAAAAGATTGAGCTTGGTCTAGTGATAGCCAGACAAGTAGTTATGTTCAATTATTGAACAAATCTATCTTTTAAGTCGGTAACCAGTTGAGAACCAGTTCGAACTAAAGTTTTAGATAACCTCAGAAAAATTTGGTGCCATGCAAGAAACGTGAGCGCTACTTCGGATGAATGTTTTAGATCATCAACTAGGAACTAAAGTTTGATGTTAAATTTAAATTTAAAGTTAAATTCTGGTTAAAAATAACTGGTTTTACTGGCTACCAGCTTGAAAGATTTGTTTAAGAATCAAACTTTACTAATGTACAGCATCCCAAAGTCCATGGCTACCGTCAACTGTTTGATTACCAACATCCTTTAAAATATAGTCTTTTGTGTTCAATAGAAGAAAGAAGCTCATACAGGTTTGGAACAACTGGAGGGTGAGTAAATGAAGACAGAATTTTCATTTTTTGGTGAACTATCCCTTTAAGAGGTATAACCAGTTTAGATGGAAAGGATCTCAAGCTGACTAGTTGAAGAAGTTACTGTAGCATTACCCATTAATATACATGATACATGATTTAAAACAGGTGATTCCCCGGAGGTTTGAAATTTAGTGGCTCCACATAAACATTTTTCACTCATTGTGACAACTAACGATAAATAAAAAATAAAATAAAATAATCCCACCTGTCTCATTGCGGTTTCACCAATCTTGTCAGAGTGTTTTCGGATACTCTCCAAGAAGTCTTTCAGGTCAGACATGGAGATATCCTTAATCTCCTCTCTGAGTTTAGGAAGTGTCTCAGCCATAATTTGGCAGAACCTGTACTGGCTCACTCTGGGAATATAAATGTTTTCTAGCTGCTCCATGGTTTTCAATGCAGAGTAGTATCTGAAATGGAAAAGATTCATGTCAGTGACCACTTTTACTAGTCCATAAAAGATAAATCCCCTTTAAAATCACTGAAATTTCTGAATGACAACAGCAATATGATGATCAATAAAGAGTAAGATGGGATCAATATTCTTTAAAAAAGGAAAAATCTGGGTAACTTTTTAGGGTTGTAACAATACATTTATATAAATTGCTATTATTTTTCACAAATGAGTAACGATATGATATATATGTGCAAGAAAAATTTTACTGAGCAAAATATTTGACAGGTTTTTGACAGATCATATCATGACTAAACATTCGATCTATAATTGGCAGAGTTTTCATAGTTAACTACAGACTATCTATGGCTATTAAGCAATTTTGCAACTTTGCTGCATTAATATAAAGTGTCTGGGTGTCACAGATGGGCATTTATCATCACTGTACAACAACACTACCACAACAAACTTAGGGAAGAATAGACTGAATAATATAAGTATATTGTTAAGACATTTGACCTGTAATCATAATTGGTGAGAATATATATAAGTACTTATAATATAATATAATATAATATAAGATACGCTGCATTCTCATTTAATTTGAATGAGAGACGTCATGCGTAACAAAACTGAATTGTGGGTTCCGTTGCGTTGCGTCACTGGCGTTGCTCGCGGCAACTTTTCAAGTGCCAATGCAGGCGTCAGCCAATCAGATTGCCTATGCAAATAGGCCCTTGCCCTAGCACAGACGCTAGCCAATTGCATTCATGCAACACGGGAAAAGTAATATGATTGGCTATTGTCACTATGGCGGTCGCGCTAGTGTGAATGCACCGTTTATTAAAGGCTTGTGTTCTCCACACACATTTATCTGAATTTTTTACAACTTGCCATCTATATTCACACCAAAGAATTTTTGTTTTTAGACATGGGCTCAACGATAATCTTGTACAATGTATGATTGTGCCTGTCCATATTCAACGTATTAATACATTTATTAACTTGTACCACACTAGCTGGTGCCTCTGAATGCTCCCTGACCTCACCGCTCTGAAGTGCGCGTGTGTCCGTGTGGAAGGCCAAAGTGGCGCCCTTCCCAGCGAGTGTTACATGTGAACTGCGAAAGAATCCCTGCCTGATTAGACCATGTCCCAGCCTAGTCATTAGTGTGCAGTGGCGGCACACAGATTAATGGAAAAACACATTGCACTAATTGCCTCAATTTGGAGGAGGCCTGTCATGGGCCTGCCGGTACAGGGCAGTGCTGTGAAGAAGGGCACACACAAGGTCAATTGTCTTCGCGTTTGAACAGTTTATTTATTCATGATGTGTTATGACTGACTAAGTAGACATTAATGGACAAAGAAGGGTCATTATTTTCAAGTTCAACGTGACCTTACATTCATCCCTTCATTCCAGGAGAAAAGACCGAACACTTCTTCATGAAAGGGGTTTGAATGCGTTTTAGCTGAATTATAATAATTCAATTGATTTCAGCAAAACACTAGCACTTTCCACAAACTCCTTTTCTTTTTTAAGTAAAGGCACACATATCATCTAATCAAAACTATTAGATATCTTACATAAATTACTATAAAACTATAACTTTTTTGATTATAATCAAACAACATGAAAAATAGATAACTTCTAATGATAAATGAAGAGTTCCAATGTCTGCTCAATTCATTATAGAATTCACATATTTCATTGCTTTGGGTGCAACCATCACGATATCACCCTATTTCAAAAAAATTATTTGTGCCTGCAAGGAAGTGACATAATTTGGACCCTTTCTACAGCAAGCTGCAAACAGTCATTTATTTTTAGTCATTCATTTTTCTCAAATTTACACTAATTGTAGTTTTTACTACATTCATCAAGCTCATTCATTCAATTATTATGAGTATGAGTATTCATTTTCCCCCCTTTAATAGGGAATAGGTATCAATAACTAACAACCAACCTTTTTCCTAAACAAGCCTACTTAATGACAACATTAAGTGACTAAATCGGCAACCTTGCTGATTGTAAATTCTTTGTACACATTTAATTTAATGTTCATTTAATTTTTATTTCTAGAACATATCAAATCCTTCAAATAATATTTTAAACAGCAAACCTCAAACTTAACTCAAATAACCTCATATAATATTTAATTGCATGAGGTGGATGAAAAACAGTGTCTGAAGGTTCAGCACCTTTTGCTGAACTCCTTTTGGAAGAGTTTTACACCCATTTCATCATCATTAATGACTATGACTGATTTGCAATAAAGATAAAAACTCTGAGTAATATGTTACCTTTTCGAATCAAGCTGCTCCTTCAATTTGCTGTACATTTCCAGGACTGTAAAAATGTAAATAAAGGAGGTTAATATAGTGGGAAAAGACATTGTATTAAAAAGTAAATCAAACTGAAACATTTTGTTCATTCAGTGTACTGAAACCACTCTATAATTCCTAACTGTATTTATCTAGAACATCATCCAATAGGTTTCTTTTCTATTGTTGTATTAAGCTTTTTAAGTCAGAGAGACAGTGAAATATAAACACAGAGCACTGTTTAATGAGGACCTGGACTCATTACTGTAATAAGAAACCTGGGAACATTCACATTTACAGTTTCCTGATTGTTTTTAATAGTCTTTTGATAAAATCTCTAGAGTGGTTTGCAGGCCATACGGCGAGCGCCTTTCGGTTACGCGAACGCGCCGTCTCACCGGGAATGCAGAGCTGCAACTTCTCCACTGTAGTGGCCATGTTTCTCTGTTGAACCCGGCAGCGGATGACCTCCTCCGTTTGGGCCGTCACCTTACATAAGGGAAGGTCAAAGAGTGTGAAGCCCTCTCAATTAACGAGACAGTCCACTCTGCGCTATTGTCTGATAATCGACATTCTTTTCTTCTGCCCATATAACGGCAGACATGCTAACAAAGCCAGACTGTGCCATACCTCCCGTCCGGCGTCTTGAAGTCTTCGATTGGTGTCACTCACTTGGCCCTTAAAACATAATATCACTTTTGTTAGACAAATAAGCCCACAATTCCCTGTTGTAACTGCTCACCCTTGTAATCAGATCATACTTCATGAAGAGTCAAGAACAAAGCCATGCAAATTCAAATTAAATGTGCAGCGGGAACTTGAACTTTTGGTCAGTAGGGAGCTTTTATGGCCGGTAATCACTTCTGACAGCCCTTTCTAACAGATTCTGTGACAAACTTCTCAATTTTACTTGGGATTTTTGAACTTTGGTTGTTCCTCTGGCTCTGTCAAACAATTCAAATCAATGACCCAATTGACCATTGGTCCCTTGTTGGTAACTTCAATGAGCTCTATGTGCCATTCATTGTCTGGGGTAAGGAGCGGATAGCATTTTCTGGTAATTAAACATTCTTTTTTTCCCCTTCTTTTTTCGGCTGAACACAAACGATGGGTGGCTGATTAACATCAAATGTGAAGACCTCCAGTATAGTGCCCCAGGTGCAGGGACCGTACGACCGCAGACTTTCCCACATATTAAGTCTCATTAGGTCATCGTAATATGGAACCGCTTTTTGAGTTTATTAAAAATCTAATTTATTCGTGAACAAAGAAGACCCAGCGACCTCATTGATGCCGTATGTGCTCTCTTGTTATCTGAATATGCTTTATATAATGTGGTTCTAATTACGAGGATTGGTGAGCCACTCCTGTGCCGTTTGGTCACCATATTTCACTCTGGGAAGTGGAAAGGGAGCTAAAGAGAATTGGCGTGCAATTCCAGTCCGAGGTCTGAAGCGCGCTGCTGGACCCCATGAACGTGCATTGACCGATCCAACCTAGATGAAAGCTAGACGCGATGGGCGCCTCTCCATCCAATGGGAGTTTGCGCAAACCAACAATAGCACAATAACTATAAAATTCAATTGTGCATTCAAACTTTGTTCTGGAGAATGGTTCTTAACCTTTCTTACATATAATTTCAAGGCAACATAGTCTACTGTAGAAGAATGTATATGAACTGTCATGCAACAGCCTTTTTAAAGGTTGATACGGTCTAAACATGCTTTTGAAATGAAATACCCCTCAATATGGACAAAATACCTAAAAGCCATTAACAACATTATGCACAAACAATATTGAGAAATAATTGCTTTATGTCAGTTAATCATTGTTAAAAGACATGTCTTTTACATTGTTTTTTCACTAATTGAACACAAGGAATAATATTTTATATATTATTTTCTTTTATACACTCCCGTTCAAAAGTGAGGGGTCAGTAAGATTTTTATTTTTTATTTTATTTATTTTAATAAGATTATTAGTCTTATTCAGCAAGGGCACGTTTAAATTGATCAAAAGTGACAGTGAAGAAATGTTACGAAAGATTTCGATGTAATTTTCTTTCTTTTTTTAAATGCTATTCTTTTGAACTCTCTATTTATTAAAGAATCCTAAAAAGAAAATCTATCCCAGTTTCCACAAAACTATTAAGCAGCATAATTGTTTTCCACATTGATAAAAAATAAGAAATGTTTCTTCAGCAGCAAATCATCTTATTAGGATGACGTCTGAAGGATCATGTGACACTAGACTGGAGTAATGATGCTGTAAAACTCAGATTTTTAAATATCCTCTACTACATTTATTTAAAATTGTAATAATATTTCACACTATTACAGATTTTACTGTATTTTTCATGAAAGAAAATGCATCCTTGTTAAGCATAAGAGACTTACTGCAAAAACATTTACAAAATCGTACAGACCCCAAACTTTTGAACGGTAGTGTACATGTAGCAATATAAAAATAAGAACTAATATTTACTTACATGTATTTCTTATTACAACATTTCAATATGTAAAAATGCCAGAAGGACTAACAAAGCATTTTGAATTGATTTAATCACAGAAATATTCACATAATTTTGGATTGCCAGCTAAATCTGTGAATAGTTGTGATTATTCCTTTTACCACCAGCCCTGTTCAGCATAATGCTATATTATACAATCTGATACTATTATAAGACCATAGTATTGTCACAATATATAGCAAGGAAATAACATTTCTCAATATTAATGAATGGCAATTTCTAATCCTTAAAATTATTTTGAACGTGATCTCCACGCACCATCAGTTTCTCAGCATCCGCTCGGACTTTCAGCAGTTCTGTGATGGCGTCCACGAATCCCTGATGATGGAAGTTGCACATTTTCTCAATCTCTCTGTCATGGTTGCGTATTCTTGCATCAAGTTTCTCCATAAACCTTTTGTGTGCGTTGGGCTGATCATCGTAAACGGACCTATAAAACAAACATCAAATTAATCCATTAAACTATTTCAAACAACAAAGAAACTTTCTTTGAAGTGTCCCAGATGTCTTCATGAACAAAGAGAGATGTGTCAATGGTGAATTTAATATTTTTACATTTATAAACCCTTCAAAACGATTTGTATTTCAGCATGAATGGTTAATAAATGTCATCAACAAGAATACACTTTTTGTGGAGAAGCACCACTACAGAAAATTTTAAACTTCTATAATTTTAATGTAATTACAGGACAGAAACACACTTGGCGCTAATGTCCACACCTTGCGTTTCCCCTTCAGATAACACACACTCATCTTTCAATACTCTGCAGGTGGTGTTCTCAATCTAAGAGCATGTGTGTATCAGTAGCTGTGGTAGCCTGTGTACAGCAGTGAGAGCTGGCGAAGTGAGGCCAACAGATGGGCCGCTTCTTCAGTGTGCTGTGAGATCACAGAGTGTCTTGCCCTCCTCACTGCTCCAGATGGCCAAGAGAGCCGTCTCGCACAGCGAAGAAGAACAGTCCGAGATGATTCAGGGTCTGCACTCTCTTCCTGACACAGACATGAAGTTCGAAGGGAACTGACACTGTACAAGTGCCGCATGAATTATCATTTATAAATCAACATGAAACTATGAATAGACCTCTTTTATTTCTCTAAAGTAATGAATTTCAAAGCTAAACAGTATGACGTTAAAAATGTTCTTTTTGGGGGGACTTTTTACCCATTTGTGATCGACTGTACTCAGAAAAGTTGTATAAAATGGATCCATGAAAAATCTAAGGCAGAAAAAATGTCTCCTATAAATTAAGAGAGACAAAGATATTAATGAAATATGTTTAAGACAATATTTTAACAAATTTCTTTGTTACAATGCAGGTTTATTAGAGTTAACAAAACCCATAAAATAATCATATATATGTTATACATGAGAAAATGTAGCTGCATTTGTATTTTAGGAAGTGAGTCCCTCAAAAAAGGATTGTAAAAAATGTAAAATGTAGATTTTTTTTATTTTTGGCCATGAACATTGAGTGAAAGCCATTGGGGGATGTGGGGTAGATGGGGCTGGATGGCGGATGCACCAATTGTTCTCCAAGTGCGCCATCCTGTGGACAACAAGGGATGCATGTTGAATCGCTGATGCACAAATATTTTATCCAAACCAGCCCCCATAGATCAGTGTGCCAGAATTTACACTAAACATGAAGCAGTTACTCAACACAAGTAACAAATGTGATGTACACAAGTAATCCTAAAAATCAAACACTAAAATTCATTAATAGTACCATGTATTGAATAGACCCAGTCCTAACAACATGTTTTTTGATAGTTTTTATGGATAATTTAATTTATTTAAATTATATCTCTTTCATGTGTGCAAATATAAATCATATATAGAATAAAAATAAAATACATTAGCCTAAAAACATTTTATCCATATTGTTAAAGTGCTTCTATACAAAAAAAATTATCTTTCATTTTCTCATAATATACACTTGCAGAGTCACCTCTTTTTGCACAGATTCTGAAATGGTTCAATGAAGTATTTATGCTCTAAACCCCTCCTTTCAGAAAGCCTACTCTGCTCTGATTGGTCAGATGGCTCGGTCTGTTGTGATTTGTCTACAGCTTACTGCGTGTGTAGAGGCTACTGTTACTGCAGAGGCTTCCTCAGCACTTGATATTACACACTGATACGAACAGTAACAATGGCGTCGGTATTTTGGAGAGTATTTTGTCGACAACACAAAACAAACTCTTCCAGGCCTCAGCTACAACTACAGTGTTTGTGGGTAGGTCAAAGTTGTGTGAAGCAGCCAATGAAGACCGATTATCGCGTAGGACCTTTTTCTTACATTAGTTAACCAAGTATTAGTTTGAGCTGAAGTATCGATAATTGTGTAATTTCACTGCCATTTAAAATGTCTTATTTTAGTTACAAGCCTACACTATGGCCCTATCCCAAATGGCACACTGTTCACTGTGCACTTTCGGTCTTGTGGACTTACAATGGCCGCTGCGTGCGTGTGTCCGTTAAGTCCTCAAGACCGTAGGGTTTCCCATTCATCATTTAAGCTTAAAGCTCGTGCCCATGAGCGCCCCCTTTGCGGCTGCTATGCGGCCTCGATGGGCACTTCAGCTGAGCCCGCAAGTTCGCGAGCTACGCAGAGGACCTTTACCTGGCATTCAAAGCGGCATTACGTCATGAAAGAGCGGTCTCAGAGGAAAACAGTGAGGATTTAGGGCGCCATTTGGGACAGGGCCTATATTACCAAAAGTATTGGGGCACACCTCCAAATCATTGAATTCAGGTGTTCCAATCACTTCCATGGCCACGTGTATAAAATCAAGCACCTAGGCATGCAGACTGCTTCTAGAAACATTTGTGAAAGAATGGGTCGCTCTCAGGAGCTCAGTGAACTCAAGGTACCGTGATAGGTTGCCACCTGTGCAATAAGTCAGTTTGTGAAATTTCCTCACTACTAAATATTTTACGGTCAACTGTTAGTGGTATTATAACAAAGTGGAAGCAACTGGGACACAAATCAGCAACTCAGCCACGCAGTGGTAGGCTATGTAAAATCACAGAGCGGGGTCAGTGCATGCTGAGGCGCACAGTGTGCAGAAGTCATCAAGTTTCTGCAGTCAAAAGCTACAGACCTCCAAACTTTTTGTGGCCTTCAGATTAGCTCAAGAACAGTGCGTAGAGAGCTTCATGGAATGGGTTCCCATGGCCGAGTAGCAGCAACCAAGCCTTACATCACCATGCGCAATGCAGCGTGGGATGCAGTGGTGTAAAGCACGCCGCCACTGGACTCTAGAGCAGTGGAGACGTGTATTCTGGAGTCACCAATCACGCTTCTCTGTCTGGCAATCCAATGGAGGAGTCTGGGTTTGGCGTTTGCCAGGAAAACGGTACTTGCCTGACTGCAATGTGCAAGTTTGGTGGAGGGGGGATTATGGTGTGGGGTTGTTTTTCAGGGATTGGGCTTTGGCCCAAGGAACTCTTAATGCTTCAGCATACCAAGACATTTTTGGGAACAGTTTGAAGATGTCCCCTTCCTGTTCCAACATGACTGAGCAGTGCATCATAAAACCATAAACACACTCCTAAACCTTGTGGAAAGCCTTCCCAGAAGAGTTGAAGCTGTTATAGCTGCAAAGGGTGGATCAACTCCATATTAAACCCTACAGAATAAGAATGGGATGTCATTAAAATTCATGTGCATGTAAGGGCAGAGTCCCAAAACTTGGCAATATAGTGTACGTAGGTTTGTGCAGGAAGTGAGACTGGAATTACTGACGGCTCATTTCAGGCAGTTCAGAATTGGTTCTTTCTAGAAAATAAATTCTATTTATCTCACTTTGATCTTTGAAACTTTGCAGACCTTTTACATTCATGAACAGCTATAGAACGCACTACATGACCAGTAATATCCGAAAAAGCACAATAGGGGCGCTTTAAAATACAAGATAAATAAGCAGAACAAAGTGTGATGACAGTGTTAGGCTAAGCTTCCTTGTTTTAAAGAGGGGACTGCCTTAACTGAAAACGCAAAGGAACTCGTTACAAAACATTATGAATAATGATGAGATTAATAGACTCAAGATGTCCCTGATTTACTCTGAACATTTGTTGAAAGAATCATTCAGAAAGGATGAATGGCTCGTCACTCTATGACTCTGATGTGAGTATCAGCCTGCAGAAGCAGGTGCTTCCTCTGTTTACAGGTGTGGTTGTGTCAAAGGAAATTTTGCTTTGAAATTACTTCATGAGGCATACTGGAAAGAAATGCAGCATCTGAACAGTGGCAGAAATTAGCATGGGGTCATATGAAACGAATGGCATTAAATGATTTTAACCTAAACAAATAAAGATATTCATAACAACAAATTAGCAAAGTCTTGGATGGCTCACAGCTAATAAAACCGCCAGCTGGCTCTCGGATGCATCAGATGCCAACAAGACAGTTCGGATGAAATCCAGGTTGCCATTGGCAACACGGCCTCAACGTCTAGACTGTGAATGGCAACCTTTAAAACGGCACAACTACACAATGTTGCTAGTACGGAGTGATTTTTACCACAATGTGATGCAATTGCTAGGGTGTTCTGAGTGGCTGCTAGCAGGGCTCAGAAACCAGATTTGAAATGCTTACAAAATATTTCCAAAATCTATTTATTTTCTAGATAGAGGAAATGATGAGCGAACACCAGATTTGTTTTTCAATTGTCCACAAGAGGGCAAAAGAATATAAACCAAACAGCTCCTGTGTTTATTTCTTGTTTTTGTCAATGTTTGCTGTGTGATGAAAATAACCTTTATATTAGGTTGTCAAATATTCATTAATGTTGAGTCAACCGTACTCTGCCATATACTGTACACACACATTTAAATGTGCCAACAAAAATATGAAATCTTTCTCTGTTGTGAAAACAATATATTTAATAATGTGAATTGTTTAATTTTAAGTTTATGTTAGTATAAATCAGATTAATCTAATTTAAAATGTGTTTGGTTGTCAATTAACATACTATAAAGTACTTTTGTTTACCGGTGTTCATTCACTGTTTGGCTTCAGCTCATGCAGCTCAAACTGGTCAATAGAGTGCATTAGAGCCCACTAAGAACCTTTTCCATTCATTTTTCCCATAAGGATTTTTTAAAAGTCTTTGTTAAAGCAATTTTATAAGCTATGAACCAAACCAACCAGCTACGAGGTGACTTTTAACCTAACAAACTTTAATTTGAAGCAAAACGTATTTGAAAACAGACTAAGATAAAAGACTGTGTACTTCATGGCTTTAATGAGGGAAAGATCTACAATCCCATGAAGGATTGGGAACGACAGAGTGCTTTCACACTAGCACTTTTGGTGCGCACCCGGGTTCGATTAACTAAATGATGACGTATGACTCGATAAAACAATGTGTTTGTCCTCATTCACTTCCCTGACAAGCGCGTGACTGATGCACTGCAAGTGGAAAAAACGTACATTTCTGCTTGCCTTCATCAGAAATTGACTTAGCTGAACACAAAACGCTGTGCTTTTGTAAAATATGGAAAACAATCAGGATGCACTTTTTGACGTCTCGGTCTCAGTGAACTTGAGTGTCACAAAAATGAACGGACACTCAGCGTATACCATATCTATAGAAAGATTGTAATCAATATGAAACATGCATATAGGCGCATCCACTACTGCTGAGATGAGAGTCAGCATTGACGACTTATTCTCTGCAGCTGAAAAAAACACAGAAAACACTATCAATAAATTATTCAAAAGTTTAAACAGTCTCCTTCTGCTTTTTCAGGACACGCTCATAATCATTACGTTTGCCGGTACATTGTGGCGGGAACACGCAACAAAGGCAATGTTAAGAAGAGGAACAGTTGTTGTAGTAGAGCACATTCAGGAGTCTGCTCAAGCTGCGGCATCCGTCTTTTCACATTTATTGCAATACAGTACGTAACACAAATGCAATAGCATGTCAAAAGCAATATGTTATACCAGTAATTAAACTAAACTATACCTGTTCTATCTACATGCAGCATATTCTCTGGCTCTGTAGGCATCTTACAACAGTTTCCACACGAGCGATTTATAGATCATCATGACAGAATATGCTAATCAATGACTTCACATCAGCTACATAAATTCAGAAACGTCATGTTGCATTCTACATGTTGTCACTTCTTCTTCAGTCTCTTCAAAATCATTTTCAGTGCATGTCCGACTAATCGCTTAAATGAACAACTACTATTCGACTAGAAACAATTTTAGTCGAGGGCAGCCCTACTGAATACTGTGCGATACTGAAGAAATAATATTCTCTTCTGCGTGTTTTTGCTCTTGAACAGACAAATACACACACAGACAAAAAAATCTCAAAATATCCTTGTAAACACAGTCTGTTATATCTTAAGTGAACGTAACAGTTGACAAAGAAAGAATTAACAAAATTTAATCCACTCGCGCGTCCACAGTGAATTGGACGTGTGTATAAAGCGAGTGTTTGAAGCGAAATAGACGCACGTTCAAGGCACTCCAGGAGCTGCGCCTGAATGAAAGGAGAAATAAATATACAAATATTTATTTAAAGTTGTTGAATATATCTATAGAAACAAAGTTGTTTAAGTATATATATATATATATATATATATATATATATATATATATATATATATATATATATATATATATGCAATAAACTTTTTGCAGAAAATCTCATAAGAAAAATGAATCACATCCAAAATAAAAGTGTGTACTGTGTTTAATTATTATGTATATATAAATACACACATGCATATATATATTTAAGAAATACTTGCATGTATATAACATTTTTTTATAAAAATATATAATTTTTCTCCTAAATTTATACATGCATGTGTGTGATATATATATATATATAAGGCCTAGGCCAACTAAGATGTATTCAGCTTTACAAATCACTTTGCCCTATTTTTTTTTTACATCCATCCCTTGTGCGGTTACCTGGTCATCCCTTTCCTGCCACCCAGATGGAAAATGCTGAGGGCCAATTTCTATTGAAAACACGCAAAGCTTTCTAAAAAAAAAAAAAAAAAAGAATTCGGTACCCACTTCCACTGCCTTTCAGAAGGTCATATTACACACCATAATGGGATATCCTTTCAGCAAATCTGCACACACGCACACAGAACTACTATCAGCAGAACCATAGCCACAATGAGTTTCCTCCTTCCTGTTATTGAATTCAACAGACCAAAGAGCGGCAAGTTCCGGACAACTGCCAGGAGGTACTGAAGGAAAAAGAAACACAGAGCGAGTAAAAGTCAAGCCTCTTCATTTACAGCTCAAACACAAAACACTAAAACACAGAACATTATACATCTACAACTACTGCCACAGGGTAATTCATGAAACCAAACTACACCCTTTTGTAACACAACCTTGAAGTGTCAATAACTGTGTTTACATGCACTTTTAAGAAAAAATTGCAAAAAGCAGCATTATGAAACATCATGTAAATATGACCGCCCTTGTTCTAATGCTGTTTAAAGTCCCATGTCACGTGATGAAAAATCTAGTTTTTAATGTTGTTTATATGTCTATGTGTTGTTTTTGTGTTGTTTATATTTTTCTGTTGATATGAAAAACCGGTTAGATTTAGCAATATAGCAGGTGAATTATGAACTATGAACTATATGCCTTTCTCCGCTGATGTTTTAAGTTGTTTAAAGCGTTTCTAAGGACAGAACATGTGAAGTCACTTGTTCTTTCCTTAGTACTGAAAGTACTTTAAATAAAATCCACCCATGGAATATGCAAAAAAGGTGCAAGGCCTGGTTGAGCTGCCAACACTTTTCCAAAACTCATTTGTTTGACCTTCCTAAGGCTGATGAACTTAAGAGTGGTTAAAATGTATTTTAAAAACTGTTCCTGAACATTATAACCCCAGTATTGTTGTTAGAACCGCTTCCAGAACCACAATGCAGGCTACGCACAAAAGCTTCTCCTGAAATGGAGCAGTTCCCACTTTGTCTGGACAATCTTTTGTTTGTGGATCACAACGTATAAGTATGTCTTATTTCTAGTTGCGTTTTCTATTAAAGGGTAACTAAACCCCTGTTCACAGCTTAACTCCACCCACTGGCAATATTTGAAAAATGCTGGAAAAGTGGGCAGAGCCCAGCGGAGACAGAGGGGACGAGCCGAGCAGCCGACGAAAATTCAACTGCAGTAGCCACAGTTCAACCTTAAGAGGGCAGCACTCAGATGTTTTTACACCATATATTATAGAATTAAAACTTATGTCAAAACTTTTACTTGAATCAAAGAACAGCACTAATAAAGCCCCAGTCTTGGAGATCATCAACTAAAAAAAGTTGTTGTAGGGTTTAATTACCGTTTAACAGTTCCAATTTTACGTTTCATGTTGTTGCTCCAATGTAAACAAAGGGCAACGCTTTGCCTCTGCTCACCTGCTTGTCGACATTAGTGTTGATATAGAGTTTACAGACGCGTTTGTAAAGGTCAACTGTCTGGTCATCTGTGGATCAGTGTGTAACAACTGTCTGCGTCTGTTGCCGTAGGTCGAGTTTGTTTTTACCCTACCGAACATGTTGTTGGGTCGCGGAATGTCTGAGCAGTGTGGTATTATTTTCCAACAAACGGCAAGAAACTCTGACGTAATCTGACCTGGACCCGTTGCCATGACGATGAGGCAAGTCTCTTGACTGCGTGCATCCTTGTAGAGACAATGGCAGGTTTCTGGACAAATCAGAAGACAATTCTAGAGAAAGAGCAAGGAGATATGCACGAGGGCACACTGGACAAAGTTGGAGTGCGCACGCGTAAAATCTGAGCGAGAGCAGAGCCATATTTGAAAGTCCATTAAGTTGTGCTAGTGAAAGAAATACACCTGCGAGTGGAGAGATTTGTTACATGGATGCACTCTCGTGTTACAATAATGCGCTCTTGACATTTAACGCAATAAAAATTGCATTACGCTGCATTCACATGGGGCCTCTGCGTTAAAGCTTGACGGAGGGCGTGGCTGAAGCTTGGCGCTGATGCATCACATGTCTTCTCTTGGGTTGCATGAGCGCAACTGGCTAGCGTCTGCTATAGGGTATTTACATAGGACGATCTGATTGGATGACGTCTCGGTTGGCGCAAAAAAGTTGAGAAATCTTCAACTTTTGCCGCTTGCAGCACGAGTGAAGGGGCGTGACGGAACCCACAAATCAGTTCGCAACGCATGACATCACCCATTCAAAGTAAATGAGAAGCACTAACGCTGATGCCCCGTGTGAATGCAGCATTACGGTTTGTATTACCCATAGACTGTAAAAAATATGGACGTAGTGTCTGACGTCACCCATAGGTTTCTGAAGAACGCGTTTCTGAAGCCTAAAGTATGGCCGAGCTGGCGTTGCCATCTTTGAAGCGCGTCATCGCGTCACTCCCGGATAACAGAAAATGGGCAAAGAGGCGGGGCGTGTGCGGAGGTGAGGTGACACGTGACTAACAAACAATAGATAAATGGCTACCCACCTGCCACTCAAAGTGGCCACGCCCTTAATTATGCAGAACTTTAAGGCTTAATATAATGTAAACAAATGCGCTATAAAAATTCACCCCCTCAGAGTTGTCATGAAGGGAAAAACTAGCCGCTTAGACCAAAACTAGAATTTGTACCAGGCTGTAAACATGTTTTATTCTGCTGTAAAGTTGGGCATTTTAACATGGGGCTCAATGAGATTCTGCTCCTTCTGGAGCCTGTCCCTAGTGGCCAGTCGATAAACTGCAGTTTAATCCACTTCCGTATTGGCTTCAAGAGAGACCGCGGGAGGTTGCCGCTTGGTATTACCATAGTTTTCCGACAAGTATCATGATTAAATGGTGAATAACTTTGTATCTAAAATGTATAAGGAAATAAAAATAAAATAATAAAACATACCACTCTGAAACGGCCTGTGAAATCCATGCTTGCAATGTCTGTGCATGAAGGTAATTTTAAATAAGCAATTCTGTTAAGAACGAATAAACATGATTTAGTTTTCGTTTTTTATTTTCATGTAAAAATTTAGTCCGTAAACCGGTTCAGTGCCCTGGTGCCAGACTTTGGTTAATATTCGAAACGAAAATTATATATTTTTTTATTAAATCAAAATATTTTAATGAAACCTGAGAGGTTTCTGTCCCTCCATTAAAAAGCCAGTACACTATGTTTGTTATACCATATTTTTATGTTACTTTTTACTTGATGGTTACACCTCTTGTCCTTTTTAGTCATGAAATAAAAAAATGATGAACAATTAATTTCAATCTGATATGACTTTGATTCAGTGGGGAAAATCGGTTGCTCCAAAATCCCATTTTTTTAATCTAATTGACTGCCAAATTTAAACAACCCAAAAGCTGAGGCACATCATGATAAAGCACTTTCCCTGCACACATTTGATAAACAATGGGAAATTGTTAAAAGCAGGTGAAGTTTCCCTTCAAAGACTTGATAACATCTGTGGAATGAGAAAATACAGCTTTCGTACTTGTAACGATCAGTGTGAATATCAGTACAGAACATGTGGCCTCAGGACATGTCGCACATGCTGGAATGTCGACAAATTTGCATGTCCAGAAGATCTGCTTTCTAGAGTCCTTTATCAACAGCTGGTTTGGTTAACATACAAATGAATGAATCTCTCACTATCGTCACATAATTCAATATCATAAGATCAACTGTGTAATATAAGCCATCCAGAAATTATGTTACATAACAGAAGAGTCCAATTTCTAATTCACAACAAATTGCAAAGGGAATTATGGCTTCCAGAAGTTTGATTTATATACCTAAATGGCTACTAGTATCTTGAGTTTTCTGACAATGTTTCATATTCAGATATAGATCTGAGCATGTTTACAATTTTTTCATTCTTGAAAAACTCTTTTCACAGGGAGAACAAAAATGCTCAGAGCATGCACTCAATCACAATTTCTACTTTGATCAAGCCAAAGACCTCACAATGAGATTCAGCGGAATCAAAAATCTAAAATTAAAGCTAAAAATCTCATGATGGGATACAGCCATGCTCTACTGGAATAAAAAAACAAACAAACAAAAAGTCATGTCAAGATCATGATTTCACAACAACACAAATTCCAATGAAGTCAAAGATGTCATCATGATATTTTATTAGAATTTGTGATTTACTGAAAAGCTACTGAAATCATGATTTCATCAGAAATCATAAAGCCAAAGACATCAAGACAGTCGCAGAACGCAGCTGAGCACTACTGAAATCATGTTGTTGTTGTTTTTAAATCATAAAGCCAAAGATGACATCATGACAGAATGCAGCTGGGCGCTACTCAAATCATGATTTTATCAGAAATCATAAAGGCAAAGGACATCATGATGGAATGCAGCTCAGCACTAAATAACTAAATAAATAAATAATAAAAAAAATATATATATATATATATATATATATATATATATATATATATATATATATATATATATATATATATATATATATATATATATATATATAGAATCCATAAAGCCAAAGACATCATGATGGAATGCAGCTGAGCACTACCGAAATCATGTTGTCTTTTCGCAAAGCCAAAGTTATCATGACAGTACACAGCTGAGCACCACCAAAATCATGATTTCATCAGAAATCATAAAGCCAAAGACATCAAGACAGTCGCAGAACGCAGCTGAGCACTACTGAAATCATGTTGTTGTTGTTTTTAAATCATAAAGCCAAAGATGACATCATGACAGAATGCAGCTGGGCGCTACTCAAATCATGATTTTATCAGAAATCATAAAGGCAAAGGACATCATGATGGAATGCAGCTCAGCACTAAATAACTAAATAAATAAATATATATATAAAAAAAAAAAATATATATATATATATATATATATATATATATATATATATATATATAGAATCCATAAAGCCAAAGACATCATGATGGAATGCAGCTGAGCACTACTGAAATCATGTTGTCTTTTCACAAAGCCAAAGTTATCATGACAGTACACAGCTGAGCACCACCAAAATCATGATTTCATCAGAAATCATAAAGCCAAAGACATCATGATGGGATGCAGCTGAGCGCTACCAGAATCATGTTTACAAAATGAATAATAAAGCCAAAGATGTCATGACAGGTGGCATCATCATGAAATCATGATTTCTACTGAAATAGTCAAGCCGAATATCTCATGATGAAATGAAATCTCTGTGCTGAAATCATCAAATTGTGAGTGACATCATGATTTCTGCTTAAATGATTCAGCTAACGTTACAGCTGAGCTCAGAGCAGAATATTAATGTATAGCTCAACCCAGACTCATTTGCTAACGCCACACCCACCCATTATTTCGTCAGCGTTCATCCTTCCGTAGTTGAAATGTGTTTGGAAAAGGAAATAAAGAGTATACTGTAGAGTATTTAACCTGACAGAGCTGTCCATTTGGGAAAACTAAAGCTATTTTGCTCCGAGCTGTCCACCTGTCGACAGCTCCATCATATTCATAATGCAGTGAGACCGTCAGTGGGCCTGCGCTGCTTCACCTCAGCTGTTTACATCTTATATTATTGAATCACAACACCACACAGACAGACAGATGCATGGCACATTATGACAAACAATTCACACATAACATCTGCCGATCTTACTAGCTGAATGACAGGAAAACAACGACCAGCAGCCTGTGTCATTGAATGTGTGTTTGAATCAGTGTCAGGACAGCATACAGCGACCATTCAAATAATTCATATGGAAAACCACGAAATCACATCCAGTCGATCAGCACTTTATTTGATAGCTTTATCAGCAATGACACAGTCCTGCTGAGCTGCATCTTTAGCAAACAAAGGCCTGCTTTCCATCCATTAGACAGGAGAAAACATCACATCACCGTCTGAACGTTAAATAAGAGCAGACGATGCACATCTCTCACCGTAGCGTCGGCCCCACGCACGCCGTGTCCGTGCTCTCGATCTCCTGTAATATTCGTTCATGTTCGGTGATAGTCTCCAAGCTCTCGCTCTCCGCCATGTTGGCTCTAATCGTCACAGTGTTCATTTGTGACAATGCCGAGAGAGATGCAGTAACACGAGTCCACCGAGAGGGGGAGCGCCAGTCTGGCATGCAGGCCAGAACAGAGGGTCAAGCTAAAATAAGTGGAACCTTTTGATTATGTGTGCAATTTATCTTTTCTCTTGACCATAGATGGCACAAAATCTCATCTCAACACATTGGATTAATGGCTTTGGTCTTAGTTTTGTCATTTCATCTGAATATTTTTACAATTGTAAGATTTTTGTAAAAAATATATATATATAATAATAATAACTGTTGTATTGAGCTATTTTAGTGTCTCTGGATAAAAACATTGAAGACGTGAGTAACTTCCGGTAGAATAAAGGTACCTTTCAGATTAATCGCTTTTATTGAGATTCGGCTTTGTCTGTCATTCGTTTTTCAACTAAATTGTAAGAACATCATTGCCTCTTTGAATAATTTTACATTTTGTGATATGACAACTATATTAGCAAATAGTTCTATTTATTTCCCTTAACAACACACTGACATCTATCATCACCATCAGGGTTAGGGGAAAGTTACTTTTAAAAAGGATGCATTATATTTAGTGCTGTGCAATCGATTAATCACGATTAATCGCATCAAAAATAAAAGTTGTTTTTTACATATGTGTGTGTACAGTGTATAATTATTATGTATATATAAACACACACACATGTATATATTTTAGAAAAATATGTTATATTTATATATGTAAAAAATAAAATAAAATAAAAAAGTCTGTTTTGGGCTTGCTTGTTTGTTTAAAAAAAAGTCCTGTTTTTCACAAATGCATAGGCCCTTTCAGTTCAAAAGTGAAATGAATAAGCCTCAGGCTGAAGGAAAAACATATTTACTCCTATACAGTAGAGGGCACAGCTCAAACAAACCTTCCAGATGTGCTTCTATTCTGGATTGCAGAAGACATTCACCACTTTTATTTCAGCAATAAAAACAAAATATGAAACAAATGTGATGTTTATTTAAGTTAGTTTTGCTTAATATATGGTTATATTAAACTGTTGAAGGTCAGCAGCAAAGACGATAAAGTGAGATTAAATACATAAAGTATATTAATCGCATCCAAAATAAAGTTTGTGTTTACATAATATATGTGTGTGTGTGCTGTGTATAATTATTATGTATAATATACAAACACATTCATGATTATAAATTGGAAAAATGTATGGTTTATATATAAAATATTTATATTTATATATAATATAAATAATATGAATATATATACATGCAAATATTTCTCAAATATAGTATATGTGTGTATTCAAATATACATAATAATAATTATACACAGTACACACACATACTGTATATTATGTAAATATAAACTTTGATTTTGGATGCGATTAATCGCTTGACCGCCCTAAATGTAACATATTTAATCATTGCAGTGTTTGAATTTCACTGTTTTTATTTATTTTGAGGAATACTGAATCTGTTTTTGTGCAAGTGAGATGAGTGAATGCATGCTCACATGTAGTCTAGAACTACAATAAGCATCATGTTCACACAGCGCACACAACGCCTCTGCGCTTACTCACGATTCTCTCCACATGGGGACAGGAGAGCTGTCAGTCAATAACAAAGTCATTTGAAAAAGCAACATAAATTTAATGTAAATTCAAAAGTAATGTGTTACTAGTCACTTGAAAAAAGTAATCTGATTACACGTTACTTGTAATGTGTTACCCCCAACACTGATCATTACCATTCTGCCATTCTGTATCTAAAAATTTTACAATTTACAAGTAAATGCGTTTTTAAGGGGGGCATCTTCCCCCATCTTACCGTGGTACCCGAGCCATAACCAACATGGACAATGAGAGGCAAACATCCTTAGGAACACTCCACAATTTTTAGAAATAGGGCTTATTCAACTTCTTTCCTACATTTAGATATGTGGGCAAATGCATTTTTGTCTCAGTGAATGCATTGTTTTAGTTTGGCAGGGTCGCCGCTAGCTTACCTTAGCATAATGAACGGAATCCTATATTGCCAACTAGCATGTCCCGAGTAAAAGTGATTAAAAAAACAACAACAAAAAAATTACTTCTTGTGGCCTACTTCTTGTCGTTGTGAATACGCAGGCCACACGAATTAATTAGGTTTTTTTTATTGTTTTGTTTTTTATCACTTTTGCTCGGGACATGCTAGCTGGCAACATAGGATTCCATTAATTATGCTAAGCTAAGCTAGCGGTGACCCTGCCAAACTAAAACAATGCATGCACTGAGACAAAAATCCATTTCCCCACATATCAAAATGTAGGAAAGATGTTGAATAAGCCCTATTTCTAAAAACAGTGGCGTGTTCCTTTAAACCTTAAACCTTCACAATTTGGTTTCCCCAATTTGAAATATTTGTTTATCAGTACAGTAATGGTATTTAAGTCTTTTACTAGTGGTGTATAAATATAACATTAGGGTACTACTGTATTATACAGCACCTCTTCAATAGCAAATAGCTTGGCATGCCTTTCGCAATATGGTTGAATTGTGTGTAATAATGAATAAGTCATAAATATGTATTATTACATGTAATAGTGGGAAGAAAAAGGACACATGGTTAATGCAACCATCAAAAGCACTATTATTTTAGAACTTTACCTTAAAGTCGTTCCTAGGGGCAGGTCTACTGATTCCAGTTCTGCAAAAACATTCCCATAGACCTTTCCTTCTCCTTTGTCCTCTTCTTGGGGACTCGTGGGAGTCTTGAGACTGCTGCTGCCGAACATGTCTGTTAGTCTGTGTAGTGCTAGGAGAGCTGTGCTTCAGCAGGACATACACATACTATGGTCAGCAGAAAACTGCAACTAAGGAAAAGGGACAGACCTTGTGATGCCTAGTACTTTGAATCCAACAAAACAGGCTTAAGTGCTGTCCTGTTAAATATTTCCCAATTGTGCTTCAAGATTGTTCACACTGCTGAACTGGGATCTTTATTTTATGCTACCCGAGTCATCGAATACTCAGAAAAGGAATGTGAAAAATGCTATACAAAATTGTTTATGACAAGTTCATTTATACATTATTGAATATATTAAAGCTTTTTGTAAGAATAAACTCAAATCGCATAGAACAGTCATTTGATCCTAATTCTTTCATTGGTTGTAGAGATGCCGAATCTTTTCTTCAGTCTTTTAATAAGTATTGTTTATCTATTTTAAACAATGTTGCTCCCCTGAAAAGTAAAAGCACATTCCCTAATAATCCTTGTCCTTGGGTGAATGATGAAATATTGTCTCTCAGGAGAAAGTGTGGTAAAATAGACCGCTTGTGGAAATCCTGGAAGTGCATAGACAAAACAGGCCAGGTTGGACTATTTTTCTTATCTTGTATTTGTGAACAAGAATAATCCTAAAGTCCTGTTTGATACAATATCTAAGATTGTCTCTCCTCTAGCCCCTCAAGTGCCTGTACACTCAAAGGCTGATAGTAACAGGTTTTTACTAGCTTTTGTAAATGAGGTGCAATATATTAGAGCTACTATAAACTCATCTGAGGTCACATCCTGTTTTTTGTCTCCCTTGTACTCTTGAGATACTTTTTCACCCATCACCGGAGAGGATATTAAGGGTTTACTAAGAAAAGTGAAACCGTCCTCAAGCCTGCTATTGTTTTGCTGACTTCATTGCTCTTATATCAAGTGACATTTTGATGGCTGCAGACTCTGGACAGTGATTTTACTTGATTTATTGTCCGCATTTGATACATTGGACCATAATGCATTGTTAAATCGGTGACAAAATGAAATGGGGTTCTCTCGGTCGGTTTTAAAATGGTTCTCCTCTTACTTGAGTGACAGATAATTTTGTGTGTTTGCTAACAACATCAGATAAATGACCCCTCTTTCATGTGGAGTTCATCAGGGCTCGGTTTTAGGTCCTATTTGGTTTTATTGTATATTAGCCCTCTTGGTGAAATAATTTGTCATTTTAATAATGTGTCATCTCTTTTATGCTGACGACGATCAGTTGTACTGCTCATTCAAAGAGTCAGAGTTAAGTAAGTTAACTGAATAATCGGAATTCATGTCTTGCATTAAGATTATCATTGCACCAGACCAAAAACTACCTCAAATTAAACAACATCTCTGTTCCTTGGACTCAACTGTCAGTTGAGCCTAAGAAACCTTGGTGTTCTATTTGACCAATCAATGTCTTTGGATGGTTATTCTAGACAGAAACTGTTTTTATCACTTGAGAAATATCTTTAAATTGAGGACATTGTTACCGTCTTAAATATATTCACTTATTCACAGAAGTTATATTCACAAAAAGTTTGGAATGCAGGAATAAATTACATTCAAAATACACTATATAGCCAAAAGTATTGGGACATCCCTCAAATCATTGAATTCAGGTGTTCCAATCACTTCCATGCAGGTGTATAGAATCAAGCACCTAGGCATGGAGACTGCTTCTACAAACATTTGTGAAAGAATGGGTCGCTCTCAGGAACTCAGTGAATTCAGGCATAGTACCGTGATCAATAATTCCATTCGTGAAATTTCCTCACTACTAAATTTTCCACAATCAACTGTTAGTGGTATTATAACAAAGTGGAAGCAATTGGGAACAACAGCAGCTCAGCCACAAAGTGGTAGGCCATGTAAAAGTCACATAGTGGGGTCAGCGCATGCTGAAGAGCACAGTGCACAGAAGTCACCAACTTTCTGCAGAGTCAAAAGCTACAGAACTATAAACTTTGTGTGGCCTTTAGATTAGCTCAAGAATAGTGCGTAGAACGCTTCATGGAATGAGTTACCACGGCCGAGCAGCTGCATCCAAGCCTTACATCACCAAGTGCAATGCAAAGCCCGGATGCAGTGGTGTAAAGCACACCGCCACTGGACTCTAGAGCAGTGGAGATGTGTTCTCTTGACGAGTTCTCTGGAGTGATGAATCACACTTCTCTGTCTGGCAATCCAATGGATGATTCTGGGTTTTGCGTTTGCCAGGAGAACAGTACTTACCTGACTGCATTATGCCAAGTGTAAAGTTTGGTGGAGGAGGGATTATGGTGTGGGGTTGTTTTTTAGGGGTTGGGCTTGGCCCCTTAGTTCCAGTGAAAGGAACTCTTAATGCTTCTGCATACCAAGACACTTTGGACAATTTCATGCTCCCAACTTTGTGGGAACAGTTTGGGAATGGCCCCTTCCTGTTCCAGCAAAGCAAAGTCCATAAAGACACGGATGAGCGAGTTTGGTGTGGAGGAACTTGACTCTGCACAGAGTCCTGACCTCAACCCGACAGAACACCTTTGGGATGAATTAGAGTGGAGACTGCGAACCAGGCCTTCTCGTCCAACATCAGTGCCTACCCTCACAAATGCACTTCTAGAAGAATGGTCAAAAATTCTCATAAACACACTCCTAAACTTCTGGAAAGCCTTCCCAAAAGAGTTAAAGCTGTTATAGCTGCAAAGGGTGGATCAACTCCATATTAAATGAATTCCCTACTGATTAAGAAAGGGATGTCATGAAAGTTCATGTGCATGTAAAGGCAGGTGTCCCAAAACTTTTGGCAATGTAGTGTATATATTTACATAGAAAACAGTTATTTTAAATTGTAATAATCTTTCACAGTATTGCTGTTTTTATTGTATTTTAAATGCAGCCTTGGTAAGCATAAGAAACGATCACTTTCTTTTTCTTAAAAAAAAAACAAATCGTAATAATTCCAAACTTTTGACCAGTAGTAGATTCACTTGTACAAACTGATAAGTAAATCAAGGAAGAACTCAACAGAGAAATAATGAAATAATTTAGCCATTACAGCAAGGTTTGATTGCAAGTAAGAATGTTCATTTTGCACATCATCTTACAAATTACACAGATTACAAAACACTGTTTTTATTGCAAATTGATGTCTTAACAAACGGTTTCCTCACTGCTTCACAACAACAAGAAAAGTTTGTTTTCTAACTTACAGGAAACAACTAGTTAAACCCTTAAAAATGTTTGCATATGGTTTTTCTTCTGTAACGTCTTTAAAAGCATCACATTTCACAAACCCCAGTTTTGTCATGTTTTTATTGTCAGTTTGCAACTGGGCTGTGGAGGGTCACGCTGCCTAAACGCAATCTGTAAATGGTTGCCCTGTATTATAGCAGGCTATCCTCCACATTGTATCTTAACATGGGCTTATTTAGTTCTGTATTATTTACATTTTTATTGGGTAAAACCTTAGTTTGGAGACCATTTCTCACTATTACAGTTTTTTCCAATTGCTAACACACTAAAATGATATGTGCAGCACAATTATTGGCAAAGCCTCAGCCCAGAGCACATTCTCACCCTCACACTTTTTGCAAAACACTACACACAATTGCTAGACACAGAAATCTAACCTGATGTCACTGCTTTCCAAAATACCACCCCTGTAAACCAATTGATCAAACACAGCCATCGGGTGTGTAATTGTAAACTCTTCTTTTTTTTTCTTCTGCTATTTGTGTGTGTGGATGTGTGAATTGTGTGTAGTGTTTTGACTAAATGAGCCTTTTTAAAATTGTGCTTAACCAAGAGTAAAACACTGTAACTAGTTGCTTATTAGTTTGTATATAGTACTTATAAAGCACATATTCATGCCTTAATCTCAAGAGATGGCAAAAGTTCAAACATCCTTCACTCAAGTAGAAGTACAGTTTAAAAAGATGAAGTACAGATTACACTTTTTTACTCAAGTTAATGTAAAGACGTATGGGCTCTGACATAGTTAAATAAAAAGTAGCCTATACTACTACCTCTGTCTGTGTGTGTGTGTGTGTGTGTGTGTGTGTGTGTGTGTGTGTGTGTGTGTGTGTGTGTGTGTGTGTGTATGCGATAGAGGTGTGGTATTATCAGCAGTTTACAACCACAAATTATACCACATTTTTATCTTATGAGTTGCCTATTTTATGATAGATAACAAGTATATAAGCACAACCTAAAGACAAGCACAGACAAGTGTGTCACTTTATCCTCTCCTAAGAGCCCGGGATGTGCAGTATTTCCATCTTCACCCACAGGAAAATTAAACAGCTGCGCCATGTGAATCACAATGAATCACTGAGTCACACAAAGAATCAAAAAGGTACACGTGAATCAGTGTACAGCCCATATCTCAAAGGTTAGGGAAACATTCTTGCACTAAATACAGGATCAGTCATGTACAGTATTATCTGGGCACATGAGGAGTTAAGCAGGGTGTAGAGATGTCAAAAAAATAGAAACTGAACATGTTATTAGTTCAAAGTGTTAAACTTTTATCATATACTTGTATGCTTAATAATATTTATAGTCGTCTTCATTGTTATAAAATATTCCTCACGTATAAGATGTAATAATAATAATATTACAAATATTTTTAAAAGAACCCTTTTCAAAGAACCACTTAAAATTTTATATTGTTAGGTAAAAAATATTTTAACTTATTACTAAAGAACCATTTACCAGTTAATTCATATCTGACAATGATGCCTAATTTGTGTCTGTGTAGAGTCATAAACTCTTAATTATCATGTCATAGTTTATTCATAAAGGATGTTGAAATTTCATTGACTACTTATGTATTTTATTTAAGTAACATGCATTGCATCTTTATTTTAGGATATTCATTTATTACCAATATTATGCATATTCCATTTGCAATCAGTTACTTAAAACCAAGGCAGACCAGGACACGTTAAATAACTTTAATTCAGAATTAAATACATGTGAAAACAAAAGTCTGTAAATGTACAATTAAATTAATTACTGTATAAAACATTTTGGCATGTTGATTATTTTTCCAACCACATTAAGATGTTTTAAATAAATATACTATCATAAACACTACTTTACAAGACAAAAACCATCTCTTACTCAAGGCCAAGCACAACAGTGTGTGTGTGTGTGTGTTTTAAAGCATGGTTTAAAAAAGCACTTTGTGATTCAGCCACCCCCACATTATAAAAGAAGGACTGTAATTTGTTTAAATGAGTCGCATTATGATTTCACGTCTGGTCATCTTCTTGGAATGGTGGGTGGTCTCAACACAACCTTCACTGTATCTCCTGTGACCTGCAATGTAAAAAGTCAACAGTTCACTAATAGGTGAATGCAAGATTTTTCTAAAGAACCTAAAGAACTTTTTACACTACTTTGTGGAATGAAAAGATTCAGTATGTTAAAGGTTTTTTGTGGAACCATAGATGCCATTAAAGAACCTTTGTTTTTAGTGTAGCTTACATTAACATTACAGGACAAACTGTTTATTATGTAAGCATATACAATCACTTTCAGAGTAAACGCAAGTAACTAACTTGATCTGTCCTCCAGGATCCTGCTGCTAAAGACGGTTTCACTGGTGGAACAGGAGGTGCGGCCGGCTTGATTGCCTACAGTTACACAGAGGATTTGCAAACTGAGAAAATGTATAAACAACTACACAAACACAATGAAACTACACAAACCTCATTAGATCTGTTACGAAACCTAACTTAAATTTAACAAAAGGTGGATAATGTGTAAATTTTACACAATGAAATGTAGAAGCTTTTACAAACTGGGGAATGAGTCAATCCTTTTCTGTGGTAATTGACAAGACACACAATGCGACGGCAGTTTTTTGCTAGTTTGAGTCTGACGCAGTTTTCATTTTCACGTCCAGCGTCACGTCGTTTAAATAGTAAATGCACTCGTGCTCATCTGTTCACCCATGGGTGTGCTGGTCTGAAAATAAGGTGTGTTCAGGCGCATTGTTGGTGTGTTGCTATTTTGAAGCAACTGAAAACGACTGCGCCATTGACCAACAAAAACCTGATTTAAATGAATAGCGCAGTGTTTTTTTGTGTTATTTAAAGGGCGTGTTAGTAATATGTACCTATAGGTGGGTGCAAAACGCACGTACAGTTATTACACACACACATGGGACATGAAGCAGCATACAAACATTTTTAAATATAATACAAATAAAAGGATTCCTCAGTGGAGAAGCATTCAGTCTTTCCACTCGCAAATTCCGCCATGTAAATAGCGAATCCGCCATGGTGCAAGCGCAACTGGCTTTTAAAGGGAATGGGAGATGAGTGGTTATTGTGATTGGTTATTGAATGTTACGCCCAAAACAAACCCATGACTCATTAAGACACTACGTACAACTATTTTGGACCATGCGCCTGGCGCGTCGACCGTTTTTCCGTCATTAAACTAGCAAAAGTGGATTCGTACAGTTTAGTTTGCTTAGTTTGTTAAATTAGGGCCCTATGTGTTAGTCTGAACAATATCAGTAACACAGACATGGCGGAATGGACAGTCTTTACTTTGAAAGACTAAATGAAAGTAAAAAGTAGTATCCTATCCTATTTTCTTCTGAAAAGTAATTGTGCAAGACTACAAGTATTCAGTTTCAATATTACTTGAGTAAAGTACACATTCCCTGCAATAATACTTTAGTAATGAAGTAAAATCACTTGAGTATTTTACACCCCTTTACAAAAGTTTGGAAATACAGTCGCTTTGTTTCTATGCTAACAATGTGTTTAATAAGTACTAATCTACTGTAACTGTACTACACTACTTTTATGATATATTTATAGTGCATGTGATGATTTTGGAGATTCCTATATTTAAAATAAATTTTGAAATATGTAAACAGGAAATATATTGTTTGAAATTGAAAATATGTTTCATTTAAACCTTCAAATGCTAAAATATGAAAATGTGCAAGAAAATGCATTTCTAATCTTAAAATACATTTAGGGTAAATGTGTTTTTTAAATAGATTCTAATGGGAACATTCTATCTTCTTTAATGTTCAACAGAAGACAGAAAGTCTTACAAGTGTAAAAACCAGGTGAGTGAAAAATGACAGAATTATTAAACATTAAAAGAACTGTCACCATAAAAAGGATCTTACCTGTTTACCTATGGTCTGTTGCGGTTTTTCTGGAGGCTGCAAACAGAATATACGAACAAATGTATTTTTATGTTTCTACAGAGAAGCAAAAAGACTGCTTGATTCTTTCCTGTTGTGGAAGAGAATTATATGTGAAACTACAAGAATTTAAGCCTAGTCTTACCTTTAGTCTGTCTATATGCCTGTTGTATATTGCACACAAAACTGGAAAGCATTGCTGTAACAATTGTGGACTCAAATCTTTGAACAATACTCGAGTTAGGTTAACTAAAAATCCATGAGGAAAACTTATATTCAAATTGTTCAAGATATTATCAATACTTAAAACTTTTGGACAGACAGAAATTTTTATCCCAAGTCCATATAATTTGAGATTTTTCAGCAGTCTATTATTCTTGTATGAATCATTTTTGATTTACCCAGCCCTAAATGGCATGTAGAAACTGTGACTGGGTGCATTAGTTGGCCAGAAGCTCTATTTTCATCAAGATGGGTGGTTCCTGACCAGAATATGCTGCAATGTGGATTACTTTATGCAAGACATAACAAATATCCATGTATGGTAACAATACTAATTTGACCCTAATCCTAGTTCCTAATTTATTTCACATTCAAATGTCTCAAATAGGGTGAAAATCCTACATTTCATCAGTGAGAATAGATTTTTGACCTTAAGATTATAATGAATGGGCAGCATCATAATAAAGGTTGTACTAACTGAGGGGGCAGGACGGGCAGGACGGGCAGGGCACACTCTAGCAGTTAGAGGGGTGCAGGGTTGAGTTACGGTGGTCCCCATGAATATGGGCTGGCTGATCGGGGGGCGGTCCTTCTTGGCACTATTGTTCTCGATAAGAAGGCTCAACTGCCCTGAAGATGGAGCTTTTCTGTAAACAAACAGACAGATGTAAAATGAACGGACAGTTTATAGTTACATAAACTCACAGCTAGCCATTCTAACCAATGAATTTCCAAGAGAGACTTTAAGCAAATAAGTTGGATGGTAACTACGCACCATAACATATTTAAGAGTCATTTTACCTTCATTTACACGTTTTACACACAAGGCATGAATAGCACTTCTGAAAAAATTATGTACCCTCACATGAGTTAAACTTGCATGTTTTTTTTCTAAGAACTCTGGCGCAACACATTTTGTGGAACAAAATCATGATGAGATTTTATAACATGATGAAGTCAAAAGTCACAAAAAAAAAGCTAAATGACACCCACTCAAAATTCCATCCAACCATTCATTCTCAAAACCGCTTGTGTTGTGTTTGTCATCTGGGCTAGAGGAGCACTGGCTTTACTGAGCCTAGTTTCTCCCAAGGTTTTTTCCCTTCCAATACTGTCACTTGGCTCCTTGCTATTGTCACCTTTGACTTGCTCGCTTGGGGTTTAAAAGATAATTAATGTTCTGTAATATTATTAATTTAACTGCAATGACATTATTGAATGAGAACTAAATCTGAACCATAATGAGCCTGATAATGACACTAACTTTGCAAGATTGACACTGATATTGAACTGAATTGAACCAACATTGAACTGATCTGAACAATGACACTACTGTCGGCTGTAAAGCTGATAATAGGTGAATTGAACTTGTTTCATAATTGATGAACTTTGCAACACTGATGCAGTTACTGAACTTAATTGAAACAGCATTGAGCTAAATTGAGTTGAATGATGACACTATTATCTTATTCTGTAGAGCTGCTTTACAGCTGAAATTGAATTTGTTTAACAATTAATGAATTTTAAAACATAACCACACTTTTCTGTATTGTATAAAGCACTATATAAATAAATGTGACTTGACTTATATAAGGTCATGGGGATGCTGGAGCCTATCCCAGTATCTCAGG
Organism: Gobiocypris rarus; assembly: GCA_023029165.1. Taxonomy (NCBI): domain Eukaryota; kingdom Metazoa; phylum Chordata; class Actinopteri; order Cypriniformes; family Gobionidae; genus Gobiocypris; species Gobiocypris rarus. Next base: position 7,781,616 of record CM040920.1, read on the forward strand.
CCAAAAGAGGGACACCCTGGAAGGATGGCTAGTGGGTCAAAAAATACATTTAAAAACAAAAACTATGCAAATTGTTTTTATGACCACGAAGAAATACTAATGGTTGGGGGGAAAAGTTAATTAAAATTTATTTAAAGGGATAGTTCACCCAAAAATGAAAATTACCCCATGATTTACTAACCTTCAAACCATCCTAGGTGTATATGACATTCTTCTTTCAGACGAATACGATGTGAGTTACATTAAAATATGTCCTGGCTCTTTAAAGCTTTATAATGCCAGTGAATAGCAGCCCCCAAAAAAGTGCATCCATCCATTATAAAAGTAATCCACATGGCACCGGGAATTAATAAAGGCCTTCTGAAGTGAATCGATGGGTTTTGCAAGAAAAACATCCATATTTAACAAGTTATAAAGTAAAATATATAGCTTCCGGATCACCTTCTGTATTCAACTTACGGAAAAGCGCAACTGTCAAGTCGATGACGATGGACGTAGCGTAAGTATTTTGAACTGCAAGAGGCGCTCCCCATGAGATCCCCGTGTGGATTACTTTTATAATGGATGGATGCACTTTTTGGTCTTCAAATTTTGGGCTGCCATTCATTGCCATTATAAAGCTTGGAAGAGACAAGACATTTTTAAATATAACTCTGATTCTATTCGTGTAAAAGAAGAATGTCATATACACCTAGGATGGCTTGAGGGTGAGTTAATCATGGGGTGATTTTCATTTTTGGATGAACTATCGCTTTAAGACCCTGTTCATGATCCATTTGGCAAAGAATGTCAAATCAAACAACTCACGTTTTGTGTCTGACGATCCCTTTTCTTTTTTTACGATAAAGCACTACTCCACATACTAGTACAAGTAGAGCGATTGAAACTGCTACTAAGATGCCAATAGTCTTTGCTTGTCCTATGAAAAGAGTAGAATTTGTTAAAATGGCACATTACTCCAGGTATTTTAAACGCATTTATGAATTTTCAGGGAAGAAAAAAGATTGAGTTTGATTACCAGATGGCAATTCAGAATATTTGACATCACAGAAAGGAGGTGCCCAACCAGGCTCACAGTGGCATTGTTTTTTATGATTACAAATCTGTAAAATAGGAAACAATAACATTCTAAGCATGGCTTTTTATGTTATGAATTATAAATATGACATGTTCCTGTTGGTTTCAATGAAATGGAGGTTTAATCTCACCCCTCTACCACTGCATTTCAGCGAGCAGTTTTCATTACTGCCGTAAACATTTAGGTCTTGGCACATATAGTCATAGCAAACCTGTTGAAACATAACCGAGATATTACATTTTTGTCCCAACAAGACAGAAATAACCTGCTTTGATGGTTCAAATAAAATTCTTACAAGCTTACCTTATTATGTCCACATTTTGTGCCAGTAGGAACCATGCTGAGGGCCTCCTCCTCTGATTGGTCCCCAGCTATGTTGCACACAGCTCTCGTTAATGTTAATATGACAGCTTTCTGACCGGTAACAGGGTAGTCGTTTCCTCCTTCGCAAAATATCTTTCCACAAAACTTGTTTCTATATAAGGAAAAAAGTAAATCACGTCAAAATCCGTCTACACCAGGTGCTGTAAATACTGATGCTGGATAAGTCCATTTGTGAGCTATTTTCACATGGAAAATCATTAAAGATCACATACGGTTTTGTACAGGCTCTGTAGCCATCTTTGGTCTTTCCACAGTGAGAATCATTTTTTCCTAATGTGTTTAGATTGAAGCATACATCAGAAGCCACTTTGGCACCTAGTGAAATAGTCAGAGACACAACATTGAAGAAAATATTCTTTTATTTTAATTTGCTAAGATTTATCACTATTTCAGTTTGTACAGCCACATTTGTTTATTTTAATGTTACATTCAATTTAATTATTAAGACAACACGCAAACCCCCATTCCTTGTGAACCCTGCGCTAGGGCATGTCTGTTAAAGTTTTGGACTCATGCTTACTTGTTCCCCAAAGTCTTTGGCAGTGCTGGAGGTGAGTGGGGCATTGGCCATTGTAGCAATAACCCTGGCCAGAGCTGCAAGGTATGCCATTCATCTTAAAATCATTCTCTGGGCACTGCTCTGAAAGCCCTGTGCAATACTCCGGAACATCACACTCATTTACAACTGCTCGACACAAGCTTCCAGCATCTTTTATCTAGCATGGAAAGAGAAAAAAGAAAATCTGTAACTAACAATCATTTTCAACCACAGCCTCGTCTCAGCTTCAGACGTCACGCCCATGGACCGTTGGCTGAACGTCTGGTGCATATGGCACACTTATCTGGAAAGACATCAGGAGTTTCAAAGTCGTCATCTGATTGGTTGAATTCCACAGCATGTCTGCGAGACGTGTGTGTTGCGTTCTTTAACGGTCCGCCTGGAAACATATGCTGTGACACCAAACTCCCGTGTGGAAGAAAAATGCTGTGTTTATGACTGTGAGCGGTTACCAGGATCAACGAATTGCTGAAGTATGTGAAGTTTGCGGCTCCATTGTTGTATTAAACTTGCACGTTGTTGAATTAATAATTTAACAGTTGCACTCCGGGCTGTTATTGCAGGGACACCGACTTTACATTTTCACGCCCCTAAACATGAAGTGGAACAATACGGTGATTGGTTGCGTTACATGTCAGTCAAACCTCCTCTTGGGCGGTCCTCGACCAAAGAAATCTGCGATAGAGTCCAGACCTTCTGCCGTCGGTCTGAAGGTCTGACTACGAGAGACTAACCATAGCCTTAATGTTAACACAATACACATAATTTACCGCTAGAACCTTTAATTTTTAAAAAGGCATTGGGTCACTTGCACAGTCGTGTCTCTCTCACCCATTTTGAAAGCGAACAGGTAGAAAAGATAATAGAGAAATTTAGCTCATGAAGGAATGGTTTGAAAATATTACCCTGTACCTCACTCAAATGGGCCTCATGTCGGAATTTTTATTTCCTTTTAAATCACTTGTATATAAACGGATGTCAAGGTGCTCCGTATTCAATGTTACTTTACAACAAAATGTACTGCAATACAGCAGTAGGACACTTGAACACGTATTGATTCAATTGCTTGAACTCTGATTTATGGATTTTTATTACCTAATATTGCTTTCCCCCTGTCAGGTTAACATTTTGCGCAAAAATTGCAGAGTTAGCTTGACTTTGCATTAAAATCGGTGATCACAGAATCACAAAATACTTTGGTTTTGTTTCTGTTTAGGGTGGGTTTGCTATGTGTTTAGATTTGCTTCCTTTTCAGCTGGTTATCTTGGTTATTACTCATTGTTTGATTATCAGTTACACCTGTGGATTGTTTCCGTTGATTGGTTTCTCTGTCTATTTAAGCCTTGTGTTTCTTCTGTTCTTTGTGTGATCTCGTCTATATTAGTTTGGTCGTTCTGTTATCATTTGATAGGTGCATATGTGACCCTAGAACAAAAACAGTCATAAGGGTCAATTTTTTTAAATTGAGATTAATACATTATCTGAGAGCTGAATAAATAAGCTGATGTATGGTTTGTTAGGATAGGACAATATTTGGCTGAGATACAACTATTTTAAAATCTGGAATCTGATTAGAAAATCGCCCTTTAAAGTTGTCCAAATAAGTCCTTAATAATACATTTTTGATATATTTATAGTAGGACATTTACGAAAATATCTTCATGGAACATAACTTTACTTAATATCCTAATGATTTTTGGCATTTAAAAAAATCTATAATTTTGTTCCATACAATGAATTGTTGGCTACTGCCACAAATATACCCGTGCAAATTATGACTGGTTTTGTGGTCCAGGGTCACATATTATTTCTTTAATAAATATATATTCTATATTGTAAGTTCATAGTGACATTTTGTTATAAAATGGGCTTGAAGAACTTTTCTAGTAGTAGCACAGTATCATTTTATTCCACCACTCACACAAGCTAACTTCATCCCAGTCGTTTTATCCACAATGCTCTTCAGTGAAATTAAAAACACAAAGTCACTTATTGACATTACCTGGCAATTCTCACAGCAATCTCCGTAAGCACAATGTGAGCCTTCAGTGAGTCGGCAGGTCTTGGGATCACAGCATGGATTTTCACATTCCTTAGAAAATGGTAAATCATAGTCAGTCAGTGAGATATCAGATGTGAGTCAAAGATGAACTTACATTAATGCAATAATGAACTTTTAAGAAGGATAATTTCAAAGCTGGGCTAAACTGAGTCACTACAGACACAGGAAGTGTGTGCAATACCTCCACTGTTCCACAGTCACACTCCTCTCCAGGGTCCAGGAAAGCATTACCACAGACAGGCCCACTGTAGAGTCTGTGTGTGCTAGGGATGTCCAGCAGGCAGCTGGGGTTGGCGTTGTCTAGGAAAAAACTCAGCTGCTCTAGACTGCAGTCACTAAACAGCTCAGGGAACTGCGTGCTAGATAGACAATTTCAGAATATGTCATTTCAACGGTGCACACTTTAAACTGCTACAAGGCAGAGCAGTCCAAATACATTGTTGTCTTTTACTATGATCTATCTCCAACAGAAGACTCACGTTGTGTTTTCAGTATAGTGAAATGTAAAGGTTTAAAGAGTTTCATGCACTTGCATTACTACCCTTGTGAAAAAGAAGAGCGCTTAATAGTACTGAATGTGCGCTTGTAGTGTACTAGTTCTGTATGTACTTGTAGTGTAAATGTTTTTTTTTTTTAAATGTGCTTGCATATAATATAATATTAATGAAATAAAAGTCCACTTAAGTGTATTTAAAGAAAGTACATTTTCATGATGTTTCTTAAAGGGGTACTTCAGCGCTGGGAAGATGAATCTGTATTTAAACTCGGTCATTAATGTAGTAGAAATGTGAAATTATTTTTGAATTTGATGCCTTCTAGACTGAGAAAACACAGAAAATTTATTTTTGTCTCATGAGGATGAAAGACAATAATTACCAGAATGCACTTTGCTGCCCTACTCTAGGCACGACATGGTTTACTTGCCCACTGCGTTCATTTTCATAAAATCAGTTCAGTTAGAGACGCTACAATTAAAAACTGAACGTGTCTGTTCAATATATTGTGAGTGAGTCGATTGAGTGTCACGGCACAAACGCAGCAGGAGTCGGATTACATTCATCACATGAGCTGAGCTGAGGTAATCGCGGGATTCGCGGCTGTGGCTGAATTCACAGCGTGTGAACAGTCTGGCGCGTTTGCAGTTCATGTCTTTGGAAGCTTAACTTTCATAGGAAGTTCATTTGAAAAGTTGAAACACTCACTTTGGTCTCCACCGCCCGTTTACATGAATATCCGCAGCTACTGAGCCGAGTGCTGTGAGTGTGATGTTGAAAACATGAGGAAACAGCACCTCCTGCTGGCTGTAGTCTTCAGCCTCTGGACAAAAACTCCTCCAATGACGCAAAATGACGATATTTGTGTCATCGGAGGAATTTTTCCAGAAATAAAATACATAATTCTCTCAGGGTCATATGAGGGGGGAAAGTACGATAATTTGAATATACTCCTGTGTTTCTACTGATACAAAGCTTAATGCTAATCGCTGAAGTAACCCTTTAACACACTTAAGTGTATTTTAAAAGGTGCACTTTGTAACTTTTTAAATCATTATGTTTTAATAATCTTTTGTCCTGCCTTAAAGAAGTACACTTATTTTTACGCATTGACTAACATAATAAAGCACATGTACAAAACTTGATTATAGTTTTAACTGTAATGTGTTGTTTGCTATTACATTTAAAGTTTAATTTTTAATAATTTAAATGTACTAAACTTCAAATGTGGAATTACAAATATATTTAAATTCATGACATGCAAGTTTCAAAATAAACTACATTAAAGTATATATAAGTTTGCCATAAATGCTTGTCAGCAGAACACTTTAAACATATTTCAAAGACAAAAAGTAATTATGAAATTATATCTACGTGGGTCAAAAAAGCACTCTTATGTTCAAGTACATTTTATATTTAAAATACCAGTTTAATAAATTGTTATTTAACTGCAAATAATCTTCAATCAATTATCCCAAAACATTACATTAAGTTGACACTTAAGTATATTCTAAAGTATATTATTTCCATAATAAGTTGTTTTTTAAAGTGTACTTCTTTCACAAGGGTATGGTGAGTGGTTGCTTGGGCATTGTAGGTTGTTGCTAGTTGGCTTCTATGTGGTTGCTAAGGTGTTATGAGTGGTTGCCAGGGCATTCTTGGTGCCAAGGCATTGATCAGTGGTTGTTTAGGGAGTGAGTGACAGACAGATCTGATTTCTAACCAAAGCAAAAATAAACAGTACATTAGAAATATGTTAAACAAATACTGCTTACCCCACACGCTCTGTCATGATACAGATGGAATTGAACATTGATGAGCCACACGTGCAGTGATTTTCATCGTGGGACATACCCATGTTATGTCCCATCTCATGCGCAATCGTAGATGCCAAGCCCAGCAGTGAGTTCTCATTATGATCCTGAAAAATAACCGCATATAGCCATTTAAGGAATCATCATATGTAATTATAATGTGTCTTTAAAGAAATCATCTTTTTTGTTTAATTATAGGAAGTTATTCACTACAAGAAAATCATTACTAACTCAGATCATAAATACCTGATTGACTCCTGCTGAGCTTTCCGCACACATTGCATTTTTGTTTGCCAAACCAACTGTGTCACCCAAAAAATCAATTCCACTGGAAGAAAAGAAAACCAACAAATAAAACAGAACCACTTTACACTATGTTCTTATTTCTTAACATTAGTTAATGCATTAGCTAACATGAAATAAGCCATATATTTTTACGCCATTTATAAACCTTTGTTAATAAAAATACAATTGTTCATTATTTGTACAGGTTAGTTCACATTGCTTGAACTAATGTTAAAGTCGTCATGAAATCAAAATTGACCCTATTTACTTTGTTAGCACATATTACAGGTCTTAGGGTGAACAATTCATCCGTGCAAGTTAATACACAGAAAAAAATAGTTTTTCGCGGTAATCATTAATCAAAATCTGAAAAGCTACTTCCGGTCTGGAAACGCGTTCCTTCTCAGATGATGTCAAGTTGACGGCTTAGGTTTGAAAATGCGTAACCACTCCCCTCCAACCGTTAGTCTGCTATGAGCACGAGATGGAGAGGAGGAGCGCTGAAGTAAAACCCTGCCCGCTATTCAATATTCCGTTTCACTTGGAAATACGTCACAGCACTGAAGAAAATTCACTTGCTACTTCCGGTTCACTGGGACTTTAACAGATACAAATGTTTAATAATTATATAAATGTATTAGTAATGAGTTAGAAGGATTGTTTATTGCGAATTCATGTTATGTGTGGATGTCATCGACTAATAATAACAAATGAAACCTAATTGTAAGTGTTATATTAAATTAAGCTAAGTTCTGCTATGCTATAGTGTAGTAAAGGTCTTAGTCATCCAGTAAATAGTAAATGGTTGATAAGGTCATATACTCACGTCACAAACTGAGCGTTGTCATGTCTGAACCTTTTAAGCAGATTGCGCTTTCTCCACTCAATAAACCGACTAAGAGTGTCATCAGAACTCACACTGACTACAAACTGGTCCTGTGTTGTCCAAACTTCAAGACCCACCAGCATTACCCGGATATTAAGGGGTCGATACAACTGAGAAAAGAAAATGTTTTTATTATGTTATATTTCCTTATGACATTTACTAAAGTGGACCTATTATGCTGTTTTTTTTAAATATTCACTCTGCCGAAATTGCATACTGTCTAGTAGATACTACATTTAAATTTGAATTTACCTCACGATCATTGAAAAAGTATGTTCTATATAGTATGAATGTGAGTAGGATAAATGAAGATGATGATTTATAAATCCTCTCCCATGGAATATCCTCTCCTAATGGAATGGTAAAGCGCCCACGGAATGCACACTTTCAAATCTCGCCGGAAGTCGTAATTCATCCGGGGACTTTTCACCTACTGTTTTTCAAATACTATCAATTCAGACATACTACTCTGTTTTTCGCATGCTATATAGTGGGGAAGTATTCGACTACGGACGCAGCAATTCATTTTTGTTTTTAGGGCAGGGGTGTCCAATCCTGCTCCTGGAGGGTCACTGTCCTGCAGGACAGCGGCCCTTCAGGACCGAGTTTGGACACCCCTGTTTTAGGGTCTACTGGAATAGGTTTTCATACATGTATGTTCAAAAAACACATAATTTTTCACAATGTTGCAGCACCTCTCTTCACAGTCTGTGACTGTGTCTGTTTGGTTGCTGTATCTGTAAAGCCCATTAGTCTGATTGGTCAGCTGGACCCGTGCATTGTGATTGGTCAAGCGCTTCAAGCGTGTTTGGGAAATGTCACACCCCTTACTGTACCTGCGAGTTTCAACACACTACTAATGCCTCGTTCGAGGCAACCCGTAGCCCATGTTTTTCCAACCTTCTACCCGTGAAAGTGCACTGGAAATGTGAACTCGTACTAGATCAATGTACGCGAAACAACAATGGCAGCCCAGTGTTACAAAGTCGTGAGTCGTCATGTCGACAAGTCCCCCCCAATAATTTGAAATGGCCACTTGTCCCCCCCAATATTTGAAATTCTTGCACTGCTCTGCTGCACTTCATTATGCAACCCTCTGTATGTTGTTGTTAGGATGACAAAAAGGTTTAAAAGTTACATTTTAGTCTGGTTTGCCTCAGTTTGCCTCAATATTAATATACAATCATTAATGAACATCTTTAATTTTAATGAAGAAAACCTCATATAGAAAACTATATGAGGGCGGGTTAGAACCCGAAACTTTTGACATGGTTTACAAAAAACACAGTTTTCTACCACCAGACCACTAGGAACTTTGTAACTTTGTAACTTTGCAGACCTTTCTCATGCTACAACAGCAGCTTTACACACTTAAGAAAGTTTAAAGAAAAGAAAATAGGACCCCTTTTAGCTTTTCAAAAAAGAAATCACACAAGTAAATATTTGTACGTTTGACTCTATTAGAATAAAATATATGAATATATACCTTGTCAACGTGATTTGCAACCTCCAGCATCCTGGCTCTGATAATGTCCATGTTAGAACCATAGTTTCTGTACTGTAAGATAAAATATAGCAATCATTTGTTTTGTTTTATTTTTGGAAAATGTACTTTCTTGAAGTATCGTGACCAGTACAACTGTACTCAGTATTTTTTTTTTTAATCTATAAGGCATAAATATTAGTGATTCACTAATATATTATCGAGGAAGACAATCAAACAGACAATATTTGACCATTTTTAAATTAATAGCATTGGCCTATTAATGTTTATTTCATTTCAGCATTTTTTTTAAATATCAGCAAGATTTTAATGCCTGGATATTTTCACCACCATCAGTCATTGAGAAACTAATAATAATAATTATATATATATATAAACACACGCACATTTAAAAGCTTAAATTCTTACCTCAGTGTTATCAACCACAAGAAACAATTCCACAAATCTGGGAGTGTGAAAACGCTTCAAAAGAAGATATATCAATGGTTTAAAATCTATATAAAATTTCTTTAATATTCAGAACATTTGCTAGAATTGTGCTAAACGATGTTATTACCCATTTTCTGGACTTTAAGGGGACAGCCACTGGTGGTTCATGGTCATAAATGGTGGTGGTTGGTTCACCACAAGAACCTCTCTTCCACCTCAGATGCTGGTGCTTATAGATTGCATGATCTCCATCGGTGTGGTTGGTCAGGGGCTCAATCAGGTATACTTGCTTTTTCATCCTAACAAAACCTCTATGGACAGAGGACAGCATGCTACTGTTCAAGAGCATTCCGACATGGCCTCTAATACTAGTGCATTTCCATCAGGAAATGTATGAAACATGTTTTGTAATGAACTTGATGTAATAGGAGCATGCAGTTGTGCTGCAGGATACCTGATTCCAGAACAGATTGTCACACTGACTGAGGAATCTTCCAAATCCTGAATATGGCCATGATAATAGCAATTTTCCTGATACAAATGATACAAAAGTATATGCACTTCAATCAATCCTATGTGACTTGAATGTACAGTATGTTTAGAATAGAATACTTGCAGGAACTACACACAATGCCATGTATATATATATATATATATATATATATATATATAGTATGTGAAAACATTAGCATGCTACATTGCTGTCACATGACCTTGCATGTTCAGTTATTCATATGGTTTATGATCGTCATCTTAGAAATACAGATATGTTTAAAATCCTTTATATAATTATTTCCAATACTTTTAGCAAGTGGGAAATGGAGTTGAGTGAATATGTTGGTAAAGGTAATAGTTTATCTACTGTAAAATACTAAAGCATATACAGCATAAATAGTATGAGAAGTATATGAGCAAAGGTATTGTTAAATTGCAGTAAATTACCTGTTTTGGATTGCTGCTCACAATCAGTCCATCATCTTGATAGTATATTTCAGTATAATTATGTCCAATGAGTTGCCTAAACCACAGTAAATGTTTATTTTATTGTACAGTGTACAATGGTGCAATACAAATGTACAGACATCTTCGAGGGAAACTATGAAATCTAAATATATATATATATTAAATATAATATGCAACACTCACCTGTTCTTTTCCAAATTAATCATGTGGTTTTCCCCTCCAAAGAATAATTTGTATGTGAGTCTATCAGGATACATTTCATGGCTTTGTGGACTTTTATCAGATTGTACCTGCATAGGATTGATATGTTAATCCACACATAATCCACATTGTTGCTTTTACAAAAATATAAGAATTAATCAGTTTGTTATTGTTTTTAGGAATTTCTTGCTGCTATAACTATAAGATCCTGGTGGTAAATGGAGGTACCTTATTGATGCTCTGTCTTTTAGGTCTCACCACATCAAACTGCTCTACCTGAGGTAAAGTACGAATACTCTCTAGAACACATCCTGATGAAGAATCAAAATATATATTCAATGTGTCACAAATGCATACCATCTACAAGAGTTAACAACATCATTGATTAACGAAGTAAAAAACAAACAACATTTTTTTTAGGGAGTTTCTAATAAAAATTCTAAAATATTAACTGATTGGCTAATAACAAGAATAAATATAAAAAAAAACTAATAAAGCATTAAAGGAATGCAGTAAGTTCGCAGGGATATATTTTGCCTTTATATAAACATCAATAAAATAAAATAGACAAAGCGACCGGTTAAATCTTTCGGCGCATATGCTTTATAATAACAGGCATTACATGATTAAAAGAATATCGTGTACATACCCCAGAGACAAAGGCAGCAAAGTGCATGAGCTGTGAAGGCAGAACACGGCATGATAACTGCGCGTTATAGTACATGTCTGGCGAACAACATGCCTAAAGATAAACTTAAGTTCCGCCCATGTGGGCTGTATTTTCATTTTATCAGGACATACCCAAAAAAAAAATGATAAATACGTAGAATGGTCTTTAACAAGAATCGGAGGCTTTAAAAGGGGCGGGGTTAAGAAGGAATCGAAATAATAATTGTTTTAATTTGACAAAATAAATGTTTATTTTTAATTCTATATAAATGCAAAATATCTCAGTGTCATTATGGCGTTATAAATTATTGTCCATACTGCTGCTGAAATAGATCCTCGAGGACGTTGTCACGTAGCAGCTAATACTTTTCTCAGCGCTGTTTGTTGAGGTCCAATCAAAACCGTTTGAGATTACAAGAAAAATATATTTTTAAATATTGTTATATTGAACGATGGGGTATCTTTTAATGTTTAATATTTTACTGTTTTAGATCACAATCATCAAAAATTTAAGAAAATGTATTATTTTAGGTTTTAGTGTGCAAAACAAGACCTGAGATTTGAATGCGTCTCAATGGAGCAACTGGTGATTTGGGCCTCGCTTTTTGCACCCTTGCATGAACACAGCTGTGTATCCTCGTTTCCTCTTTACCACCCAGTGAGACAGATCGCAACATATCCCGTAACCACAGTGACTCATTACATTACAGGAAACACATGTCATGGTAAATGATTAAAAAGTTGAATTATTTAATCTTATTATTATTGTACAATTGATGTAGGCTATGTAAGTGATTTTAAACACAATATTTATAAATGTTTTTTTTATAAACCTGGACAGTCATTTGTGGTATTCAGTATTGCCAGAATTGACTGAAATACAAACAAACCTGAAATATAGTTCTGGACATAATCTGAGGGCTCTTTTTCCTTCCCCAAAATATGTATAATTTATATACATATATATACACCGATCAGGCATAATATTATGACCACTGACAGTCTCTTCATCACAGCACCTGAAAAATAGACAAGAGCATAGTGATGAGTTTGACAAGGGCCAAATTGTGATGGCTAGACGACTGGGTCAGAGCATCCCCAAAACTGCAGCTCTTGTGGGGTGCAGTGGTCAGTATCTATCAAAAGTAGTCCAAGGAAGGAACAGTAGTGAACCGGCGACAGGGTCATGGGTGGCCAAGGCTCATTGATGCACGTGGGGAGCGAAGGCTGGCCCGTGTGGTCCGATCAAACAGGCGAGCTACTGTAGCTCAAATTGCTCAAGAAGTTAATGCTGTTTCTGACAGAAAGGTGTCAGAATACACATTGCATCACAGTTTGTTGCATATGGGGCTGCATAGCCACAGACCAGTCAGGGTGCCCATGCTGACGACGACCCCTGTCCACCATCTAAAATCGCAACAGTGGGCACTTGAGAATCAGAATTGAACCACAGAGCAATGGAAGAAAGTGGCCTGATGACTCATGTTTTCTTTTACATCACGTAAATTGCCGGGTGCGTGTGCGTCGCTTACCTGGGGAACACATGGCACCAGGATGCACTATGGGAAGAAGGCAAGCCGGCAGAGGCTGTGTGATGCTTTGGACAATGTTCTGCTAGGAAACCTTAGGTCCTGCTATCCATGTGGATGTTACTTTTTACACACCTACCTAAACATTGTTGCAAACCATGTACACCCTTTCATTGAAATGGTATTTCCTGGTGGCTGTGGCCTCTTTCACCAGGATAATGTGCTCTGCCACAAAGCAAAAATGGTTCAGAAATGCTTTGAGGAGCACTACAACGAGTCTGAGGTGTTGACTTGGCCTCCAAATTCCCCAGATCTCAATCCAATCCAGCATCTGTGGGATGTGCTGAACAAACAAGTCCGATTCATGGCCCACCTTGCAACTAGCAGGACTTAAAGGATCTGTTGCTAACATCTTGGTGCTAGATACCACAGCACACCTTAAGGGGTCTAGTGGAGTCCATGCATCAAAGGGTCAGGGCTGTTTTGGCAGTAAAAGGGGGACCAAGACAATATTTGGAAGGTGGTCATAATGTTATGTCTGTGTGTGTGTGTGTGTCCTTGTTTATATTACATTGTGGGGACCAAATGTCCCCATAATAATAGTAAAACCTGAGATGACCTACATTGTGAGGACCAGCCACCGGTCTCCACTTTTCAAAAGGCTTATAAATCATACAGGATGAGTTCTTTTGAGAAAGTAAAAATGCAGAATGTTTCCTGTGATGGGCAGGTTTAGGGGAAGGGGCAGTGAAGGGGGATAGAATGTACAGTTTGTACGGTATAAAAACCATTACGTCTATGGGGAGTCCCCACAAAGATAGTGAACCAGACGTGTGTGTGTGTGTATAAAAACTATATTTTTTTCACTTGCATATCACAACCACTAGAGGACAGATCATAAACACAAATTTCTGCAATAGCCTACATAACACAAGAGCGTGTCTCAGTCAAGCCTCATACATGCGTTGCACACTAATTTATTGAAATGAGGTTCAAATAGCCTAAACACAAAATATACTTCTGGACATTATCTGAAGGGCTTTTTTTTTCAAAAATAGGTTAAACAGACATTTACGCTTGTAGACCTAATGTTGTAACTTGAATAAATAAATATTTATTTGTAGACCTATATATCCACACACACCATCAGTCCTATTTTGCCCGAGATTCCTTGATGAAAAATCTTGCATATCACAACCACTAGAGGACAGATCATAGACAAATTTCTGCAATACATCAGCACACAAGTATAGCTTACGTGTCACAGTCATATATGCATCGCACACTACTTCACTATGTACATTTAATTATGTATTTATTAGTGTTTGATGAGAGACTTTTTATTTTGTCTCTTCTTGAGAAATTGCTCTGTTTTTTTAAACAAAGGACTTTTTTTTTTTGCTAGATGATTGTTGAGGATTTATATTTTGACATTTGGTCTTTGAATGCTTTCTGAAGATGACCAAATTTAGAAGAATAACAACTTGGGGCAGTGGTTGACCAGAGCCAAAAATCACTCTGTCAATGATGTGAAAAGCAAGAATATGTTTAGCCTGCTCTCCATACACCATGCCAGAGAATCATTCAGCAGTAAATCAAGACGCAAGAAGACAAATAACAACAAAACAGGTGCTTCCACTAAATTAAACGCCATGGAGAAATAAAAATTCAGTTTATAATCTGGTGTGTCACTTTACTTGAAAAGAGATTATCTCCTACAAGCAAGAGAGTGTAAAAATGGCTGTAACGCACGTTTGTATTTTGTACCAGCATTGTTATAATAGAAGTTCATGTAAAGGTAGGTTACATTGAATTCTTGAGTAGCTATATGCTGTCAATATATATTAAATGTGCCTTTAGCTAGTCTCTTTGCCAGAAACTTGGATTTCCTAAACTGCAATAATTATCATCATGAGATTGCAGCTGGCGTTCACAGTGCTTGCTTGTGTGATTCACTGACTCATTAAATGTAGAATGTATCAGCGTAGTTCACACAAGTTTTGCAATCAAAGACAAGACTGTTTAACAAGCTGTAAAAGATAAATGGTCCTTTTTAAGAAGTCCATCATCCGCACAAATCCTGCTGATGTCAACGATATTTTAAAATAATACATCATATTACGGCAGATGGAAATGATGCTTTCAGAAAGCACAGTGAGTAATATGTGTTCTCTGAGCTGAGGAATATTTGTGTGAGCTTTGGCACTGCTGTTCAGATGCTGTCACTATGGTTTTATTAGTTCTTTTACATTATTTCCAGACTGTATTGATCATTTTCTGTGACACAGCTAGAGAGGTAGTGTTTGTTCTCATGCCTGTTTCACACTCCACACAAAAGCAGTGTGTATTTATTTCACGGCCAATATGTTAGCTTCTTGAATAGTTTTGCTTTAGGAGCAAGATTTTATACATCAGACATCCAGTGCCAATCAAACATAAAATTACTTATACAAGTAAAATGTAACATAAATGAAATAATGTATCATAAAAGAAAATCTTAAAGTAAGTTTGCCTGTGTGTTTAACATTTTGTATCATTGATACATATATCATGAGAATATGAAGTTTATACTTGAAGAGGAAAAAACAAATACATTTTATTCAGAGGTCCAAATTGAGCAACAAAAAAGGGGGGGAAAAGAAGAAAGAAAAGCAATTTGGTGCAGATGCTATTGAAATTCTCATAGCTTGTAATATATAAAAAAATGATAATAGCAGAGCGACTATGGTATTAAATTCCCGCCAAATGTATTGCGGCCATTGATAAAAAATCATTTTAAAACGCATGTAAAAATTAATTGATATCAGAATAGCAAACAACTATTTGTTTGAAATAATTTCATGGATGAAATTATTAGAAGCGTAAATAAAAAAAATTAAAAGCACATTAAAAAAATTACGACCATGAATCATAACTTGAAGGAACACTCCAATGTTTTTAGAAATAGGGCTTATTCAACATCTTTCCTACATTTAGATATGTGGGCAAATGCATTTTTGTCTCAGTGCATGCATTGTTTTAGTTTGGCAGGGTCGCCGCTAGCTTAGCTTAGCATAATGCTAATTACTTCTTGTGACTAGGCAATTTCCTAGGCAGATTTTAACTTGGGACTATATTATGGGGAAGCAGAGGCGAAGCACTGCTACTTGGGCACAGAGATATCTCTGTGCCCAAGCAGCAGTGCTTCGCCTGTGCTTCCCCATAATATAGTCCCAAATTAATATCTGCCTATGAAATCGCCTAGTCTTAATCCGCATCGCTATTTGTACTCGTTGTGAATACGCAGGTCACAAGAAGTAATTGACCCTTCGCTAAACCACGCCCTAAAACCGCCACAGGCCAATCATGGCTTAGCAACCGTAACTAGGCGCGGAAGGACTGTTAAGCTTTCGAGCGAGGGGAACATGCCGAAGCATTGTGCTTATGGATGGTGCAAATCTGATACCTGGTACACTGTAAAAAAAAAATCCTAATTTTTACGGAAAATAACTCTAAATTTTTTACAGTATTTTCTTTTAATTTTAAATTATATTTAAAACTATGTAAAATTACAAAGAATATCTGTAAATAAACAAATGTAATGTTATTTTAAGGATTATATCATTAATGACAAAATACAGTAATTCTTATTTTTTATACAAGAAAATCACTGTATTATTTTTACAGTATTTTTCTGTTTTCATAAATAACATACAAATTCATGTAAATTACAAACAATATCTGTAAATTAGTAACTTGACCATTATTTTAAGAATTATATCATTAATGACAAACTACAGTAATTCTCTTTTTTTATATACAGGAAAATCACTGCAGTATTTATACAGTATTTTTCTGTTTTCTTAAATGACATACAAATGTATGTAAAATTACAGAAATAATCTATAATAAAATATTTAGCTCATTATATTAGTATGTCCATACTAACAATTTAACATTATTCTTTGTATTTTTTTGTTATTTTAAAGTAAAAGTAAAAACTGTCAAATTAAAATATCTTGTACTTGTATCTTGAAATTTTAATTAAAATAAAGTGCAAAAACTTTACAGAAATTTACATTAAAAGTTTAAGAGAAAACATTGTTATTTTACAGTTTTTTCTTATTTAAAATGAAATATTTTATACTTTAATTTTGTTTTTGTTTGGCAATCACTACAATTTGACAATTTTTTTTATTTGTTTATTTTTACAGTTTAGGTGTATTTTTACATTTAAACTGTAATTCTAGTTACAAATATAACAAACTAAACTAAATATCAAATCTGCACTGCTCTCCAGGTTGAAACGTTCAGGCCTCTGCAAATTTGGACAGGGGGTGGAATTTTTCCTTCCCCAAACCTAAAACCCAAGGGGAGAAATGATGCTGTTCTGTCGATTTGTCCTACCTTGTCAGATTGTCCTTCCCGAAGCGCAAAATTATAGCTATATATCTATCGATTCATGCTACCGCATGGAAAAATTCTGCCGCATGTTAGCGTTTGTGACTAACTTGCGTGAAATAATTCAATGTAACTTTACTGAGGATTCTTGTTGGGGAAAACAATTTTTACAGTGCAAAATACCCCATCAGATTGTTGTGGATGAAGCAGTGTGGGAGAATCTATATATAAAATATAAGCGGGAGAATGTTATCATTGCAAAGTGGTCAGGCTAATGTATTGTGTTTATTCCACAAGTCTTATGGATAAGCTGTTTGATTTATAATTATTCCCATTTAGACAAGACTTAGTTTATTTGAATGGTCAGCGTGAGACGGCGGCTGCTGCTTGCGCTGGGACCTATAGGCTTTAGCTTCAATTTTGATGAAATTATTCTCTAACCGGTAGCATATTATGCCGAGGATATATCTCTCGAATGCATACTGCAGTCCCTTTTGTCTTGCTCTCTCAGATATTTCACCTGTTCGCTAAAAATGACTAATTATCTCCTTGGGAATGTCTGACACCGGCGCATACATACTGTAATAGACGGGCCAGGCGCGAAAGCTTGACAGGCGTAGCAACAGTAACTAAAGAGGGCGGGGCTTAGCGAAGGGTCAATTAGGTGGTTTTTTTTGTTTCGTTTTTTTTGGATCACTTTTACACGGGACATGCTAGCTGGCAACACAGGATTCCATTCATTATGCTAAGCTAAGCTAGCGGCGAACCTGCCAAACTAAAACAATGCATGCACAGAGACAAAAATGCATTTGCCCACATATCTAAATGTAGCAAAGAAGTTGAATAAGCCCTATTTCTAAAAATGGTGGAGTGTTCCTTTAAACTTATGTTTCCTTGGTTTTATCACTCTGTATTTTGTGCTCTCTTACATTTCCTGCTCATATATCTTTTTTTGTATTCTTTTTTCTCCTCACTCTTCTTTCCACGTTCTGAGTTTGTTTTTCAAAATCTTGCAGTTTGAGTTACTTGTAAATTAGAAGGGCGGGTTTAAGCATCACCTTGAACTTGGTGGGCGGGTTTAAGCATCACCATTGGTTGACCTTAGATTATCAGCTCCTCCCCTAACCAATCAATCGAAGTGGGGAGTTGACATCACTCCAACGCGACTCATTGCTGCTCATGCACACTCATGAATGCTCTTTATTGCTTTTAATTTTTTGAATCACGCTTCTAATAATTTGATGCCATGCACGTTGTTTGCTATTCTGATCATTTTGCATGACTTTTTTCATTTTGTGCAATATATTTTTTATGTGTTTTAAATTTTGAAATCACACTTATTTTTTGATTCAAGAATTTAATCCCATAAGCACTGACTGACCAAGTTGGAGCTAGAGGGACAAGAGAGCCAGGTGGAGCTGGCTGGTTGATGGGCGGAGGTGGAGTAATGGACTCGGAGGCAGAAACAGGGGATCAACACATCAAAGGCAGAGCTGAGAACCTGAAAGCCCAAGGATCTGAGTTCCAATATAATGGTGCATCCACAAAATAGTCCAGTGAGATTATATATTACAGGTTAGTTCCAAATTTGCTTGCCATGTGGTGTGTTTCGGAAATTAGATAGAACAAAAGATAGAGCATATAAGAAAATATACTGTTTACGTTTAAATTTTTGTAAAATATTATAGTAAAGCTTGAAGTCATTCTAAAAGTGAGAAAAATTGGGTTTGGATTCAGACCATTTCATTTTATGGATGTGAAATGTCAATGTTACCAATTATTAGCCTGATGTAGTCATACTCAGATTCTAGTCTAATACTGCTCCATTGGGCTGTGATTATGGGGCGTGTTTCAACCAAACCAGGAAAGAAAATGCCTCTGGACTCAATCAGATAGACCTACAACCAAGTAAGTGAGTAAGTGACATGTTGCAAGTGTAGGTCTCTGCAGGATAATAATAGGAGTTACTAGATCATTGGGCGAGGCCATAAACAGAGGGGCGTTTTTCATGGGTGAAGGGGATCATTTTCATTGCATGATGTATAAACACCCATCAGTTTGAAAACACCCACAAATTTAGAAACGACCACTTTTGTTCCGCGGAGATCCCATACTCGTATGTTGAGCGAAGCATAGTTGTCAACAGAACTCAACTGCAAGCACGCTGAAAGAAGTAGAAGAAGACGATGAGTGTAAATGATCTTTGCTGGTGTTGTAAAAAGAATTTAAGGACGAAAATAATTTTACGTTGATCATCTGTCCATCATCGTATAAAGCCCGCCCTGACATTTTGATTGGTCCGAACAGCTCTGGTTCGAGCATAGTTGCTCTACAACAGATCAAGTCCAGACCGAACTTCCCGACCTCAAATGTTGTGGGCGGGGATAAGTTCGGCTGGCATCCAGGCTAAACAAATAAATATGCTTAATCAGTTCCATGGTCATTTGTCAAATACACCTGTAAATAAAGATTTTTGAAATATGTCCATATGTGTTTGTGTTCATGAAAGTGAAAATTAACAGCTCTGAATTACTATTCATGAGCTTGCCCAGTTGAGACCGTGCCCACAGAATTCATCTAGCTCAGTCCGTGATAGTTTTCGTATACAGCAAGGATGACTAAACGTCATATGGAAATATACCTGAAGAAGCCATTTCTGCAGCGATTCGAGATGATGGTAAACAAAGTTCCTCTAGTTGCACTGGGTAAAGGATTGGCTAGCTGTTAGCTAATCAGAGTCAAGCAGCTTAGCTCGTTGAACATTAATGAGAACTAGTGCAAATCGAGTTTTCCTGAAGGCTTTCTATACTGTAAGAGAATGTAAAAACTTGCAAAATGCCAGGATTTCTGATTGAGGAACAAAGACTATCTGAGAAAATTTAAAGCAATTAGCATTTGAACTCATTCATACAGTTAGCACCTCTGTCCGAGACGATGTCACGCTGAGTGAATCAATTGAGAATAGCTCTAATTTATTTCCTTCACCCCCATCTCTCCTCCAGAATTCACCCAAAATCTAAATTCACGAGTTTGTATGCCCCTATAATCTTAGTGAAAGTGGTAAACAGATTTGGCTTGCTGTCTGCTATAGAGGGGCTCGGAGAGGATATTCTACCCGAGTTCTGATTGCCCCCCATAACAGGCAAATTGTTCAAAAGGGAGGAGCCAGGGAGGAGGAGGGATGCTGCAAGAACTAACAACGGGAAGAATAGGCTGCTGGTTTTATACCTTGGTATTAATTGGAAGATTAGATGGGCGTACTTCCTCCCGGAATTACGTTTAGTAACTTCACTAATCTAAAATGAACAAATACTGTACAATAGATCTGTGTTTGATATCATTGGAAATGTATCAGTGCGACTGGTACAAATATCTAATCTCCAAAGAAGCAAACAAGAACATTTTAAAGATTTTAAGAGTTTAGAGACATCTTGCCTAGTATGGTGGGTGTGGCTTTCAACCATTCTGTCAATACAGGTCTGAGACAGTGATTGCATATCAATTCCCTTTGTTAACATATGTTTCCATTTGAAATTAGTTACTGTCTGGTCTGAATACTTAAGGCGATGTAGCAGAAAGGTCAGGGCGCACTGTAAATCAGATTCGCCCACAACGTTGTGTCCAAATACCCAGCGTTGCGTATTGAAAGTCAGGAATGCATCTTTCACTCTTTACTTCAGAGTATTTGATGTTATGTATTGAGGATCTTTGAATTGACTATGTAATTGGCATTATACATTTACCTGACTTAATAAATTGTTACACTTTGATTTATTCTGACTTGCTCTGGAATTATTAACAATCTCTAGGAGGTCATGAATGGATTCTTTCCACAAAGGGTTAAACGGAACAATTAAATGTTTGGTTAACTATTAAATATAAATGACCAAATAACCAAATTGGCATTCTAATCTAAATTCGAAATTATGATAAAATGGAGTCAGATAAAGAGGAATTGGAATTAAATCCATTTTTCCCAGCGGAGAACACCGAACGCGCAAATACCTTCAGCCGCTCTTCGCTGCCGCCATTGGAGCGAATTCAGTGATCTTACAATACCAAGCTACTAGTATGGCTTGAAACAGGATAACCAAAGCATTTTTCCACTATTTTTTTTTACAGAGTCCATGGTAGAACTTCAGACATTACCATAAAATGGCAAAACCCTTGCCAGTGCTTATGTGCGGTTTTCTACTACTTCAGGTAGGCAACCCTAACAGGTGTTTAAATTAAATGATCATATCAACATCATGTACCTTCCTCAGATAGTGGTAATTGCGCATCCTAAAAATTTTCCAGTGAGATGATATATTACAGGATAGTTCCTGATTTGCTTGTCATGTGGTGTGTTATGGAGTTTTGGGAGTCTTTTCCCAGCTTGGCCTAGACCCTGTGTGCCTGACAGCGGGATTAAAATGACATAACATTCTCCACAGATGGGCAAAGACTTTCAAAACTGCAGCCTTGAGGATTTAGGAAATAAACCAGAGAAAGTAAAGCCATACTTCCACTGGCTCTCCTAAACACATATGGAATTACATGATTTTAAGGTAAAATTTAGGTCTATCTTAATTGCGGTAGCAAGCATTACTTTTAAATTTCATTTGGACTACTACACTGTAAAAAAAAAAAAAAAATGAGGGTAAAAAAAAATTACACATAATATTTTTGAGTTATTTTTAAGGCTTGATTTCTTTAATGCAATCTATTATGTAAAATGTCCTAATGTGCAACATGCATCAAATTATTAGTTAACTTAACCATAAGATCTACTCTTCTGCACAATGGCAACGATCAAAACTTCAACATCTTTAAAAAAGAAACAAACTTAACTCATCATTAAACATTAACTTCAATATTAATGCTCCATTACCTGCCACGTGCAAATCATGCTGGGAACTAACAATGGTGTCTCTAAAGAAAACTGCATAATTGAACAAATTCTCTTAAAATAAATAGGTAGCCCCCTTCATTTTATCAGCTTAATCGGTTCTTCAATTCAAGCCTCAAAATTGCTAAGTTTTCTTTTAAAAATTAGGAAAATGTATCTCTTGGTTTTATTAGTGAAATGTTTTCAATACTTTCTATACAACACTGAACCACAATTTTCTTAAGAAAATATACATACTACTTTTAATTATCACCTTAATTTGTTTGTGTGAAAGACCCATGATACATTTTGAACAATACTTCAAATTTTGAAAGTCTATCTTTATGTTAAAGTTGGCATGAAATCTTTTCTTCCCTATTGTGATATATATCCGAGTGAAATGGCTTCACAAACAAGAAAAAATTAGGCGGGACTTGATTTTATCAATCGGTAATTGGCAGCCATCCAACGATTGGGTCTTTGGATGGCTGCGGTTTGCTTTTGGTCAATCTGGGGCACGTTCAAGCTCAAACCGGTGTGCAACGTTTTGCTACGGTTTACAGGTTGAACGTCATGTTTCCTGGAAAGGGTGTGCTACAGGTTTTGAAATATGTTTTCTCTTGTTTGGTGGGTGTGGCGAGGTAGACGAGCGAGAGACGTGTGAGGAGTGAGCGAGATCGGTGCGTGATTGAGAATAAGCATCACCTGTCTCGAGTCCTCTCATTAGGGAGCTCGGAGGGATATAAGGACGAGTGACTCCAGTAAAGGACGAGAGAGGACCAGGCCTGAACTTTACGGTGTGTTTTGTTTATGTATTATTATGTGTGTGCGTTGCAGTAGTCCGTGAGGTGCTGTCCGCTTTACTTTCGTTTTGTTTATTTATATATTAAAGTCATTTAAACGGTCGCCGGTTCCCGCCTCCTTCTTCTCTGAACAAAGAGCTGTGTTACATTGGTGCAGAAACCCGGGAGGAAGGAGGGACATGCTGTCGAAGAGCCCTCGCCACCAAGGGATCTAGCGGTGCTGCAGATATCGGGCAGCGTGGAAGGACGATGGTCGCGGAAGGCTGCCCGAAGCAGTAGTGCTGGATCACTGGAAGACCCGGAACGGATACCGGAGTCGGTGTCGTACCCCTGGGCCAAGGTGAGATGAATTGTAGGAATCCTAGAAGGAGCGGAGGAGTCGCCGTGGCTTGCCAGAGGCCGGAGCCTGCTGCCATCTGCCGGATCGGAGAGTAGCGGGAAGCACAGGTCTCACTGCCGACTGCCTTCGAAAGGACGAGTCATCGTCGACCACCAGGGGGCTGAATAGGATCGAGCCATCCCACGGGGAACGACGAGCGTCATTGCATGTTTTGTTGTTCCCGTTTTCTTTAGTTCCTTGTTGATCTCCTTGGTTCTTGATTAGGCTAATTAACACCTGTTCTGTTTCAGTCAATCATCCTCTGTGTATTTACGCCTTCAGTTTCATTGTCTTCCATGACAACAATGTACTAAAAACAGATCCACGAAAATGACTAAAAACACTGTACTATGCATGTTGGCAATGTTCAAAAGCGCATGCCTTGCATGCAGTCACTGTTTTAACAGATTACACTGAGTTTACACTGAGCCGGTATCGTTTTCATAAACTTGCACTTTGAAACCTTTTTTGTGTAAACAGACCCTTAGTTAAATGTGGTTGTGTTCCTTATTTCCCTGTGAGTTTTAGTTTGTGAATTGTGTTTTTGCTTTCATCATTACAGCCACACCCTGATAAGTAATTTATAATAAACACTGCAATATTTCATAAAAGAATAAGAATTGTCCATTTTCATTTTGTGGTGGCTTTAATGAAATATGTCTAATGTAAATTAAATGTAGGCCACTTAAATACAGTGTCAGAGGACTCAAATGCAGAAAGAGCATTAATGGGTTTGACAAAACAGCAGACATGACAAGACTTTGAGGGAGAGGAGGTAATAACAGTCCAAATGATAGGTAGGGACAAGGCACGATGACAGGCAAGCTGAGGGAATAAGAACAGGCTGGATGCAGCAGACCACACAGCAAACGTGATAGACTCACAGGGCACGATCAGGCATAGCATCGGTCTTGCTGCTTGGCAGAGAAAGAAGGCGAAAGATGTTCAGCTTGCAGGGCAGGACTGGAACAAACAGGAGACCCAAGACAAGGCAGATAGCAGAAACAAATGCTTGGCAGTAACTAGAGAAACAACTAGCAAACAAACTGTAACAGCACAATGAATAACAAACTGGCAAAACATTGGGGAGATAGCACACATTATAAAGGGAGCAGAAAACACGAGGAACAGGTGAACACACTCAGGAAAGACGAGGAGCAGAGAACATGAGGGGTGTGTCCGAAAACCTAGGCAGCTGACTTGTTGGCTTGCTGCCTTATCAGACAATGACTTGTAAGGCAGCGTTTGTGCAGGAAGGCACCTCACGAAACTGATTTTCAGACAGACTTCTGAGGCAGTTTAACAGTTTTGATGTTCAGAAAAATAGAGAGAGCTTTGGTGAGAACTAAACAAATATTTAATTACCACAATAGTAATTTCTCGCCAGAAATAACATCAGAAGTGGAAAATGATGGTAAAAAAACTTACATTTACACACTAACTTACCAGCAGCAAACGCAATTTTCGGACACCATATTTTTATCTAGCTCAACTGTCACAGAATAGAATGCATATGGGATATCAAAGGCAGCGAAGGATACATGCTGGCTTCAAAAATCCATCAGATGAAGGTATCTCAGGAGACAGGAAGCGAAGCTAACATTAGATTCAGACGTGCATTGATGCCTTCCCACCTTGAAATGTGTCCTCCGAAGAAAGCATTCTCAAGGTTTCGGAGTCAGATGCAGCCGAGGAAAAGGTGAGCATACCTGAGGACTAAAAATGAGGACTAATACCGCCTTCACGTGCTATCAGAAATATGATTATTCACACTTCTGCAGTCGTGATTACGAGCTCGTCGCATTAAAATTTTGAATGTGCAATATTTACCTAGGAAACTCGTGTTTTCAATAATTCAGAGAGCACGTGAAGCCAGCAATGACTAAACAAGAGGGTGTGGTAATTGGACACAACAAGCCAAGAACAGGGATGGCTAACACAAACCAGGAGCCATGTTTTTAAGCACAACACAAAGACATTAAACAAAGACAAGACTGACAGAACTGTCAGAGGAGAAACCTGACAGTACACTTTTCATTATTTCCTAACACTATACTACTTTAAAGACCCCCGGTGTAGTTTTTAATGTTGTTTATAGTCTATGGGGTGTTTTTTAATATGCTTTCAGACAAACCATGTCATACATTAACAACACCATTGCTGAGTAGCCTTTGTTCCCTTTCGAGAGTACTCTCGTATTGCGTTTGCTAACGCTACGGGAATTCCTTTCCTCGAGATATTGAAGCAAAATTTTTATCCTAAAAATTACCATATAACACGCAGTGCAGCTGCACAGCTCTCAGCAGGAAGCTGCTGCGTGCTGATTGGCTGTGCCGCTGCAACTGCAGCAACCTATGGCGAGACCGCTGGGCGGACGGACCAATCGGTCCTCTATATTCCCGCCACAAGGGGCAACAGAATTTGCATAGCCAAGGGTACATAACTCCCTGTCTCGCTAGGTTAGTCAGATTAATTCTTCTTCAGCGACTCACCTCGCTGAGCTCTGGATTGAAGCCTGCCGTCGACACGCACCCAGCGGAACTCTGCAGCCTGAGGACGTCGGAATCTCCGCCTTCAGCCTGCCTTCCAGCTGCGCCATCCGGCATATATCCTTTTACAATTACTATGTCTCATTCTTGTGCCTCGTGCAGAGGTTTTCTTGCGGACGAGGATCGACACATCATCTGCGCATCATGTCTCGGACGAGACCACGCGCAGGCTGCACTCAACCAGGCGGCTGCCCTGAGTGCGACGAACTGGCGCTGCAGACCCTTGGGCTCGGCTCGCCAGTTTCGACCAGAATCCGTCCCTTGCTCTCAGCCTCTCGAGCCACGGAAAAGAAAGCGTCGCGACCAGAGGCCCCGGGCGCTCTGGCGAGCACACGCCGGTCATTCCCCGCGTGCCTCGCCATCGCCTGTCATGTTCGTCGAGGAACAGCACAGCTCCCCTCGTTTGGCGGCTGCTGTTTCCTTCGGCGGACCGGAGGAGGAAGAGGAGGATGACAGCCTTTCTCTTGCTGCATCCGAAAGCGGGTGGTCGGATACCGTCTCGGAGCACGCCACTTCGACGCGGACTGCCAGCGGCGGCAAAACCTCGGTGGACGCTGAGCTCATACGCCTGCTCACCAAGGCCGTGGACGACCTCGGCATTGACTGGTCTCAACCCGAGGAGCCCACGAGAAGCAGACTTGACGAGTGGTTTTTTGAGAACCGTCGCCAACCAACCGCTCAAAAACCCGCTCCCTTCTTTCCGGAAGTCCACGAGGAACTAACCAAGTCGTGGAAGGCGCCATTTTCTTCTCGCGCCAAGTCCTCCTTTTCTTCAGCGCTCTCGGTGGTCGATGGCGCTCAGAAAAGAGGATATCAAGCCCTTCCTCCCCTCGAGGAAGCCGTCGCCGCACACCTTTGCCCGCCCTCCGCCAGAGGATGGCAGTCTAAGGCTGTGCACCCTTCCAAAGCCTGCCGCACTATTTCCAACCTCGCGGTCGAGCATACGCCTCCGCCGGCCAGGCGGCTTCAGCGCTTCACTCTATGGCGGTGCTTCAAGTCTTCCAGGCCAAACTCCTCCGTTCCTTGGATGAGTCTGTCCCGGATAACGAGGTTCTGAGGATCTGCGGCGCCACTGACTTGGCCCCTGCGTGCCACAAAGGCCAACGCCCAGGCGATCGGCAGATGTATGGCCAACTTGACGGTATTGGAGCGCCATCTGTGGCTTAACCTAACCGAGATGAAGGACTCGGACAAGACTGCTTTCCTGGACGCGCCCATGTCGCCTTCAGGACTATTCGGTCCCTCCGTGGTTGGATTCACGGAACGCTTCACTGAGGCACAAAAGGCTTCACAGGCAATGCGACATTTCCTGCCCAAGCGTTCCAGCTCCTCTACTAGCCGCCATGCTAAAGCTGGACCGGCCCAGCCCACCAAGGCGGCGCAGCCAGCTCAACAGCCTCGCGCGGGCTTCAAGCCCAGACAGCGCTCCCGCTCTACGAGCCGCAGCAAACCTCCGGAGCGTCGAGGTCCCCGACCCAGCAATGTGTCGAAACCTGAGCCGCCGAAGCCGTCCTAGCCAGAGGCACGAAGAGAGGTTGGATAATGCCCGCTTCGGCCGGTTTACCACCTCGCTCTCTTCAAAAACGTTCCCTAGCTCCCTTCAATCAGGTGGCTGGGAACATCACATACACAGTCAACGAGCCCGCAAGCAAACGCGCTCGCCTGTACACAAACGCCGTTTTTACGGCGACCCATATGGGTCACGAAAAGAGTTTTTTCTCTGTAGGCAGTGTGCCAGCAAAAAAGCATGTACCCCTACACTCAATCACTCCCCCATGTTCCCCAGCTCCCTGCACTCAGGTGGCTGGAAACACTATCCCCACAGACAACGAGCCCGTGCTCAAACGCGCTCGCCTGTACACAAGCACCTATATTCTATGTCCCCCAGCCCCCTGTACTCAGGCGGCGGGAAACAATTCCCTCATAAGTGCCACTCTAACGCAACATTATCGGGCCACCGAGTCCCTGTTACTCAGCGATTCGACCCACAAATTAATCCAGCCCCTGGCTTGAAGGCGAGGCCTGGCAGGCCATCCCCGGCATTTCAAAATGGGTGTTGAACATAATAAAACAAGGTTACTCGCTACAGTTTGCTCGCAGACCACCGCGCTTTCGCGCCGTGGAGAAGACAACGGTGAGAAGCGACACAAGTCACGTGCTTCGAACCGAGATATCAAAACTGTTAATAAAAGGGGCGGTGGAAGCCGTGCACCCCTCACAGAGCGAGTCGGGCTTTTACAGTCGCTACTTCCTTGTACCAAAAAAGGACGGTGGTCTCAGACCCATCCTAGACCTCAGACACCTGAACAAAGCCCTTATGAAGCGCCCGTTCAGAATGTTGAGAACAAAACAAATCCTCGCGCACGTTCGCCGGGAGATTGGTTTTCACTGTGGATCTAGAGGATGCCTATTTCCACATACAGATAGCCCCTCATCACAGGCCATTCTTGAGATTCGCCGAGGAAAGTATACCAATACAGGGTGCTACCCTTTGGTCTATCTCTGGCCCCATGCGTTCGAAGTGCATGGAAGCGGCGCTAACCCGCTGAGGCTTCGGGAATGAGAATTCTCAACTATCTCGACGACTGGCTCATAATAGCTCAGTCAGAGATACAGTTATTAAACCACAGATCTTGGCTTCTCAACCATTTGAAATGTTTGGGCCTCAGAATCAACGTGGCAAAGAGCGCATTGTCTCCCACACAGAACATTTCGTTTCTGGGAACAGTATTGGACTCACTGCAGATGAACGCGCGGCTGACGTCACAGCGCGCTCTCTGTTCAGAACCGTGGTTTCCCTCAGGTCCGGTGCACTCACCCCTCTCAAACACTTTCAGAGGATGTTGGGTCTCATGGCCTCGGCCCCAGTTCTCAGACTTGGTCTGTTACACATGCGCCCATTACAGCGCTGGCTGAATCGCCGCGTTCCAGCTCACGCATGGCTCTCGGGCGATTACGAATCAAGGTAGATCACAGCTGTGTTTTGGCTCTGGCTCCTTGGAAAAATCCTGTCTGGTATCAGGCGGGAGTGAGCTTGGGCACTGTTACGAAGTGGAAGGTTATCTCGACAGATGCATCCAACCTAGGTTGGGAGCCCTTCACGAGGGCAGGCCAGTCTCCGGTCTCTGGTCAGACTCGGAAAAGAGCCTTCACATAAACTGTCTAGAGATGAAAGCGGTCACGTTATCGCTAAGAGCTTTCCTTCCGTACATAAAGCACCACCACGTCCTAGTCCGAGCGGACAGCAGGTCGGTGGTAGCTTATATAAATCGCCAGGGCGGTCTAAGATCTTTCAATCTGCACGCAATGGCGGAAAAACTCCTAATATGGGCAGAGCGCAACCTGAGTTCGCTGAGGCGACTCATGTGCCAGGCATTCTGAATTTGGGTCCGGACATGCTGTCCAGGGACAAAGTGTCCCCAGCAGAGTGGTCTCTTCACCCACACACAATTCAGACAATTTGGGGCAGGTTTGGAGAGGCAAAAGTGGATCTTTTCGCCTCACAAGACAATGCTCAATGCCTAACATATTTCTCCAAGCACAAGGATGCGTTGGCCCACGAATGGCCCAATCTTCCTCTTTATGCTTTTCCCCCAGTCTCAATGTTACCTCAGGTTATAGAGAGGATCTGGGAGAGCAACTGCGCTGTGCTTTTAATAGCCCCGCTTTGGAGAAATCAACCATGGTTCTCACTGCTAAGTCAGATGTCAGATACTGCTCCGTGGCCGATTCCGCTGAGGAGAGACCTCCTCATGCAGGCGAAACGGCAGATCTGGCATCCCCGTCCCGATCTATGGGCGCTTCATGTCTGGCCCATCAACGGGTACATGAGAACCTCTCTGAAAATGTATTAAACACTATTGCTGAAGCTAGAGCCCCCGACCAGGCGGCTCTATTCAGGCAAATGGGCAGTCTTTTCAGACTGGTGTAAAACACGGACCCTGACCCCACACAATTGTGAAGTGTCAGAGGTGCTCATTTTTTTACAAGAGCTGTTGGGCGCGGTCGTTCCCCCTCCACGCTCAAAGTGTATGTGGCCGCTATAGCAGCGCACACATTCAAGTGAACGGACTGTCACTGGGAAAGAACGATCTTATCGTGCGCTTCCTTAAAGGGGCTAGAAGGCTTCACCCACCTCGCCCCTTCAGTTCCTATATGGGACTTGTCTACAGTCCTGGATGCCATGAAAGGTTCTAAATTCGAGCCTCTGCATTCGGTGAGCTTAAAGCTCCTGTCACTAAAGACCGCTTTTCTGCTGGCGATTGCATCAGTTAAGCGGGTGGGTGATCTGCACGCGCTCTCTGTGCGCCTCTTGTCTGGAATTTGGGCCAAACGATTCTAAAGTCGTCCTCAAACCAAGGCATGGATACGTACCTAAAGTGCTTTCAACTCCGTTCAGAGCACAGGTCATTTCACTTTCAGCACTTTCATCATCGTTAGATGAAGAGGATGCTAATTTGCTCTGTCCTGTCAGAGCGCTGAGAATTTACATAGAGCGTTCTGCTGTTTTCAGGCTCACTGAACAGCTCTTTGTGTGCTTTGGCGGCGCACGCGGTGCGGTTTCAAAGCAGACCTTGTCACGTTGGATAGTGGATGCTATCTCACTGGCTTATGAGTCTAAAAATCTCAGCTGCCCTTTAGGCGTCAAAGCCCATTCGACTAGAGGCATGGCCTCTTCGTGGGCTTGGTCTACTGGCATTTCTTTGAATGATATCTGTGCGGCAGGCTGGGCCTCACCGTCCACTTTTATCAGGTTTTATAATTTAGAGGTTCCTGCCCTACAGGCTGGGCTTCTTGCTGTGTAAATACATCTGACCCATTAAGGCTCGGTATTCTGGCCTGGGTAAAGTATTTGTATAAGTCATAAGCACTTATATGACTCAGTTATCTGGTCATTCACTATTCATGACCTGACTATGTCTGGTCTACTCATATATAGATATATATATATATATATATATATATATATATATATATATATATATATATATATATATATATATATATAAATATATATTGTATCTTATGTGTTACTTCATTAAATGGCCCGACTCAGGTCTGGCTTATATTGGACTTCATGATACCATGTTACGGCCCACTTAGGTCGGCTGGGGTATGGTGTCTCCGGGCTTCAGAGCCGTTAAGCAAGCACAGCGTTTTGCATTGGTTCCCGTGGCGTTAGCAAACGCAATCTGAGAGTACTCTCGAAAGGGAACGCTTGGTTACTAACGTAACCTCGGTTCCCTGAGAAGAGGAACGAGTATTGCGTTTGCTTGCCGTCTTTGCTTTCTCAGGAGTCGCTTCAGTCGATTAACCTGACTAACCTAGCGAGACAGGGAGTTATGTACCCTTGGCTATGCAAATTCTGTTGCCCCTTGTGGCGGGAATATAGAGGACCCGATTGGTCCGTCCGCCCAGCGGTCTCGCCATAGGTTGCTGCAGTTGCAGCGGCACAATAATCAGCACGCAGCAGCTTCCTGCTGAGAGCTGTGCAGCTGCACTGCGTGTTATATGGTAATTTTTAGGATAAAAATTTTGCTTCAATATCTCGAGGAAAGGAATTCCCGTGGCGTTAGCAAACGCAATACTCGTTCCCTCTTCTCAGGAACCGAGGTTACGTTAGTAACCGGCGTTTTCCTTAAAACTGCAGCGAACCAAAGACTCGAAATCGCTGGTGTTTCTGACATCACAAACTACCTTGAAACCAATCACATCAATGTGTGGGCGGGGTTTAGCATATCATTAACTTTGCTGCAAAGCAGGGCAGTCTCAAGAGAAGCCATATCGGTATATTTTTCTGTAAATATGAAAAATTGTGTACATTTATTTAGTTTATTTTTTTTACTCTTTAATTATGTATGGGATGTATATTATGATGTTATGCTGAACTATATCTTTCTCCACTGAGTTCTAAGTTGTTCAAAGCGTTTCTAATGCTGCTCCAGGCAGGTTTTTGAGCCAGTAAGTTACTTCTTCAAACCACGACTTTGTCGCATTTCAGGCAAAGTCATGCCAAACTGCCTGGACGCCAGGAATTGTGGTAGCTAATGTTAGATGTAAACAAAACATGACAGACCATGCAGGGTTTATGCTCATTTACAATCATTTCTATCGCCAACGCGCTTACTCCTTGTTTATTTGAGGGGAAAGGAGGAGAAAAAAACGGCGCATAACGGCGTTATACCTTTAATTTTACATTATATGTATATTTGGAAATGTTTTTTGGTATTAATTTATTCTTGCACTCAATGGACTGAAAACTAGCTAACACTAAAAAGCTACTGATAATGCATACAATTTGCGGATATATAATGTTACAGCAATACCTTATTTTGATAAACGATTTGTTTTTTAATGTATGACTTACCGCATTCATAGGGGCTGCCATTGTTGTTTCGCGGGCTATGTGACGTCAGAACTCGTAACTGGGAGTACATGGATCTAGTAGGCTACGACGAGTTCACGGGTGGGAAGTCATGGGTTAAACAGCCGTTCCAGAGTACTTTCACGGGAAGAAGGTTGGTAGAACACGCGTTACGGGTTGCCTGGAACGCAGCGGCATATTGATGCTGACTGAGATGGCGAACGGGAACTTGGTTTGTGTAACATTAGCAACACATTATTAGCTGTTTGATAATGTAGTCAAGCCTAAGGCTAATCATATCAATTAAAATGTGTCTGACATTGTAAAGAGTGATACCTTTGTGCAGCGTTGAGTAAACGGCTGACAGAGTGGGTTTAAAAATGTAATTTTGGTGATATATACTGCAGATAAAATTATACTGGAGCTATATAGGCTACTGTAGATACAATTGATTAAAGTGAACTGCTATTAAAATTTTTCTTTAATTGCACATGTCAGTACAATATATATATATATATTTATATATATATATATATATATATATATATATATATATATATATATATATATATATATAACATTAAATGTAATATTAGTTCACACAAAGTACTTGATTATAATTGTATCTGCAGTATATTATTTAATATTACATTTAATGTTATAATATATATATATATATATATATATATATATATATATATATATATATATATATATATATATATATATATATATATATATAAATATATATTGTACTGAAATGTGCAATTAAAGAAAAATTAAAATAGCAGTTCACTTTAATCATATTTCAAAGACCATAAGGGATTATGAATTACATATAAAGACCCAAAATCTAAATTTAAACTACAATACATTTTCAATCAAGAGTCCAAAACCTTTACATTCAGTTATATTTTTTCAAAGTTTTTCCTATAAGTAGGCTACTATTTTCAAAATTATGTATGCATCTGATTTTCAGCAAGAAACAAACAGATTGACAGCTGAAATTGCTTTTATATAAAGAAATGCTCCATGAGCAAGTTCAAAACAAGAAGTTTGCACTCTGTTTAAAAAAAAAAAATCTTTTCATATTTTTTTCATCTTAAGAATTATTCAGTTGCAAGGCAACACAATGAATGTGCCCCCATCAATAAACCACTCATCTTTACCCCTCTGTTGCCTTGATTGTAAATTGCGTGCCAAATATAAGCAATATAGCACACTGCAGAGAAACCACATTACAAATTCAAATGACACTGCAGGACTGGATGCTGTATAACATTCATCTTTTCTGTCTGAGTCATTCATTTTCAGACTTGAAATATATACGGTTTCATATCAGCTTCTCACTACTGAGATGAGGCAATGAATGTTTTATTGTGCTGGTTATTTAAATGACCTGACATGCTAAGAACTCTATTTGTTCATGTCTGTTCTAAAATTAGAACGCAGAAGAAATGATTGCACTGTTGATAGAATCATTCATTTGTACTTAAAAGCATTTCAGTGGGAATAGAGCTCAGTATCTTTCTGGGAATTAACATCTTGGCAAACTATACAGTAAACTTTGTGAATTTGTGAAGTATAAAATTAAATGAAGTTTTCAGGTCAACGATAATGCTAACTTGTAATATTCAGCAGGCAAATGCATAATAACATAATCACTGTAAAACTGAATAAACAATGTACAAAATAATGATGCGCAATTATGTTAGTGTGCCTGATTTATACTATTAAACTCACATTTATATGCAAATCTACTCCTTTGTGTCATAAACCCCATTCTCCTGCTTCTGTGCTAGACTAGAAAAGTGTGTGTGGGGACAGAGCAATTTGTATTCTGTTTGTGAATACAGCAGTGGTAATGCCGGTGGTAAACACCTTTAACCATGCAGTGACACTGACCTGATCCTTGAAGTCACTGCATGCAATAAAATAAGACGTTATAATTAATCATGTGGGGATTTTTTTTTTTTTTTTTACACATGGCAGATTTGTAGCTAATGAGAATCCCAGAAAATGTCATGGAAATTTGAAGACGCAAGACTTGTTTAAGGTCATTACAGTTTTTTGTGTTCGCTTTGGTACTATTTTCACAAGTACTAATATCACAAAAGAGTACAAAATTGTACCTTTTAAGGTACAAGTGGACGTCACTGGGGTGGTACCCCTAAGGGTGCATTTTTGTACCTCTAAGTCAGGGGTAGGCAAGTTCGGTCTCAGAGAGCTGATGTCCTGCAGAGTTTAGCTCCAACCCTACTAACCCACCTCAGTATAAAACTCATGGCCCCCATGCATTGCGGCATTAAGTATGTCCCCATTGTTGAGACTGCTGATTCTTGATATCTGTGAACATCTAAACTTTCCCCAGAATGTATTTAAAAATCAAAATTCAGAATGTCTGATCTGTGGCAAAAAAGTATTTTTGGTGAATAGTATTTAACATTTTTAGTCAGTGATGAGTTTAGTCAAACATTTTTCTTCATGGCAATTTTTGTTTATGGCTTCTTTCAATTTGAACAGATAATGTGTTTTGTTGACACTGTAATAAAAAACACAAACTCACACACATACACACACACACACACACACACACACACACACACAAACACATGTTTGTTTTTGTGAAATATGGGGACATTCCATAAGCGTAATGCATTTTATACTGTACAAACCGTATTTTCTATCCCCCTACACTGCCCCTGCCCCTAAACCTATCCATCACAGGAGACTGTGCAGTTTACTTTCTGTGAAAAAACCTCATCCTGTGTGATTTATAAGCATTTTGAAAAGTGAGGACATGGGAACGTCCTCATATTTCACCCTCTTTTGTAATACCTATGTCATACCCATGTCATTATACACATTTGAGTCCTGATATTTCACAAAACATGCACACACACACACACACACACACACACACACACACACACACACACGTTCGTGCACAAACTTTAAAACAGTGGCAGTTATCATCTAAGATAAATCACTTGTGTAGAAAGAATCCTTTACCTTTAGCAATCCATATCTGAAATTGCAAACAAGTTCTATAGAAACTATATCTATAGAATCAATATCTATAGAAATCTATAGGTGTAGCAAATGATTCATTGATTAACCATTAAGATCAGTTGGATTAAATAATAGACAAACTGAACGAGAGGATATGAAAATCAAAACTTTGACATTTGGTCACCATTATGGCCACCTTTATGTGTGTGTGTGTGTGTGTGTGTGTGTGTGTGTGTGTGTGTGTGTGTGTGTGTGTGTGTGTGTGTGTGTGTGTGTGTGTGTGTGTGTGTGTGTGTGTGTGTGTGTGTGTCTTTGTTTATATTACATTGTGGGGACCCCTATAAGGACAGTAAAACCTGAGATCACCAACATTGTGGGGACCAGCCAGTGGTGTGTGTGTGCGTGTGCGTGTGTGAGAGAGAGAGAGAGAGAGAGAGAGAGAGAGAGAGAGAGAGAGAGAGAGAGAGAGAGAGAGAGAGAGAAAGAAAGACAGAAATTTGCTATTTGTGAACATATAGTGAAGGATAAAAGGGAGAGGAAGCAGTCAATGACGGTGTACAGTATCAGATTGATGCATCAGAATGGAGACAGATGGCATCAAATCCTCAAGGCTGTGTCATACTTGATCATACCTTTTGATAACACACTAGATATATAACATTATGGATTCAATTAAAACTTCAATGTACATCTGAATGAAAGGATTAGATCAGTTTTTGAAAAAATGAGCTGTACTATGTGTGATCAGTTTGGATTTTTGTACTTAAAGTTTTGAAAAAATACATACCAAAATTAAAATAAAAAAAATCAACTATTCATATTTCAGAAATCATTAAATATGTGATATTATTTAGAGTAAAAAGCCTCATGTTGGGCTGTTAAGGGCCCATAGAAAAGACCATCTCATGTGATTTTGTTTTTAATTATGTGTGTGTGTGTGTGTGTGTGTGTGTGTGTGTGTGTGTGTGTGTGTGTGTGGACTGGTAATCCCTACGGTATGGGGACAAAATGTCCCCACAAAGATGGCAATATCCAAATTTTTGTCCTTGTGGGGACATTTTTTTGGTCCCCATGAGGAAAACATCTTATAAATCACACTAAGTGAGTTTTTGAAAAAGTTAAAATGCAGCATGTCTCCTGTGATGGGTAGGTTTAGGGGCAGGGGCAGTGTAGGGGGATAGAAAATACGGTTTGTACAGTATAAAATGCATTACGCCTATGGAATGTCCCCATAAAACATGGAAACACAACATGTGTGTGTGTGTGTGTGTATCTGCACATATTTGCATATGTTGCTATATCACTATTGACCCCATTGGCTTTTTGGCCCATTTATATTTACATAAAAATTCTTGCATTATTTCTCTTCACACAAATTGTTTTTCTCAGACAAAATTCAATAAATAAAAACACATTTAATTGTTTATTGACTTCAGGCATCTTTTCCTTATGGTGTTTCCTTTAGTGTTGTTATACCCCATTTCATGATTTCTTAATTTGGGGTTCATGAATGATCTGCAGGGGGTTTGTGAGTTGAAGAACAGCTAATAATCAATTTAATTAAAATAAGTATATAAATGGGGTTGCATGATAATTGTAATTTAGCTTAGTGGTGTAATATGGACTGAGACACTATAAAAAGAGGTGTGTGTCCGCCTCAAATTCCAGCTACAAAGTGAAAATAAAACACTTACTAATAAAATATTAAATATTTTATCTATATACTTTATAATATACTATCTATATCCCAAGAGCCATGCCCTACTTCATATTAATAACTTAATAAATGTGGCCTTCTGCTGGTCAGTTGCTACTATTCTTGAATGACAGAAGAAATAATGAGGGTCAATAGTTTTTTTGTATTGCTGTTGGGAACCTTTCTTCTCTCCCCTAAACCACTTAATTTCATTTTAGGTGGGCAATAACCCTGATCGGATTTTAAAAGGACCTTTGAAAAGAACCCATCGGGTGGTCTGACACATTAAATTAGACTCAGCAGCTGGGCTTAAGAGATACGAGGTAGGAAGCCCATTTCTTGTTTTACAGATGGATAGCTTTAGATGTCAAGATGAGAGAGAGAGTGTGTAACTGCAGCCAAAGTCTGATGAGAAAGCAAACTGTAATTTATTGAGTGTGCTCACAAGTGTCTCCTCCATCCTCAAAATACAAAGCAGAATGTGGCAGTAATGAACAACCGCACTGAATAAGAAGCACTAGTACAGGATATTTCAGATAATTCAAAGACTGAACATGTACAGCCTAAAATATTAAACTTCATTGCAGAGGTGTAACTACCTATAAACCATAGTTCAGTTAAAGTACAGATACCTTACAGCGAAAATGACTCCATACGAGTTACAAGCCAACGTAAAGTAAAAGTCTTAAACCCGGTTTCACATACAGGGTTTAGATTAAGCCAGGCTTTAATTCAATAAGGGCATTTAAGAATCTTTTGCAAACGTGCCTTAAAAAACCTACCTGGTGAGCATATTGAGACAAAACAATGGCACTGACATATTTTAAGAGTTCAAGTTGCTTTTTAAGTTAAAACAGCTCAAACATACATTTTAGTCTGGGACTAGACAATTTCAGAGTCTAATTTAGACAAGTTAGAGTGTCTAAATTTACCAGTAATTAAAAGTCCTCTGAAGTGCCTTGAAACATGCAGCATTATTTAATGTGTTGAGGTAATTTCAACTTTTTAAAATAGCCAATAGAGGATTGTTTACATCACAGCTCGGCCAGAGCCGTTAAGATCAGTAAAGCTGCAGTTCCCTCCTAATCTCTAACCGTTTCTCCCCCATATCGCTTTAAAATATAGCATTTTAGGGGGGGTTCTGGTTCTGACAGGTCCCCTGTCCCCTTAAATTTGGAATCGTATGGCACCAAACAATTTTCTGAAACTGGTTGCAATGTGCAGTTTTGGCTGTGGCGGTATGTGATGAAAAGAGTAATTTATTGTGTCATAACCAATAGCAATAACCAATGCAGAGAAGCAAAAATGGCGGCTACATAGCCTACTGGTAGTTAAAATATAATTTTTCAATGGCAAATTTTTCCGAACACGTCCACATATGCACATATATGGAATATGATCTTTGTCTGATCATATCATATTCCGAATTAGGAAGTCATCATAATACAGCCAAAGATAAATTATGACCAACGCAATGAAAGAACTGTTCATGAGCGACTATCACAGAGACAGTGTTTCACCACAGAGATACCCATGAAAAGATACAGGTAAAAGAAAATATTTTATTTGTTCACATAGAGCGAGAAATCATATTATTCTATCCAGTTGTCCTGTGTTGCTTATACATTATTAGATGTTTTTTTTTAAACAATAAATAAAACAGTGATGACAGTTTATGCAAACTTTGCAAAGAGTCTGCTAACAGAGAACAGATGTAGGCTACAAAATAACATGTCAAATAAATGGTTTAGTTTTGCTTTTATGAATTGAGCATGCATGATCATTACAGATACATTCATTACCCTAAGTTGATTTGTAGACCCATCTGTAAAATTATGCAGCAGACTTTTTCTTTTACATTTTTGTGATCAATTTGTTCTGTAATATAGTGTCAAGTTTACAGATGCAGAAGAGTGCCTAGATATTAAAAGTGTTATGTCATCACTGCTCATTATCACAATACAATACAAGATTACTTGTCAAATAAATAAATTAACTTGAAAGCATTTTACTTCATATGTAGAGATTGCAGAGTAATGACCTAAATATAAATTACTTTCAATAATCCGGAAAATAGTTTAAAGGGTTAGACCCTCCATGTTGTTCCAAAAACCTGTATTAGTTAGAATGTCGGTAACCAAACAATTTCAGTATTTCCTCTATATTCAACATAAGAAAGTCATATTTGGAAAAACAGGGGGGTGAGTAAATGGTCATAGAATTACTTTTTTTAGGTGAACTGCCAATTTAACTACCTTTAATGTTAACGTGTGCCCCCTAAAAGCACAAGTGGCCCCTGCCTGTAATCGCCACTGTTCTATTCAGAATTAAATGTCTCCTACGCAGTTTACTTTGGCCAGCTCCTGTGTCAGGATCACACGCATGCGTTGCGGTGGTCTCGTGAACAGCTTCGGCCAATGGTAAGTCGGCGTTCTGCCATAGCTCTGACGTAACTTGTTAGAGCTGCACTGTATTTACTACAAAATCAGCGTAGTAGACTGACACAGATGTGAAGAAATGGTTGAATAAAGTCGTTATTTTTGTTTGTTTTTTGCGGACAAAAAATATTCCTGAAGCTTCATAAAATTAAGCTTGAACCACTGTAGTCACATTGACGGATTTTAACGATGTCTTTCCTACCTTTCTGGGCCTTGAAAGTGGTAATTAAATTGCTGTCTATGGAGGGGTCAGAGAGCTCTTGGATTTCATAAAAATATCTTCATTTTTATTCTGAAGATGAACAAAGGTCTTACGGGTTTGGAACGACATGAGGGTGAGTAATTAATGACATGATTTAAATTTTTGGGTGAATTAATCTACCAGACTCTCGTACATTTCATTTGTTCAGAGAGTCTGGCCACTCTCCATTGACAAGCGTGAACTTCATTGAAGGCGGGTACTCTGTTGAAGTTTAAAACTATTTGATCTGCCCAGAGCCACTCTGGCTCTGCCATAACCAATTTCTAATGTTTGGTCGTGACGTATGTCATCTCAAACTAGTGCACGACGTCAACAGCATCGTTCTCAGGCACTCCCTCTGTTCGCTGATTGGACCGGTTAAAATTTGACCGAAGAAAACCAGAGAATATACCGCAAACCCAGACTGAGTAAGGAAAATGAAAATTAAGGGGAAGTACGTAGGAGGGTGGAAAACACACAATATATAGTACCTTCAATGCCCTGTAAACGGTGATAGCGATTCTTTATAGCAGAAATAAACTGCTGCAGAAAAAGTTAAAGGAATACTCCACCGTTTTTAGAAATAGGGCATATTCAACTTCTTTCCTACATTTAGATATGTGGGCAAATGCATTTTTGTCTCTCCATGCATTGTTTTAGTTTGGCAGGGTCGCCGCTAGTTTAGCTTAGCATAATGAATGAAATCCTATGTTGCTAGCTAGCATGTTTCGAGTAAAAGTGATAATTTTTTATTTTTTTTAAACCACC
The DNA here is from genome assembly GCA_023029165.1 of Gobiocypris rarus. Lineage (NCBI taxonomy): Eukaryota > Metazoa > Chordata > Actinopteri > Cypriniformes > Gobionidae > Gobiocypris > Gobiocypris rarus. The sequence goes on from CM040920.1 coordinate 7,821,973, forward strand.
TAATTACTTCTTGTGGCCTGCGTATTCACAACGAATACAAATAGCGATGCAGATTAAAACTAGGCGATTTCCTAGGCAGATATTAACTTGGGACTATATTATGGGGAAGCGCAGGCGAAACACTACTTGGGCCCAGAGATATCACGCAGCACATGCACAACATACCCCGGTATGTTGACGGAAGTTTGGGGATTTCATGTGTTGTGATATTTCTGTGCCCAAGTAGCAGTGCTTCGCCTGTGCTTCCCCATAATATAGTCCCAATTAAAATTAAAATCTGCCTAGGAAATCGCCTAGTCTTAATCCGCATGGCTATTTGTATTCGTTGTGAATACGCAGGCCACAAGAAGTAATTAGCATTATGCTAAGCTAAGCTAGCGGCAACCCTGTCAAACTAAAACAATGCATGCACTGAGACAAAAATGCATTTGCCCACATATCTAAATGTAGGTAAGATGTTGAATAAGCCCTATTTCTAAAAATGGTGCGGTGTTCCTTTAACTTTTTCTGCAGCAGTTTATTTCTGCTATTAAGAATCGCTATTCCTTTAAGTGCATTCATTTTTAAATTACAACGTAGCAACAAAGATATATACAGTAATTAATTACATTTACTAGTTTACAGCACTGCTTCATTGGATATTTTATTTAAAAAAATTACAATTAGAGACTGTCTAATTGTATAGATTAGGCTATAGACTTGCAAGCAGTCCACTGAAGCAGTGCTGGGTATCTTGTGTGTTTTGAAGGAAGTAGTTCATTAAGCTAAACATAATCCACATTTTTAATCTTATTTTTTACAGTAACTATGCTTTATAACATACACTAATAACATACATATACATTACTTTGAGGGCAGGTTGTCTTCAGGGCTTTGTTATACGTTCATGAGGTGTGAATTATTAAGATACAATAACCAACGTTCCTTTTGCTTTGAAACAGAACTGAATTGTTGACAGCACAAGCTCTTTGAGGTTATTAACAGAGGCACTACATCCATTATGGCACCCATTTATTTTGAATCACTGACGGGAGCCCATTTGTGCTAGACATTCAGTTTAAATAAATTTAATCATAGGACACTCTTGAGATCTTTTAGAGCAAAAGAGATATCATAGACCCTCTATTTCCACTGCCTATAAACAGTGAAAAATGTAAATAATGATTCAGGGCTATTCAGCACTTGTGTAAGAAAAAAGATGTATTGTATTCGCAAAAACAGAGTTATTATTATTAATTTTTTTTGCAGTGCTTCAAACAAGGACATTTTAATTGCTTTATCAAAACAGACAACACACTATTCAAATGCAATGTTTTTACATTTAAACAGAAACTCTCTATTTTGCAATATCAATTATTTCTCCTGTTATCGCTTAAAAGACAATATTATGGGGGCAACACCATCATTTTACTGTTTAATTGAAAATTAAAAACTATAAGTTTTGTCCCGAAAACAATAAAATGAGTTGAATGCAGAGCATTACATGGCTTATTTGGGTATTTAATGCAGTTTCAGCATCTAAAATAATCTGTATGTCACATTTACAACAACCAGCTCTGATGTATCTTGCCTGGATTCATTTCTAAGCAAATTATGTCAGTTTTCAGTTAATGATGCAAAGCTGCCTTAATTATTATTTCTGAAAATAGCCAGCATGCTTGCACAGAAGATCACATCTTCATGTAGAGAAAATCATTTGCGCTTGAGGATAATCTTAGAATGTCATTAGTCCTGATTATTGAGATTTTCATTGAATTGCACAGAAAATTAAAGAGATCTGTTTGTCAAAATGACTGGGTTACTATTCACTGTCTGTGCTCCATTTTAGTGACAACAAATTATCATCTGTATATTAGTCACACTGAGTGGGAAATTACCTAGAATAAATCCATTACTCTCTGACAGAGTCGTTTTTTTCCTCAAAGTTCAGCTTGTGTGATGGCAAGCATTGAATATAGATCTCTAATTTGTCATTGACTCTTAAAAATAAAGGATCCAAAAGGGGTTTTTCACAGCGATGCCATAGAAGAATCATTTTTGGTTCCCCAAAGAAAAATTTAAGTGAACAGTTCTTAAAGGTGCTGTATGTAAGTTTTTTTACTGTACTAAAGCATAAAAATACCATAATATGTTTTCAGATATTTAGGAAACATGCTGAGTTCACATACTCGTTTTTCCGAAAAGCAATTCTACAGCAGTTATTCTACTTTGAAATGTGCGTTCTGTGTCTGAATGTCTGTTTTAGTTTTGGTCTGTGTGATAACACACGTTTCCAATTTACCCAATAGTATTTAGACACCAAAGGTTGCCAGTTGGCGGAAAGCACAGCGTATTGTTGCCATGGAAGCCAGCAAACAAACTGGGTCAGAGATCGCAGATTCTACCCGACCTAAAAAGCCTTGGCATCCATCTAAAAATCTCTATGATGGAAGCACATTAAAACATGAATAAATCAACTAATTCACACTGTCCGATTTTAGGCCAGATTTTGACTCACAGACAGGTTTTGCGAATTCGCCAACAAATGCCTGAAATCATAGGTAAATCGGCGCTCGTTCACGCAAGTGATAATCAAGCAGTGTGAATTGTCAAAGACGCGATTTGAGAGATTCGTCGATGAGTCGCTGACGCCCATGAGATATTTGGCATGCTAAATATCTGGACCTGTCGGCGATTCAAAATCTTGTATTCAAAATCCTGCGGTGTGAAATGTGTTCTGACTGAAAATTACATCTGCGAAGACCTATAGCCAATGAGAGAGCCAGATACAGGGCAGCGGGAAGTTCGGAGAGGAGTTATAGACCAGAATATCAGTATTTTAATATACTTACAATTATCAAACAGAAACAAAAGCACAAATATTTGCTTGACCAGCCGCAACAGCAGCACATTGCAAAATGATTTATTTCCTCCAACTCTCTTTGCAGAACACTATCCTTGATCCCTGCAACTCCCCAATCATTTCCTCCACCATAATCTTTTTTCCTTTTCTCCTTTTTGCTGCAAATCAGCGCATAGACAATTTGGATCGCAAACTTTTTTGTGTTCTTGCGTTGTTTCCTTGTCACTTCTCGTGTGTTTTTGGTTGTTAAATGTAGTTTGCGGACTGGACAGAGTTGTTGCCGGTTCTTCCTCTTGTACAGTCATGAAATGTGAAACCCCCTGTCGCCGATCCATCGTGCAGTGTGAACACAGCAGCAACTGAATACCACCCCAGTTAGTCATGCAGCGTGAAAAAAGAGCAGTGATCCGACGAGTTTGAAAAACGGCATTTCAATGTGTAAGGGTGCGTTCACAGTTGTCATGTTTGGTTCGATTAACACAAACCCTGGTGCGATTGCTCGGTTTGTGCGGTTCATTTGAACATATGTGAATGCTGCCATCCGAACCCTGGTGCGCACCAAACAAGCGGACCGAGACCGCTAAAAAGATGGGTCTCGGTCCGCTTCCGAGCGAACTCTGGTGCAGTTTGATTGATATATGAACGCAACACGGACCAAAGACATGTAAACAAACCAAAAACAGGACGTGATGTCACAAGATGCGACGCTACAAGTCAGCTGATTTGACGACGCGGAAAGATCGATGTATCTAAAATGAGTACAGGGTAAACGTGGAGCAACGAGGAGGTAAAGTGCCTCATCAATATTTGGTCTCTTTGCAGAAGATCTTCGTTTCTGCATACAACGGAGGAAATTCTGGTGATGTTTTGAATTAACATTTTATTAGCTCTTCGTGAGTTCTCAGCTGGTAAAAATAAAACCATATGTACGTGCATAAAACGTGTACGGGGGGGTGCAGGGCAAGCAATATTTTGAATTTGGACTGCAGTACCCATTTCAACCACTGTCATTCTTACATACAGCACCTTTAAAATAACTTCTTTTTTTTCTTAGTTTGAAGAACATTAACTACAAACCAGCTAACAAAAATATATATTTTTTAAATGTTCTAAGAACATTATGCTGACATTCCAATAAAAAAAATTTTCTGGATGTTTGCTGAAAGTTTTTTAAATGTTTTAAAAAACGTATGCAAACGTTAAGGAAACATTCCATTTTTGCAGACACTATGGGAAAGTTACTTTTAAAAACCTAAAGTTTTTGTGCTAACATTTTGAGAAAAACACCAAATAACTTTGAATGTTCCATTTATGTTGCTGAAAGAACCTTTCCAGAACGTAAGCCAAAGTTCTGAGAACGTACCCTGTTAGCTGGGAAAAGACTGGAAAGATGCAATGGATGTGCAACAGATGCCAGTAAAGAACCTTTATTTTTAAGAGAATTGTTCTGAACTGTTCTGTCCACCAAATAGAAGCTAAAAGCTACATTTCTTGTGTCTTCAGGAAAGACTGTAAATGTGGCGCAGTGATACAGGCAAAATGTATAACAGTAGGAATATTTATGGGATCTTTAGATTTCTGGTGGAGAGGAGTTGATGGAATAACAGACAACCACACGTCAGGGCTAAAGCCCCTCAGCGGTACCATTAATCGTGTCTTGAGCCACACATTCTGGGTTTGCTTCCATATCAGACTGCAATTTTCCACTCATATTGACTATTTTCTGAACAAATCTGCTATTCATTTAACAGAAAATAATGACAAACGAAAATAAGTATTTTGGTCCAAGATATAGCCTATAATTCACCATGCCACTTTATAATACCTTTTTTCCCCCCTTAAATTGTAATGCAAAAAATGTTTTAATAAAAATATATTTAAATAATAAAATAATGCAAATAATAAATAGCATTTTTACTAAGTATCAGACTTTTGTTCGCTACTGTACATTCAAACTGTTAGAAAAGCAAAGAAACTTTTAAAAATATATATTGAAATGTAGGCCTAAATGAACGACTATTCTATTAAGCATGATGTTTGTTGATGACTTATCAATAAAAGTTATTATAAAGCATACCCCCTTTACACATTTCCATCGTTTCAAGTCTGTCTGTCACATTCTTCTTCTCCCCCAGTCAAATACTCTCACACACAGTCGTTGCAGACAAGCTTTTACTTCTGGTCAGTCTGAAAACATTGTAGCTCCTTGTTTCCGAATCAAATTTCCCAGATGAGCCAGAGTTGCGCTGCTGGATTTTAGAGGCTGAATTTCTTATTGAAGACCTATTGGTCAGGCTGATGACAGATGAAATCTTCTCTCTGTAGCTCTCTCTGAACCTTTTGGCCGATCTGTACAAGTTTCCGACGAAGCAGTAGCAAAGAGGGTTGAGGGATGAGTTGGTGAGACCCAGCCATTGCGCAAAGGGTCTGCTCTGGAGAATCCAACGATGTTCAACGTTGCTCAGCTCATCATTTCGATCAGGAGAGCTGGGGATGTTGGAGTCGATCCAGATGTCCACGGCATAGAGCGGCAGCCAGGAGAAAGTGAACAGCAACACGAGCGCAAAGACCATTTTGGCGATCCTCTTGCGCGTTTTCAGGCGCGATGTTGAAGAGGTTAGCGCCAGCCGGTTGGGATCTGATATTGATGATGTGCCTCCTCTACTCAATTTCCAGCCGGTTAAAAAGCAAATGATCAGGTTAAAGACCACCGGAAATCCATACAACGCGCAAAACAGTAAAAAGTTGTAACCCTGGCGCAATTTGACTTTAGACCAGCTCTCCACGCACACAGTCACTGTATGCAGCCCGTCTAGCAGGGAAAGCATCTTAGTTGTGTTCATGAAACACAATGGTAAACATAGTGCAGAAGATACGATCCACACCACGGCTATCATGCATATCATTCTGCTGGCCGTGAAGAAAGATCTGGCGTGCAGGGGACTGTGGACGCTGTAGTATCTGTTCAAACTGATCGCGGCCAGACTCAGAACACTGGCAGAGACTGATACCGCTTGAACGAACGGCACGGCTCGACACAGAAAGTCTCCAAACACCCAGGCGTTGTACACCTGATGTCCTAAATTCACCGGCATGCAGACGCACACCACCATCATGTCGCACACCGCCAGGTTGACCAGGAGTCTCCTGGTGGCTGAAGCTCCAGACAAGCGATTCCTCCGGCGCGTCAGGACCCACAGAGCCATTATATTCCCCACCAGTCCGGTCACGAACGATATCACATACATCACCATTAAAACTATAGTGTCCGGTTCATGTCCCGCGAACAGAAAGTCTATGGAGAAAGGCGTCAAATCATGGACAGTCCAGTTCTTCTGGAGATGCTCCCAAAGAGAAAAGTTGTTAGGGAACAAGCGTCCGAATGTGCCGTAAATGCTCGAGGTGTTCATGTTTCCTCCGTGTGCCATTTCATCTGACCATCCGCTTCTTTAGGATCTCCATAACGCCCCCACCCTCAGGGATATGATAAAAGAGCAATGATTCACCAAATGACAGAAAAAAAATCTATATTCCATAATTTGTTAAATCTCAGATAATGACATGTATAATTAAAAGATCCATTAGAGTGCATGGTGATCTATCTATCTGTCTATCTATCTATCTATCTATCTATCTATCTATCTATCTATCTATCTATCTATCTATCTATCTATCTATCTATCTATCTATCTATCTATCTATCTATCTATCTATCTATCTATCTATCTATCTATCTATCTATCTATCTATCTGTCGTCCTGCCTGCATGTCTGTCTGTCTATATCAATACAATACAATGAAATATGAAATCAAATGTTTTTTTAATTCTATATTATTTAGAATTAATATTATTTGTGGATGAGAGTTATTATACACTCTTAAAAAATCTGTACAAATAGGGTACAATGTAGGTACAATGTACTGTACAAATTTGACATAATGTTTTACAGGTGTTTTACCTTTATTTAGAACTTCAGTGCGTTCTATGTTAGGGTTAAAGTAAATGTCTGTAAAATTACTGGACAATGTCCAGGTAATGAGCTGTCAGTACTTTTTCTGTTATTTTACGGCTAAAGATGCTACGGTTAAAAACAATTAACTGGTTAACAGAACGTTTCTGTACTATATACGGTGAATAACTGTAATAGAGCTAACCTTACATTTAATGTAATTTTACAGTAAAATACCATTTCAGTTTTTTGAAGCGATAAAGAACAAGTTTTGTAATTTACAGTGAAAAAAAAGGTAAATTGACCTTCCCAGAATTCCCTGTGTGACACTTCACATTGGATGTATTATTGTTGAAATAACTATGTTCCTCCTTAGTTTAAAAAAATTACTTATACATTAGGGTTTTATGTTACATTTAATGTTGTTAAATTAATGTTTATTGCATTTTTGAAATGTTATGTGTTACCATGATGTATTGTCCTCCTAAAGCTGCTTGTGATGAGCTTTGATTCATCATGTGACTCTCATCACAACTGTGATTGGTGATTGTCAGTATATATCAAATGTACATAAAAGATATTAGTATTTCAATAGGCTGGTAATTTAACATTATTTCAGTTATTGAAATACGGTTACCGTATTTACTGTAAATTAACTTAAATCTGTAAAACCTAAAATGTTGCCACCATACGGTAAAATTCTGGCAACCACAGCTGCCCCTTTTTTACCGTAAATTTTACGGGGATTTTATAAACATAAAACTAAATATAAATGCCCTCATTTAGATAGCTAAGTAAATATGTTTTTGTGTGTGTATGATGCTGTTCCACACCTCCATTAAAGGTAAATAGGCACCACACAGGAATTATGGGAACACACACACACTAATATATCTCGCTTTCTCTTTCTCACATCTGACAGTTACCAAACATATATAGATAATAAACAAGATCATGAAGATGTATTTGCAGTCATGAACGCATATTCCTCCAGACATCAAATACCTCTCCTGATTAAAATGTTTTCAGATTCACACACTTAAAGCAGTTTTCTTTATATTCACTTAAACATTGCTTGGTCAGTGTTTGTCTTTGACTAATTGAATTGGTGTAAAATCAATGGTGGCCCGAATCAATATTAGGTTATCAAATCAGTTCAATCAACATGTTTTTACAGTGATTTTGCAGGTATGATATTTGCAGCAAATGTATAAAATATAATAAAATTATAAGTTCCGTCTATAATATCTGATTGCATTAGTCATGTTCGAAGCCGTTGCTATAAACAGCCACAGTTGGAGGCTAATGAGCTATTTCACTTGGCAGAAGAATCGTTCATTATGAATAAATGTAATTATCTTTTCAACATTTGTGTCTTTTATCACATTGCTGTTGCCACCATTTATAAAAGCAATAAGCCACTAGAGGCCACATTATAATGTGTTCTCAAAGAAAGTTGTATTGCCTATTGTTACATTTTATACATGATACTTTAAATGAATGATAAAATGAATGTACATTTGCCTTGATTTTGCTATGTTAATATTTATGAACAAAAAGCCTTAATTTCTTCACACACCTCAAAACTAACACATTGTGTTCCAATCCACCAAGCAGCAGTGATGAACAGACTTACATAACAGGCCTGCTGTCAAAGTGTTTTTATTCACTCATTCACATCATTGACATGTCAGCTTCAACCTACAACATGACTAATTTGAGAACTAATAATGATTTGTTCATCATATCTAAAAGAACATTTCTTATGTGAGATAGGAAGGCAAATGATGTGTTTTGAGCGTCACTGTCTCACAAACATATTCATCGGACAATTTCCATCACATCGGATGGAACAAATAGATTTAGCCTACATATGTATTACTTTCCCTATAAGCAGTGCCTGATCGAAATGCATTGCCGTGGTGTAGTTTGTCCTCCATTCAATAAGCTCATTGAATTTAATGGTCACAGTGATTATCTTTTGCTAGTTATCTGTTGGTAATAGAAAAGTGTCGTCATTCACAAATAGTGTTTTTATCACTCTTTTTCACTGCCTAAATGACGTTAAATGTACATTATTGTGCAAAGGTTGTATTACACTGATGTTTTGCAGTTTTTTGTCATTAAAAGCAGCATTCACTGCATGCATTTGCCTGTATGTACGATATAATGAACATGGCACTTCAAAATACCGTGAATAATTATTTATTATGAATTTTTCAGATTTTTGAATGCATTTTAAGAATACCCATCAATTTAAAAAGCACAACACCGCTGCAGCCTATGCAGCGTCAAAGAGGCACGCACACTGGTGTAAACAAGCCCAACACGCATGAGCAGCGCATGGCGGAACGAGTAAAGGAGATGTGCTGAATGAAATGCTTTCTCCCTCTCTGACAGCAGATGGCGCTGATGGAACAGCAGAAATGCAGCCGTTACCCCGGTAACCCCGGTAAACAAAGCAGCTGCACTTCTGAACAGTATTTAAATGTTTAAGCCATTCAGAGTTTTGTATTCACAATGTTGTTCATCACAGCACCAAATACTTAATACTTAAAGGGATAGTTCACCTGAAATGAAATAAAGTCATCTTTTACCTGTCTGTTGTTCCAATGCCCTATGTCCTTCTATCTTTTTCGGACCTAAAATGCAGAAAAAAAACGTTCTGCACATGCTTCACTTCAGGAGGTTTACCTTATAGTATTATTTCTTATTATTTACCTTTTAGAAGAGACAAGAGTAGCTATAATGCCAAAAGTTTTGGGATGCCTGCCTTTACATCCACATGAACTTTAATGACATCCCATTCTTAAATGTATGTAGTTTTAATATGTAGTTGTCCCTCCCTTTGCAGCTATAACAGCTTAAACTCTTCTGGGAAGGCTTTCCACATAGTTTAGGAGTGTGTTTATGACCATTCTTCAAGAAGTGCATTTGTGAGGTCAGGCACTGATGTTGGATGAGAAGGTCTGGTTCGCAGTCTCCCCTCTAATTCATCCCAAAGGTGTTCTATCGGGTTGAGGTCAAGACTCTGTGCAGGCCAGTCAAGTTCCTCCACACCAAACTCGCTCATCCGTGTCTTTCTGGACTGGTGTGCAGTCATGTTGGAATAGGAAGGGGCCATCCCCAAATTGTTCCCACAATGTTTGGAGCAAGAAATTGTCCAAAATGTCTTGGTATGCTGAAGCATTAAGAGTTCCTTTCACTGGAACTAAGGGGCAAAGCCCAACCCCTGAAAAACAACCCCACACCATAATCCCCCCTCCACCAAACTTTACACTTGGTACAATGCAGTCAGGTAAGTACTGTTCTCCTGGCAACCGCGAAACCCTGAATCATCCATTGGATTGCCAGACAGAGAAGTGTGATTCATCACTCCAGAGAACACGTCTCCATTGCTCTAGAGTCCAGTGGTGGCGTGCTTGGAGGCTTGGATGCTGCTGCTCGGCCATGGAAACCCATTCCATGAAGCTCTCTGCACTGTTATTGAGCTAATCTGAAGACCGCACAAAGTTCGGAGGTCTGTAGCTATTGACTCTTGAAAAGAGTAAAACTATTCAAAGTTGGTGACTTCTGCGCACTGTGCGCATCAGCATGCGTTGACCCTGCTCTGTGATTTTATGTGGCTTACCACTTTGTTGCTGTTGTTCCCAATTGCTTCCACTTTGTAATTATAATACCACAAACAGTTGACTGTGAGGAAATTTCACAAATGGACATTGGAATTGCACAGGTGGCAACCTATCAACGGTACCACGCCTGAATTCACTAAGCTCCTGCGAGCGACCCATTCTTTCACAAATGTTTGTAGAAGCATCTGCATGCCTAGGTGCTTGGTTTTATACACATGTGGCCATGGAAGTGATTTGAACACCTGAATTCAATGATTTGGAGGGGTGTCCCAATACTTTTGGCAATATAGTTTATGTGTATTATCATGATATAAAAGGTCTAACTGAGTATACTAGGGTGAACACTGCCGCAGATCTGTCCCTCAACAAGACAAACTTGTCATGGATTTTTATGCTACACAATGTCAAAAACCTAATTAAATGTCAAGTAGCATAGGAATATCAATCCTTTAATCCAGTACTCTAGAGCAGCAGTCAAAAGGGTCATGTCAAATTAAAATGCATCAATTGTTTTATAAGTCTTGAGTGCTCTGGTTTCATCTCTGCAGATTGTCTCATTCTCCAGACTAGTGACCTCAAACTATAAACCAACAAAAGCACTTCAGTTCTTTCACCATCCACTAACAGTTTCGAGATTATTTTTGGCTTGATAATGCCACCATCTCTATTTTTCATTCACCACCTGCTTCTTTCACACATTATTCTTCAAAGGATCCATTTGAAAGCGTCATAAAACATTTGGATTAGATTGGTGAGATGGCACTTTTTTTCACAAGGTAATGCCTTTAGTGGTGAGTCAGTTATTGTTTTTATCATCCTGGCAAGCTGTGCTCTGTACTGGGCTAGACGTTAGAAGCAAATCATTGACATGAGTAATCTTCTGGCCTGAAAAATCTGCATTCTTTAGATTAACACCAGAGCGCAAAATGAAAACTGACTGGCGTTGGTTGAGAGGCCTTCTGGATCTGTTTTGGATGGTTAAACATGTCTCCCGATAATCACCTCAGAGTTCTATTGACAGCAAACTCAAACTGTTCAGATGTAAGACATGTTTCCAGAATCAATACTGTGATTGATGGGAGTTAACAGGCTCTGGTGTGCTCGGGGTAAAATTGGAGGCTCAAAATAAACATTAGGAGCTCTAGAATGTCTTGTTTCCTTGTTGTTTTTTGAAAATGATAAAAGTATTAATTAAACAAAAGAAACAATTGTTTTTCTTAAAGGTGCACTAGGTGATGTGGAAAATGCTAACTTTAGCCTTCTAGCATTGAAAGCATACGATCCCATCCTCCCTGCAAATCGCCGTCCAAAGCTTGCCTCCTCCAAAACACATGAATGTGCACAGACCAGAAGCAAGTCAACCAGAGACAACGTTATTGGATTATTACATTATCATGTGTCATTTACCGTTGTCAGTACAATGTGGGGAGAAACAGAAGCACTTGCTTGCATACATATAAATGTGTGACTGTGAAATGACTCCAGTTCAGAAGTTGACCTGTTGACAAAAAGGAAAGAATGCACTGCATTTCAGATTTATTCATATATGATTTCAGGACAAAGAGGCAATAGTGGTAGTGGAACAGAGAACAGTACTGTCAAACCTGAAATGTATACTTGCCACTTGTTGGTTCAGAGAGAAAGTTAGGTTGTTGCTTTTTGCCTGCCATTCTTGCTCTGTCTGCACAGCGTACGTGAAACGTGCTGATGAGTGACGTATGGGCCCTATTTAAACAAAAAACTGAGCGCATGGTCTGAAGCACATCGCGCAGGTGCACTTAGTCCGAATCCACTTTTACTAGTTTAACAACCAGGCGCATGGTCCAAAAGGGTTGTACCTAGTCTCTTAATGAGTCACGGGTGTGTTTTGGGAGTAACGTGCAATAAACCAATCAGGGTCTCATCTCCCATTCCCTTTAAAAGCCAGTTGCGCTTGCACCATGGCGGAATTTGAGCGGAAAGACTGAACGCTTCTCCAGGAATCCTTTTATTTTTAATGTTCAAAAATGTTTGTGTGCTGCTGCATTTCCCTGTGTAAGTGTACTCGCATTGTGCACCCGCCGATAGGCACATATTACTAACGTGCCCTTTAAATAATACATAAAACACTGCGCTATTGACTTCAGATCAGGCTTTTGTTGGTCAATGGCGCTGTCGTTTTCAGTTGCCTCAAAATAGCAACGTGCTAACAATGCGCCTGAACACACCTCGTTTTCAGACCAGCATGACCATGCCCAATATTATCTGCCTACAATACCGGAGGCTGCACTTTTAGGACTTCCGCAGTTTCAGGACTGCATTTCAGGGACCCTGTTTTTTTGTGACAGCGCCATCTAGCCAACTGTACTCCAACAGAGGAGACCTGATTCAAACTTTTTCCACCTTATTTTTAACAACAACAGGCACAGCCATTTTAAACTTAATTACTTAAATTAGTGTAAATAATTCAACAGGGTTACCAACGGGTAGGTTTAGGGCCAGGGGTTGGTTAGGAAAATATATCAATTAAATTTAATCTACTAAACAACTAAATCATTGCTGGGGTCCTAGAACTGTGATCCTAGAAATGCGGCACTGAAAATGTGAGTGCATATGCTATTTAAACAATGTGGCGCTGGACGTGAAAATGATAACTGCATGGGGCTGAAACTAGCAAAAAACACTTGCGTCGTGCCTGGCGTTGCATTGCGCCGGGTGTATGATAGGGAGCAAATTTGTTTTTCTCAGTCACTTTGTTACATTTCTCAAATCATCCATAACATTTGCAAGTAAGACAAAATGTGAATTTACAAGATTCACAGTTATACATTTACTGTTGGTCTGTCAACAAATTACAGTTAATGCGATATATATACAGTAAAATAAAAGGACAAGACTATATGTTTACATGTGTTTGTGTGATATGTAATGTGTTTGTGTGATATGTATCTGTGTTTGTGTGATATGTATCTGCATATTTATTAGAGTCAAAAAAGTATAAGACTGATTACCTCTTGACTAATTTCTAGTAGGTCAGATTAGTTCTTAAGACATAGTGTATCCAACTGGTCACTGGTTGATCATTGGTTGAGCTATTGCTGTACATTTTTCCTTCAAGATTCACCTGTGCAATTTATCAATCCAGGACACATTTAGAAAAAAAGTCTGAAAGATATGTATAGAAAATATAATTTAAGACATATTTGCATGTACATACTGTATTTATATTTATATAATTTATCTTATATATAAATATAATTATTTTATATATAAATATAACATATGTTTCTTAAAAATATACATGCATGTGTGTGTATTTATATATACATAATAATTATACACAGAATACACACATATATTATGTAAACACAAACTTTTATTTTGGATGAGATTAATCTAGATTAATCTATGCCCACTATATATATATATATAGTTATAAATTGATTGATTTTTAATACAAGATGCAGAATTATTTTTTATGTTATTGTCTTATAGATTTAAGTGTTTTGTGCGACTGTATTCCCCTATCTTTATAGAAAGAAAAGATTACAAGGAAAGGACTTTTATTTTGAAAAATAAAGCCTTTTGGCGGAATTTTACAAATTCACAGTTTCTGACTTCCTATTATGGTGTTGTCAGTTACGCTGCTGTTTTATCAACAGATGCGGTACGTATTGTTCAGAAGGACTAATTAGACTACTAGGTAAAATAAAAAATGGTATTATAATAGGTAAACAAAACGTTTTATTTATAAATGTTTATATAGATGGATAGCTGTAAATAAATAGCATCAGCAAATTTGTTATCTAGAGGTAACTGATGCATTCATTCAACCATTGAGCTTGCTCTCGTTTCTCAGTTGTGTTTCTGATTTCAGGTTCTGATTTCATCCGAAGTCATGAGTGAATTCAGAATTCATCATGATGTTAATGAACTCCTCGGACTCCTTAATGTCCGCGGAGGAGATGGTGCTGAGGTCTACATTGATTTACTGCAGAAGAACAGGACTGCATATGTTACCACTACAGTATCTGCACACAGTGCTAAGGTGAATGTGTTTCATCTCCTGTTACACGTTTTCTGAATGCACTAGACTAATTCACATTTTGTCTTACAGGTCAAAATGGCAGAACACTCCAAAACACCTGAAGACTTCTTGAGGAAATATGATGAATTGAAGTCAAAGAATGCACGCAACCTCGATCCACTGGTGTATCTGCTCTCCAAACTCTCTGAGGATAAAGAGGTATGTATTGAAACTCGTTTTAAAATTCTAAACAATAATATCTGAATCTTCCAAAATCCTGTCAAGAATATGTCTGTGTCACATAATTTCACCCCAAATGCAAAAGAAGAAAATAAATAATATTCTGCAAGAAGATGCCTATTTTATGACCATTAAAGGGATAGTTCACCCAAAAATTTTAATTACCCCATGATTAACTCACACTCAAGTCATCCTCGGGGTACATTCTTCTTTCAGATGAATACAATTGGAGTTAAATAATAAAATGTCCTGGCTAATCTAAGCTTTATAATGGCAGTGAATGGCAGACAAATTTTGAAGCCCAAAAGCATGCATCCATTATAAAAGTAATCCATGTGGCTCCAGGGGTTAATAAAGTCCCTATGAAGTGAATCGATGGGCGCAGAAAGTGTAACGCCTCACCCAGATTAAAACGCTTACGTTAAATGTCATACGTTGCGCCAGTTACGCTTTCTTCATAAGTTGAATACGGAAGACGGTCTGGCTAGTCTTACTTTAAGTTAGGACCCAAAACCAGGCTTTTTTCTTTTGAAATCGGGGTGCTGTGGAAGTGTGACCTAGACATGTTTTCTAAGCCATGACTGCTTTCACTCTTCAGACTTTGAAGTTCCTGCAGCAGAATGCCAAGGAAAGATCAGAAATGTCTGCAAATGCAGCATCCAGCACCACCACGTCGTACAGCATTCCTGCAACCAGCAGCAAAATGTCCATGCAAGAACTGGAGGAATTGCGGAAAAAGCTGGGAAATGTCACAGCCAGCTCCAGTGTGCCGCAGGTAGTATGAGGAAACGCAAAATTATATTATTGCCCATTAATTCTGTACATTGCCTCAGTTAACACTGGTTTTGTTTTCCTGCACAGTCTTCTGAAGTCATCCGGAAAATGCTAAGAGACAGACATAATAAGAAGAACCCCACTCAGCCGAACCCTGTGTTTCCAAACTGGGTGTATGACCGGCCGGCACTGATTGGGGATTTCATCACTAGCCCCACCCCTGTGGGAGATCCCGTGGTGGCTATTGGTATGTGTCAGGCCTTTCCAAAATTAGAGCTCTAGTTGAAGAGGGAACAGGTGGAGCAAGGTCAATTTGACGAGAGATTATGTACACTTTTGATTTCACCTATACTTAAAGTATCACAGAAGAAACAGTATATACTAAATGTGGTTATAGGAGTTACTGAATTGTTAAAGATGGCATGAAACAGAAGTTGCGCTCATTTTTGTATCTGTTTGATTTACATAAAGGAAGTAGGCTGGAGAGAAGTTATTTGTGCCATTTTAAATCAGTCCCCACTATCTTGCTGCACAGGGTTGTGCTGATATGCTGATGTTGATATATTGTCGATTGCTGAAGCCTTTGATGAAATCAAGGCGATAATTGGCTAGTTTTCCCTTTGATGTATATTTAATTATTGTTGTTATATTTATTATTATTATTATTATTATCAGGCTAATATTACTATCAAATTATTAGGACCTACAATTCTTTTGCCTTCCCTAATTTCATAACGACATCCCCACATAACCACACTTGCGACACCGACATCCACGTATGAGGATTGAGGACTCCTCAATGAAAATGTTTTTAAGGTTGTGTTCACACTTGTAGTTTGGTTTGGATGGTTTGTTTGGCCCGGACAAAAAAATAAAATGTAGTCCACATTCACCGAAACTAAAGATACTGAACCTAAAGGGACCGGGATATGTTCACAACTTGATAGGTTGACTTTTATGACGTATTGCCTATTTTGAGACTAAACTTACCGAATATCCAAAATAACGCTGTGTGCTGGGCTAAAGGCTGCACATGATGGAATTTTGACCAGTGTGTGGAGTCAAAACAGTGGCAGGAATCCCTCCATCACACACACAAATGATTTACTGCGAGGTGATATGGTTCTGATGCCTGTACCGAACTGTGATGGCAACATCACGACCATGACAAGAAAAAAACAAGGATACATAGCATGAGCATTCTGTCCTTTTTTTTTTGGGTCTCATCCTCCTGTTTTTTGTTCGTTTACATGTCTTTGGTCCGTGTTGCGTTTATATTTAATTCAGACCGCACCAGAGTTCATTTGGAAGTGGACCAAGACCCATTTTTTCAGCATTTACACTTATTCCAATGAATTTTTCTTAAATACATGCATGTGTGTGTGTGTGTGTGTGTGTGTGTATATATATATATATATATATATATATATATACACTAAAATATCAAGGTGAAAGTATCAAGGCTAAAATATCAAGGTGAAAGTCATCATAGCTTGCGTAGAATAGACCCAGCTCCCAACCCAACTTTGAGAATAGATTAACGGCGATATTTTTTAAAAATCGCCCAATAAGAGTCTCACGTTAACGCAGCACGTTAACGCCGATAACAGCCCACCACTAATATAATGTGTGTGTGTGTGTGTGTGTGTGTGTGTGTGTGTGTGTGTGTGTGTGTGTGTGTGTGTAAAATTATACACAGTACACACATATATTATGTAAACACAAACTTTTCTTTTGGATGCGATTAATCGATTTGCCTAGCACTAAACATATATATAACAACAATATAGACATACCACAGTAGAAATAAAACATGTATAAACCTATATGAAGCTAACCTACTGAGAGAGATTTTCAAACTAAGGTCATCCAGAAAGTTCTAAGGGGTCCCCAGAAAATTTCAGAGAATAAAAAGACAAAGCAAAAATGGATAAAGTCTACCGAACATTCGAACGGTTTCATTTCTTAATGTTTCTCTCCTTTCTTGCCGTATACATTATTTCCAGAAATTCTTAACACAGTACGTAAACTGCATGCTTACATACATTTTTTGTGAAAGTTGCTTATGCAAATAATTTTTAATTGAAAATGTTCTTCTTCGTGTTTATACATCCAACATTAAGCATAGCCGATTTAAGTTTGGAAACAATATGTTGTATTTATAATGTCACACCTACTTCTTTTCTAAGAGTTTAAATGTTTTTTCATACATAAAAATATAAAGATGGATTTTAGGAAGGGGGTCCCTCATTAAAAGTTCATTATATTTGGGGGTCCTTGGCATCATAAAGTTTGAAAACTCCTGACATGTACTATAAATAGTTAACTATACAGCTACATAATTTAAGAAGAACTATACAAATACTTTACATAAATACTGTAAATGAGATCTTTTTGAGTCTTCGTAGCAGGTTGTGTTTAAAAAGTGTCTAGTGCACATTTAGTTTCATGTGAGTGACTTGTTGCTGGTAAAGAGGGTTTATTGTCCCGCCATTGCGGCAGTGCACGTGTCATCAGAGAAGAGATATCGTTGCACAAGGAGGGGAAATTCATGTTTTTCATTTAAAAATTACGAAGGCATATGAATGAGAAAAAGTAATAAATATGGGACCTGATTAATATTTAGTAAACTAACAAAAATAATTTATAATAAACACTGAAATATTTCATAAAAAATAAGAATTGTCAATTTGAATCGATTTCATGGTGACTTTGACAAGTTTAATTACAGGTACAATGCCACTGGCTGCACAGGAACAAGCTCTGGTTGAGGACCTGCTTTTCGTGCTGATTGGTGTGGATGGGAGAGACATCACAGCTCAGCCTGTGCTTGGCAGACAGAGCCGCTCCTTTATAGTAGATCCTTCCCTCGACATGTCCGTCAAAGAGCTGGTCAACCGGATTTTGCCGGTCGCATCTTGCTACTCCACTATCACACGGTCGGTGAACGATATTACAGTTAATAGTTATATTAGTCATGTGTTTACATTTCATATTAACCCAGTTTTCTTAATAATGTCAGAAGATTTTATTTTCACACTACGAATTCTATATGGCCTTCACACCATATGAATTCACACGATTCATTTGCATAATCCATGTCCAGCTTCACAGAGGAGAAGTCATCGTTTGAATACGGTCAGGTGAATCACGCTCTGACTGCAGCCATGAGGACTCTGATGAAGGAATACCTCATCCTGGTGACACAGCTGGAGCATCTCCACAGACAGGGCACGCTCTCGCTGCAGAAGCTCTGGTTCTACATACAGCCCACCATGCGCACCTTGGAAATCCTGGCCTCCATTGGTAAAGCATTCAACATGTGTGGTTACTGTTAAAAGCACAGCACTCAGCATTTTGGATCGTCAACAGGAGTAATGAGTTCATTTTTACACTTTGAGCTTGTTCTTGCTCATGTTATTTGCACATGAGAATATATATATTTGTATTGTTCATTGTTAATTCGGTAGCTTTTGCAACAGTGTTCTGGTAAGGACAAACTTTGATTTTGGCTTGACAAAAGCTTTATCTGAAAGTTTAAAATCAAGTTTAAAGTTTGATGGTTAGACATTCTCAATAGAACATGATTTAGCAGGTGGTTTCATGTTTTAGGATTTTGCTAGTATGTTCCTAACATGTTTTAGAATATTGTTAGCATGTTTCTAGCATGCTTTAACATTGTGCTAGCATGTTTTAACACACTGTTAGCATGGTTTAACATGCTTTTAAATATTTTGTAGCATGGTGGTAACTTGTTTTAGGATTGTTGCTAGTATGTTCCTAGCATGTTTTAGCACATTGCTAGCGTGTTTCTAACCTGTTTTAGCACATTACTGGCGTTTCTAACCTGTTTTAGCACATTGTTAGAATGATTGAAAAAATGTCTTGCATGTTGCTAGCATGTTGTTAGAATGTGTCAGTACGTTGGTTTAGCATGTCACTACCATATTGTTAGCAAAATGCTAGAATGCTACCATGTTCCTTGCATGTTTCGGCTGGATGGATGGATGGATGTTATGAATGTTATAGTAGGCGCACTGACTGACCATCCTGAAGGTGCTACGTAGCAGAGAGATGGATGGATATATGGATAGATAGATGGACTGACAGATAGATAGACAGTAATACAGATTACAGACCGATAACAAGTAAATAAGTAGCATTGTTGACGTGCTCATGCTAATGCACTTTTTCCCTGGTCTCTTTCATGCAGCCACCTCTGTTGACAAGGGTGAATGCATGGGAGGCGCGACCCTCAGCCTGCTTCACGATCGTACATTCAATTACACCGGAGACAGCCAGGCTCAAGAGCTCTGCCTCTATCTGACCAAAGCAGCCAGTGTCCCCTACTTTGAAATACTTGAGAAGTGGATCTATAGAGGCATCATTAAAGACCCATACAGGTATAATGTGTCCCCTGACCAACAGGGCTGTGAGATATTTCAGAATTTTAATTGACGTAGCAAAGAATGTAGAATATATATATTGATGTACACACACACACACACACACACACAGACCATGATAAAACATTTGATTGGAGCACATCATACCACATTAAATTAAGTAAAATAAACCTCATCACATACTATGTATTTTTTTTTTCTATAGTGAATTCATGGTTGAGGAGCATGAGCTGCAAAAAGAGAAGATTCAGGAGGATTATAATGACAAATACTGGGATCAGAGATACACTATCGTCCAGCACAGGATCCCATCATTCCTTCAGAAAATGGCGGATAAGATATTAAACACAGGTGAGGCATTTTTATAAACAAAGCATTAGTGGTCCCACTTTATATTAGGTGTCCTTAACTGCTATGTACTTACATCAAAAAAAAGTACAATGTAGTTATTGTGTTCATATTGTATTGAAAAACACTTTAGCTGATATTGAGGTGGGATACGGGTGAAGTTAGGAACAGGTGTGGTAGTATGGGTAAGTTTAAGGGTAGAGTTAGGTGTAAGGGAAGGGTCAACAGTGTAATTATAAAACTACAGAAATGAATTACAGATGTAATTACATGCAGGTAATTTTTAAAATATAAGTAAAATGTAAAAACATGTATGTACACAATAATTGCATTGTATCAAAAGATTAATTTAAATGTTAGTACATAGTAGTTAAGGCCACCTAATATAAAGTGGGTTCGCATTAGCTCAGTTCTAAAACTTAACTAGACAACATTTTAAGTCGTAATAGAAGGCAGGTGCCTATGTAGATAGTATACAGCATAAGATTTGTGTCTACTAGAAAGCAATTCTGGAACAATGGTATAAATGTCAAAAACATTCTAACATTTTCTAATGGTTACAATGCCCAGCTGAAAAAATAGAGTGACTAAATGGATTTTCTTCATAAAAGTCCTAACTTCTTTCTAATTTCAGGCAAGTATCTGAATGTTGTACGAGAGTGCGGCCGTGACGTTACCTGTCCAGATGCCAAAGAGGTTCTCTACACACTTAAAGAGAGCGTATGTGGAGCAGATCGAAAAAGCATATTACTATGCCAGCAAGGTTCTGCTTGACTTCCTGATGGAGGAAAAGGAGCTTGTTTCACGCCTGAGGTAAAACTTGAAGTCTCCTACAGTCATGTCAAATCAGGTCAAGTGTTTTGTTCAGTATATCACTTTTAACAATACACATATCATTTCAAGTTAGTTTTATAGAAAATGTGTCTTTAGACACAAGATCAAATTTAGATTTCCAAAAGGATTTACGGGGAAGAGGTAAATGTAAGGCATTGTACCTAATAATATGCTGAACAACAGCCAATATCAAAACAATTTGTTTTCAAAAAGTGCACATAACATGGTAATGGTTCTTTTTTTCAAGATGTATCTTTTGGGGAAAACATATCTTCATATTTTTCAAATTTTTATGTTTGTATTGAAAATATGTCGCCTGATGTCATCATACTCAATTCTAGTCTGAATATGAGTCTGAAACTGCTCTATTGGGCTTTGATTATTGGGGCGTTTCAACTGAACCAGGAAAGACCTGAATCAGGAGTTTTTCACAGGCACTGCTTCTGACAGAAGAGTCAACAGTTTTCACAATTGTATTTCAAAATAAAAGCCGCACTTTAGTAAAACATTAAGAAATACAATTTTGACACACTCTGTGACCCAATCAAAACGGTCTTGCGACTCTCTTTTGGGTCAGGACCCACTGGTTGAGAAACATGTATACACGCCAAAACCGAAGTATACTTGGGGCGTAATACAAAAAACGGATGATTTGGTATTGTTTAATAGTTGTGAACTGTATATCTTAATATCACTTAATTTCTTACATTTGTGGTGCAGGTCAATCAAGCATTACTTCTTAATGGATAAAGGAGACTTTTTCGTGCATTTTATGGACCTGACAGAGGAGGAACTGAAGAAGCAGGTTGATGATATCATTCCTCCGCGGTTGGAGGCTCTGCTGGAGCTGGCCCTGAGGATGAGCACTGCCAATACAGACCCCTTCAAAGACGATTTAAAGGTTGAATGCTTATCCGTTTTCTCAACAATTACTTCAAAAATAGCACTTTGTAATACATATATTTGTCAGTTTGTGCATTCTACATAACAGTGTGGATTTAGGGTGATGAGTAATTTTGATTTTGCAGTGGAAATCCAAATTAACAGCAAATAGTAGTAAATTGTTAGTGTAATTTTTTGCCTAAAGATGTGTTTATAGCCCGACACAAGAAACTATAGCTGCACGAGTAATCAAAATAAACCAGAAATCATGATATGGCTATCGCAGTTGTCAAATTGCAAAGGCTGTCATTTAGTTGAATAAATATATATGCATTGCATGTTTCAGAGTGAAGCCTGGCACTGTGTTCTTGTACGTGAGCAGCTCATTATCCGCTGGTGTTTGTAGTGTCTCTGCATCTGCATCTGATCTGAGTTTGGTTCACTTTAACATACATTTAAGAAGGCAACATGCGCCAACCATCTGAAAATGAAAATGAAGAAATTATGACAGCCATAGATAGTATCGTAATTTTACAGTTGTGATGCCAAATAAAATAATTATTATATTATTTTTCTTAAATACTCATTTTTATTTTACTGTGAGTGAAATTTAGTTTTCATTAAAAATTGTACTTATAAAATGTTTCAGTCCTACAAGAAACCACAGAAAAAAATCCAAATAGAAAAGTAAATGACAAACGGCAATTGAATAACACGGTTGTTATCGCCCATGGTTGTATTGTTTGGATGGACAGTTGAGTTTCTTCTTGGGAAATGGTGAATGTAAAATGATGTACAAGTGCACCAAAATAGGCAACAGGGCATAGTTTACATTGCATTATTTAACATAATTGTTGTCTTCCAGATTGACCTAATGCCCCATGATGTCATCACCCAGCTGTTGCGTGTTCTTGCTATAGATACCAAGCAAGAGAAAGCCATTATTAATGCAGAGCCTACAGAGGTGTCACTTAGCGGCCTGGAGGCTTTCTCCTTTGACTACATCGTCAAGTGGCCACTTTCACTCATAATCAACAGGTAGGGACCATTAATGATATGGCTCTGACTTCCTGTATGGCTGTATAGGTTTCATTTCAAGCAACTTCAGATTGTGATTATAGCTGTGGCCCTGTGCCTTTTAAAGGAACTAGTTTGTCATAATTTAGCCTTCATGTGTTGTTCCAAGCATGTATTCCATGCAATTAAATTGTGGGAGTGTTTTTTAATTAAACCAGTGGGGGTGAAATAATTCTCTACATAGATGTTGCAATAGGTACATGTAACGTAAATGTGCTGTGTTGACCAACAGAAAGCTGCTTGGTTTGAAAATGACTTCTGTGTGAGCTGTGCTTGTTGCAGCGCAACACTAATGAGAATAAATTATGGACCTTTTTTTTGTGTGCAAAATTTCACCAAAAATTCACTAATGTGACCTGCACCTTTACAAGTAACTATTCCTTAACACAGTGCTCTGTTATACAGGAAAGCCCTGACAAGATACCAGATGCTCTTCAGGCACATGTTCTACTGCAAGCATGTGGAAAGGCTGCTCTGTAATGTGTGGATCAGCAATAAAACAGCTAAGCAATATTCACTTCACTCTGCTAAGTGGTGAGACTACATGTATTTAGTTTTTGAATTTGAACTGTGAGTTCAAGTGAGCATCTTATTAAGTAGCTCTTGTTGATTGTAGGTTTGCTGCTGCCTTTGCATTGAGACAACGGATGCTCAACTTTGTTCAGAACATTCAGTACTACATGAT
The DNA here is from genome assembly GCA_023029165.1 of Gobiocypris rarus. Taxonomy (NCBI): domain Eukaryota; kingdom Metazoa; phylum Chordata; class Actinopteri; order Cypriniformes; family Gobionidae; genus Gobiocypris; species Gobiocypris rarus. The sequence continues at coordinate 7,845,649 of CM040920.1, forward strand.
GTTTGAGGTTATGGAGCCCACGTGGCACATCATGGAGAACAACCTGAAGTCTGTGAGTCAATGAAATAAAAACCAGCTCTGTGTGTCTGTATGTCTGTTCGTTTATATATATGTATATATATATATATATATATGTATGTATGTATGTATGTATGTATGTATGTATGTATGTATGTATGTATGTATGTATGTATGTGTGTATGTGTGTATGTGTGTATGTGTGTATGTGTGTATGTGTGTATGTGTGTGTGTATGTATGTGTGTATGTATGTATATGTATGTATGTATATGTATGTATATATATGTATGTATATATATGTATGTATATATATATATGTATGTATATGTATGTATATATATATATATATATATATATATATATATATATATATATATATATATATATATATATATATATATATATATATATATATATATATATATATATATATATATATATATATATATATATATATATATATATATATATATATATATATATAGACTTTAGTGGTTAGAATTTAAAGAGCACCACGATCATGGTTCTGTCAAATAAATGGCAATCAGGCTGTTAAATAATCATCGTAATAATAGGTCTGGCTGAGCACAGAAGTTTAAATTAATTCACAGTGTGTGCTTAAATCGCTTGTCTTTTTAGGCCTCCAACATTGACGACGTGCTGTGTCATCACACCAGTTTCCTGGATAACTGTCTGAAGGACTGTATGCTCACCAATCCTGAGCTGCTTCGGATCTTCTCCAAGCTCATGTCTGTCTGTGTCATGTTCACCAACTGCATGCAGGTAAAAATACAGACGTTATGGAGAGAGAACTAAAAGTACTAAAAACCTGTTAGCAAATATACTGCCATTCAAAGGTTTGCAGCCAGTAAGATTTTTTTTTAAATGTTTTTGAAAGTCTCTTATGCCTTCCATGGCTCCATTGGTCAAAAATACAGTAAATAATGTGAAATATTATTACAATTTAAAATAATTGTTTTCTATTTTCATACATTTTAAAATGTAATTTATTCCTGTGATGGCTAAGCTGAATTTTCATCAAAGTTACTCCAGTCTTCAGTGTCACATGATCCTTCAGAAATCATTCTAATAAGATTTACTATTATTAGCAATGTTTAAAATAATTGTGCTGCTTAATGTTTTTGCGAAAACCGTAATACATTTTTATTTGCTGAATAGAAAGTTCAAAACAACATTTACTTGAAGAAATATAAATCTTTCGTAACGTTATAAATCTTTACTGTCACTTTTGATCATGCGTTCTTGCTTAATAAAAACAGTATTAATTAAAAAATTAAATAAATAATCTTACTGACCACACTTTTTTTTTATATTTAATTATGTAGTTTATTATTTATCTCTCTATAACAGAATTGTGTCTTAGACTGCTGTGAAATGCAGTTGTGAAATGCAAACATTTGCTGTTATTTCCATAATAAAGGTTCTTTTAATGTCAGGATGATGCTGGAGATTTCATGTTGATTGTTTTGCAGAGGTTCACTCAGAGCATGAGGATAGACAGCGAAATGAAGGCTGAACGGACAGAAGAGGCAGAGAAAAAAAAACTGGCCTCTAAAGTGAGTCACTGGCATTAAATCAGTTATTCTAACAATACTGAAAATAAAAAGGTCATCACTCACACCATAATCTCCCGAAAGACAATAAGCTACAAACAAATAATTTTATGTTATCTATTTGTCTCTATCCCAGTTTTTAGCTGAGCATGTGGATGCCCTCCAGTCTGACTCAGGGTTTGAGGGGACCATCAGCAAGTTTGACAGTAACTTCAGCACCTTATTGCTGGATCTTTTGGATAAGCTCAGCATTTACAGCACCAATGACTGTGAACACAGCATGATCAACATCATCTACAGGTGGGTTGTGGAAAGAACCTTTCAGTGAATCTTCCCTCAGTGCATGTATCAGTACTTGCTGATTTAACCTGGCCTTAAAGGGATAGTTCACCCAAAAATGAAAATTCAGTCATTAATCATGTCGTTCCAAACCCGTAAAACTTTTGTTCATCTTCAAGACACAAATTAAGGTATTTTTGATTAAATCTGAGAGCATTCTGTCCATCCACAAGAGCTTGGAGCTTCCTCAAGAACCAATGAGGTTCATTCACGTGTTACGCAGCACGTTTGAGCTTCTGCAAGAACCAATGAGGTTCATTCTCGTGTTACGCAGCACGTTTGAGCTTCTGCAAGAACCAATGAGGTTCATTCTGTGTTACGCAGCACGTTTGAGCTTCAGCAAGAACCAATGAGGTCCATTCTGTGTTACGCAGCACGTTTGAGCTTCAGCAAGAACCAATGAGGTTCATTCTGTGTTACGCAGCACGTTTGAGCTTCAGCAAGAACCAATGAGGTTCATTCTGTGTTACGCAGCACGTTTGAGCTTCCGCAAGAACCAATGAGGTTCATTCTAGTGTTACGCAGCACGTTTGAGGTTCAGCAAGAACCAATGAGGTTCATTCTAGTGTTACGCAGCACGTTTGAGCTTCCACAAGAACCAATGAGGTTCATTCTAGTGTTACGCAGCACGTTTGAGGTTCAGCAAGAACCAATGAGGTTCATTCTGTGTTACGCAGCACGTTTGAGCTTCTGCAAGAACCAATGAGGTTCATTCTGTGTTACGCAGCACGTTTGAGCTTCCGCAAGAACCAATGAGGTCCATTCTGTGTTACGCAGCACGTTTGAGCTTCCGCAAGAACCAATGAGGTTCATTCTGTTACGCAGCACGTTTGAGCTTCAGCAAGAACCAATGAGGTTCATTCTGTGTTACGCAGCACGTTTGAGGTTCAGCAAGAACCAATGAGGTTCATTCTAGTGTTACGCAGCACGTTTGAGCTTCCACAAGAACCAATGAGGTTCATTCTAGTGTTACGCAGCACGTTTGAGGTTCAGCAAGAACCAATGAGGTTCATTCTGTGTTACGCAGCACGTTTGAGCTTCTGCAAGAACCAATGAGGTTCATTCTAGTGTTACGCAGCACGTTTGAGCTTCAGCAAGAACCAATGAGGTCCATTCTGTGTTACGCCTTGCGTTTGAGCTTCAGCAAGAACCAATGAGGTTCATTCTGTGTTACGCAGCACGTTTGAGCTTCCGCAAGAACCAATGAGGTTCATTCTAGTGTTACGCAGCACGTTTGAGGTTCAGCAAGAACCAATGAGGTTCATTCTGTGTTATGCAGCACGTTTGAGCTTCAGCAAGAACCAATGAGGTTCATTCTAGTGTTACGCCACGTTTGAGGTTCAGCAAGAACCAATGAGGTTCATTCTAGTGTTACGCAGCACGTTTGAGGTTCAGCAAGAACCAATGAGGTTCATTCTAGTGTTACGCAGCACGTTTGAGCTTCCACAAGAACCAATGAGGTTCATTCTGTTACAGCACGTTTGAGGTTCAGCAAGAACCAATGAGGTTCATTCTAGTGTTACGCAGCACGTTTGAGGTTCAGCAAGAACCAATGAGGTTCATTCTGTGTTACGCAGCACGTTTGAGGTTCAGCAAGAACCAATGAGGTTCATTCTGTGTTACAGCACGTTTGAGGTTCAGCAAGAACCAATGAGGTTCATTCTGTGTTACGCAGCACGTTTGAGGTTCAGCAAGAACCAATGAGGTTCATTCTGTGTTACGCACGCGTTTGAGCTTCATAAGAACCAGTGAGGTTCATTCTAGTGTTACGCAGCACGTTTGAGGTTCAGCAAGAACCAATGAGGTTCATTCTAGTGTTACGCAGCACGTTTGAGGTTCAGCAAGAACCAATGAGGTTCATTCTGTGTTACGCAGCACGTTTGAGCTTCTGCAAGAACCAATGAGGTTCATTCTGTTACGCAGCACGTTTGAGCTTCAGCAAGAACCAATGAGGTTCATTCTGTGTTACGCAGCACGTTTGAGGTTCAGCAAGAACCAATGAGGTTCATTCTGTGTTACGCAGCACGTTTGAGCTTCCGCAAGAACCAATGAGGTTCATTCTAGTGTTACACAGCACGTTTGAGCTTCTGCAAGAACCAATGAGGTTCATTCTGTGTTACAGCATGTTTGAGGTTCAGCAAGAATCAATGAGGTTCATTCTGTGTTACGCAGCACGTTTGAGGTTCAGCAAGAACCTGTGAGGTTCATTTTAGTGTTACGCAGCACGTTTGAGGTTCAGCAAGAACCAATGAGGTTCATTCTAGTGTTACGCAGCACGTTTGAGGTTCAGCAAGAACCAATGAGGTTCATTCTGTGTTACGCAGCACGTTTGAGCTTCCACAAGAACCAACAAGATTTGTTCTCACGTGTCAAGCAGGTTCAGTTGATCTTCTGCTTATGTTCGCTGGTCAATGTTTATATGTAAATAAAAGCCAAAATTAAATCTGTTTATTATATAAAGCGATCGAGTCTCTTCAGATAATCGGGACAGAAGGCTGTTAGGGTTTGGAACAACATGAGGGCAAGTAATTAATGACAACATTTTCATTTTTGTGTGAACTAACCTTTTTAACTAACCCTGTAAAATGTGTAGCACAAGCTTTTGAAATCTCTTACTTTTGAAGAGCTTATACAATCTTCATTTAAATTCAATCTTAAAGGTGCTATAAATAATTACTTTTTTTTTATAGGCTGGACTTCAATGGCTTTTACACAGAGAGACTGGAGCGAATGGCCATTGAAAGGAGCCAGAAGACTGCTGCATAGCATTGTCCATTATAAAAATCAGATGTGTTTTTAAAGTGTTCAGTGTGCTGATGTTGCCTCTTTTTATCACTATAAATTTATGTAGAACTATTAAGTAAAGCACTTAAGAATGTCTGCTCTCAATTTGAAATATATTTAATGGTCTTATACAAATTTCACCCGACTGAAAACCCAATATAATAAAGAAAAAAAAGAAAAAAGTAAATGTTTTGGCAGCTGTTTGGGGGATTATTTTATTGGGACAAAATTGTACACAATTATTGTACTTAAAGGCTTAATAGATAGCCTATTTCTACCTTATCTAATTGATCAATGTAACAGTCAAATCAAGTGTGAACTAAAAACGTTTTCAAATCTATCCAAATTAAAAAAAAATTGATCAACAACATATGATTAAAGGGTGCATAACACAGTTTCTGCCAATCTCGTGTTAGTTAATCTTGAGTACCTATAGATTAGTATTGAATCCTTCAAATCTCCGAAGGGTCTTCAGTTTTTCAGATTTATAAAAAACAGATACGCGCCTGTACCATAGGCTGCACCAGTCTGACAGGTAGCATGAGAACAAACAAACACACTTGCAGAACTCCATTGCTGCTCTGGAAAAACAAACTGCGTACTGTTCCCTTAACAATGGATTCTTTTGGAAGCTGAACAAGATTATCTTTCTCTCACAACCGAAAACACACTTCTTTAATAGTGACATTGTTGATTTTGTGGTCTAAAAACAAAATGACAGCTCTTTTCGTAACCCATATGAAGCTGGTTGATGTGCGCATGCTCTCATCCAGGAGAAGTGCCCATACAAGCCTTTGTGACATCATACACCTTTCAGAAAGTGTATTTGGCACAGAAATCCAACTTTTTCAACCCATTTTCAGGATTTGATCCATAGCCTAATTCTAATTAAATTTCTTTTAAACAAATTGGTTGAGTGGATTATTCAGTTATTAATAATACACATAAAGATGCCAATTACTGGCCTGAAGATAGACCGTGAACAAAATATGGATGACGTTACTTCATTCTCTTCCGTCGGAGAAAAGTGAAGCCGCCAGAGGTCCGAAAATGACGCTAACATCTTTGTCCCAAATCTGCGCAGTAGTAGTGACCTCGGCACCGGAGTCTGCACAGTAGGGAGCAGGAAGTAGAGCCACAATATCAAAAGCCCTCCCACGCTCTCGCAGATGCAGAACAGTTTATTATGTTGGTGTTATAAAACTGTAGAAATCTGGGGCGTCACTAGGCCAATTTTAGGAGGGCTTTAGCCCCGCTATGTTTCCACCCAGCCCCCCTAAAAATGTGTGATTAACTCCATAATCTGTACACTAATTCATAATAGCCTCAGTCCCCTTTAAACTCATATGAAACCGGCGGCAGGCTTCGGCTCATCCCCTTATTTTAGTCTGCGTTATCAAGCGACGGCGTGTTCTTCAATCTGCATCTGCGCCAAAAGCAGAGTACAATGTGTGCATTTATTGATAAATGATGATATCTGCATTTGTGTAGTTCTTTGTCATAAATGCAGTTTAAATAATATAATGCGGGAGCGATTCAAGGCGGTTTTACATCCACAGTAAAATATTTATTAAAATTCCTTTGTGCTACACTACTTCAGGACAAATAAAATTGCTCAAATTTGTTACAAAATTCATTTCATAATAAATCAAAAGCAAAACACGCAAAAAAATATATAAAAGTGAGCAGAAATGGCAAATGAGCGAATGAGTGGTTCTTTGCTGCCATCTACTGGTTCTAGTGGTAATTTCATGTCATTTTCATGTTTTTCACCAGGTGTCAGAAATCCTCCACTAAACCATGGCACATTTTACGTTCTCTATAAATGAAAATGATAAATGTAGATCTTTTTCAATTTCAATAGTCAATTTTACTGCTAAAATATAGTAAAAAAAATTGTGTTTAAAACATTTAACATGTTGAAAAAAATATTTTACTCACATAATGCCAATTTTGACAATTACAGTAATATAAAGTTTGAAATTAAAGCAAAAGCAAAGTGTTGGTGCCTTAAGTGACAACTTCACTCAGAGAATCTGTCAATCATGACGTCACACCCCCGTTTTTATAGCATCAAATAACTTACTAAAACCAAACTCGAAATTAAACCAGTGTGATAAAAACAGACTAAAATGACAGAAACCAACTTTGGGAAAAAAAATATATTACTTGTAATTTGATTGTTTAGTTTGTCTCACGTCCATTTAGAATACATGGCGGAGTGGGGGTAATGAGCTGTACTGGGACCAACCACCTGGGGAAGATCGAGATGGGTCGGCTTCAGTTTTTAACACGAGTGCGGCAGGCTTGGTCTGAACTATTTACAGCTGCAAGCGGAGTGATACAGACAGTAAGAAGTGCTCCGCCCACATGGGACGCCGCTCGGCCAATCAAAATCGAGGACCGGAACTAAAAGCTACTGTTTAAAGGAGTATGAGGTCTCTGCGGAACAAGTGTGTGTTTCTAAATTAGTAGGTGTTTTCAAACTGATGGCTGTTTATAAATCACGCAATGAAAATGATCCCCTTCACCCGACCCCACCCCTAAACCCTACCCACACTGTGACGTAGGCAAATCAGGTAAAACCGTCCCTCTGTTTATGGCCACACCCACTGATGAGGTAACTCCTATTACTAACCTGCAGAGAGAGACATATACTTGGTTTGAAGAGGCGATGCCATGCCAGGTTGCCAACAGGCCGCACAAGTCAACAGCAAAAAAAAACTGAAGTGTGCAGATTCTGAACCCAGGCTCCCTGAAGGTAGTAGGAGAATGAATTATGTCCAATTACTTAATCCTCATGACATACAACACCCCAAAATTCTTAACAATATGCTATATGTTCTTTTGATGAGCACGACACTATGTTGATCTGTAATTGATGCAATGCACCGCTAGGTGACGCTTGCGATTCATCTCTTAAACTTCAGAATGACTGAGATTAGTAGTTTTACCTGTATTTGGGCGAGCATGCAGGAGGCAACATTCTTAATGATGTATCAAAAAGTAATATATAATTTAAAACCAATATTTGAGCATCACTTCTGCAAATATAAGTGAACTTGAACAGGTAGGCAGTCTGCCACATCGTGTCAGTGAAGTCCACACCCTTTACAAACTCACAAATGCATGAGGGCACTGCAATGAGCGCACATTCTGGCATACAGAGAGAGACATCATTATGAAAGTGCATTGAATGAAAGTCTGTTGTCCTTTTTACTGTCATGTTGCGCGTGGCAGTGGAGTCTGCGGCGGGTTTGCCCAAGAAGAAACTGGGCAGCTCAGACCCCCTCACATCTGTGGTGTTTAAAGGTAAGAAATCCTCTTTTGTTTCATATGTAGCCATTAAACTGCAAAAAAAAAAAAAATAACAGTACCGACTGTTAGTTTTGACCTGTTGGCTGTCGTTTAATTGCAGACGAAAAGAAGAAAACCAAGTCCGTTAACAATGAAGTGAACCCAGTGTGGAATGAGGTCTGTTGAGTTTTTGTTTATACACTTTCACGCTACAAAAGAATGGGATTAAAGTTGCTGTGTATGCCATATAAACTGAGATTAAATTGTTTTGTATTATTATTATAATTTGATTGTTTTTTTTTATTATATTTTATTTATTAATGAGATTTAAATGACCTGAGGCTATGACTGTTTGCATATTAACCTTCTGCATGACATTTCTCCAGTTTTTGAAGTTTTCAATGCTCTTTCCCCTTTAGACACTTGAGTTTGATTTAAAAGGTGTTCCTCTTGATTCTTCCTCCTACATTGATGTGCTTGTGAAAGACTATGAGACTATTGGCAAGGACAAGTGAGTGTTTTTCAACTGTTCAATTGAGTCATACACTCAATATTAACCAGTGTAAGACAAACAGTGTGGTTTTGAACTCTTGCTCCCACCTTAATCAAATACAAGTTGTGTGACTACAAACGTTTAATCACATAGGATACAAGAGTTTTGACCTCCTGGAATGGACTCGGTATCCTACAATTCAGTAAAATGCAGAAAGAGTTCAATAGTTTTGCATCAGTTCATTCTCTTGGTTAGATTCGCGTCTATTGCCTGTCACTCCTGTATTGATGTCAGACTTTAAAGCAGTCGCTGCATTTCAGGGTAATAGCGAACCATGTTAATCTGGGTTTTCTCAGTTTGACACTGTAATACCCTGCACCTCACATACACACCCTCACAGCCGTGTTCAGACCTGCTCTACAATGCCATGAGGGGTGGAACGGAGGTGTTTGGTTCACAGTACTGGATGAATAAGCAATTGTTAGTTACTGGTCTGAAATGCAGTTCTTGTATAAAAACATGACTAGAAGTAAATAGACATAAATAGAAGGTTCTTAGAGCTCTTTATCACCATGTTGGGCTATAAATGTCATGCATTTCCAGTTATTCTAGATTTTTCTGTGAGAATACATTGGAGAAAATCCAATGGGGAACACAAAGAGGAACATAACTCCCAGTGGGATTTACATTCATGCAATTTCATGCAAATTGTTTTGTCACGTGGGTCTGTCATTTATTCCATAACTTTTTCTTTTATTCCATTTGATTTTAATGGACATTCTTTGTCTTCTATGAAAAAAAATAGTTCTAGCTGTTTTAAATAATCCTGTCATACTTTATGACAAATACTTCAGTTAATTGATTCATCCCTCTTTTCGAATAATTATATGGCTGTAACCAGTAAAATTATATTGACATCAACAAAATATAAAATATATAATACAGTAGATTTTGCCCCAACCCCTGATCGTTTCTGACTCACATGTTCTTGATCTTATAAGAACACCATTATACTGATGCGTTTCTTTGTTTACCTGTTGCTGTGATGAAAGAGCACTAGTTGTGGGATAGCACATAAGTAGTTAATGTGGACTAGTCCGAGTAAAGCACCACAGTTATTGCGCAGTTTCCCTCTAATATCAGTGGGATTTAAAGTGTCTCCAACACAGTAGTAATGTAGGTTATCCCTATTGAAACAGGAATTCGGAGCAGAACATATCTAATAGTCTTAACCTTGCATTACAAACCTAGACATGAACTACAAGCTCTAAAAACGCAACATTTAAAATGTCATGGGATCTTTAACTGATTTTGTTGGGCACTTTCCTGTAGGACATGCTCCTGGATCACATCTTTTTTAGTCTTAGAACAATATTGTTATCAATTAATCAGATTTTAGAGATAGGGCAGGCTTATCAAATTATAATTTTGGACTGTCGGAGAATTTTAGTTCCAGAATGTTAAAGAGATGTTGATCCAGCATAGAATTTGGCAAAATCTAGTGGGACGCATGCATTTTCCTCTTTGGAACAAAAGTAGCATTGTAGCATTCAAATCAATTATTTTTGAGAGTCTGGCAAATGAAGAGCACAACGGCACTGATCTAGTCTGCTTCCCACAAGGCCAGAGTTGTATAGTGAACAGTACATTTAGAGTTTAATTCCCAATGAAATACTTACATGTGTGTGCTAAAGTACAGGGAGTGTGTTTGATCGTTGCTATTAGGAGGTTAGTAAATATTAAACATACTTGGAATCACCTCAGGTTAAGGATCTCAGAAATGGCATTCCATTAAGGAAATGGAATGAGGCGAAATGTTGGAGGGTGTGGTTACCTTTGCTTTATATGTTTGCTTTGCCATGTTTGTTTGAAACTTAAGATCATCAGGTTTTGAATATTAGATTAGAGTCTGCTGAGAATTTTTCTCAAAGTAAATATTGTATTTATTGTCATTAGATGTTGTGATGCTTTGCCTGAGAATTTTGTTCATAAGAATATATGAGGCAAAACTGAGCTTATGTAAGAACTCTTACAATGAAGATTCAAGATACCCAAGCAGAGCTGACGTCTTTGTAAATTGTTTGAAAACCAATTACATGAATGTTAATACAATACAAATGAAATATAGCCTAGTAAATATTATCGTCCATATTTTAATGACCTGAGCAAATGGCGCCGGTGCACTTAGGGCGTGTCCGAAATGCACTTTTGCTAGTTTAAAGATGGAAAAAAACGTTGGCTCGCCAGGCGCATGGTCTAAAAGGGTTGTACCTAGTCTCTTAATGAGTCATGAGTGTGTTTTGGGTATAACGTGCTACAATCAGTCTCATCTCCCATTCCCTTTAAAAGCCAGCTGCGCTTACACCATGGCGGATTCGCTATTTAAATGGCAGAATTTGCAAGTGGAAAGACTGAATGCTTTTATTTCTAATATTTAAAAATATTTGTGTTGGCGCATCCCTGTGTGTGAAATAAGCAGGGTGTACGCAGGTTGTGTACCCGCCTATAGGCGCATATTACTAACGAGCCCTTTAAATAACACAAACTGCGCTATTGACTTTAGAGCAGGTTTTTGTTGGTCAATGGCGTAGTCAATTTCAGTTGGCTCAAAATAGCAACACACCAACAATACACCTGAACACACTTTGTTTTCAGACCAACACACCCATGGGTGAACAAATGGGCGCGAGTGTATTTACTGTTTAAACAACGTGATGCTGGACGTGAAAATGATAACTGCATCGGGCTGAAACTAGCATCGCATTGCACCGGGTGTATGATAGGGCCCTTAATAGGCAAAATTAATTTAGGTGTATATTGTTCATAAAAACATTGTGTCAATTTTAATTTAGGGCACTGATTTTAGACTATTTAGCATCTAAACCGTTTTCAACTAAAAACGGAGAACTTTTTATATGTTTTGGCCACAACAGCGTTTTGGGGGACTGAAACATTTTGAAAACCGTTTCAAAGTGCAAGTTTTAAAAATAACAACTAACGTTATTGTCTCTGTGTAAACTACAAAAACACAAACGTTGACATGATGCGAATGTTTACGTATTACGTGTTCAGTCTATAGGTTTCTTTACAAAGTGACATCGCCAACTACTGGCCTGACATGCATAATAAAGCATTTTTAATCGGTTTCGCAAATTTCTGTGAATGGATCATTTTGACAATATTGTCGTCTGTACGCAAAAAATGCAAAGGAAAAACTTTTCCGTACATCATTCATGTAAATTTACCCTAAAAAATATTTTACAATGCAGGGACCTTTCATTTGTAGCAAGAGAAACTGGGGGATTGACTTTATTGTATCAGACGTATCACTTTGCTCACAGCTGATTGGTCCAATTTCGGTTTAAGATCTCGTACCCAGAACATAACCTGCCTCAGGTTAAGCCTTGGGTAAATTATTATGGCGATAAAAGCCAAACCACTTTCATGGTGCCTAAAACCCAGAGTTGGCACATACGAAATGGATACATACCTGTCTAGCCACCTAAACAGGCTTCATGGCAAAGGCCCCAGGTCTAATGTTTGTGAGGCCCCCTTGTTATTATTGTGAAATGATACACCAGTCCACTAATCAAATGTTTAGAGGTAGCATGTCAGTGTTTTCAGAAGGTAAATGCTGAATATGCTGTTGTTTGTGGCTACAAAATTAATAATCAAGGAGTTTTATAGCAAATATTTAACTTAGCCAGGGAAATTCTCTGATGGAAAGTGGTCTTTGAGGGTGTTCCTGGATGCTGACGTACTAAGCGTCCCATTCACAGTATTAATCTGGGTGGCATTATTTACTTTTGGAGGAGATCTCTCTTGTGATGTCAGAGCACACAAAGAACTTTTCTCCCATGTATAATATTTAAGCATTGTGCTATGTGCCACCTCTGTTTATTATGTAGCATAATGGACTGACAGGAAAAAAAATATTAATTTTGCTTCCGTAATCTAAAATAATAAATTCATGAAGTCATCTGAAAAAAAAAGTTATTTTAGAGGTGGAGCATAAGATTATAAAGACAATATAAATATTGAATAATATTAACTGATGAATAATTCACAATAAGACCAGGAACATGAATTATGAAAATAAGTTTTGATTTCATGGTGCACTGCACATTTCTCTTTTTCAAATGCAAATGAAAGCTCACAATTCACACAGCAGTATTTGAAACGCTATATGAGACCGATATTATGCTCTACAGAAACATGGGCTATCAGTTAACATGCTTGATTTTCCACAGGCCTTTATTTTAATGATCTTGTTTGTTTGTTATAGGTTAATTGGCTCTGCAAAAGTCTCTTTAAAAGACCTTGCCAGTAGCCAAGTTAAATCTCTCCCGGTGAAAAACTTGGCTCTAGTGGATGAAAATGGCAAGAACATAGGAGTGAGTGTTTACTTTTAATGTATATTTGAGTTATATTTTAAATACATTTTCTTATAAGTAGGTACTAATGTAATCTGCACCTGAATGACATTCGTCATTTACAAAGTGCTGCACATCCTCATCTTTTGCGTTTTCTTTTATTAGATACTTGAAAATACTTTCAGCTACCAAATACGTAATGTTGGGTCTCATTCACTAATAATTGCGTGGATTACTCGTATTTATACACACAGGAGAACTTCTCAAGAAATATTTCTGCCTAATTCACGAGCGTGTGCATATGAATTTGTTCTTAACCTTGTTATAACATAAATGCATTTGGATTATTCTAAATAAGTGACTGTGTGCCCAAGGTAAATTATATATTTGCATAAAACGCACCCAAACCATGTCCATATAAGGACTTTCCACACAGCATTTCCTTTCGCCGCTATTTAAAGACGGACTCTTGCCTGAGAGCATGCGCAGTGAGATCCTCGAGCTATGCCAATTGTGCCATCCTCCAAAACAACTTTATGCAGAGGCAGCTTGAACTGTAACGCACCTTTTCTTACTTTTATTGTATGTATGCATGTAGCCTATACATGATGAAATATATTTAAAATCTATATTTATGTATAAAATTTCATCTATGCCACCATTTCTTTTTTTATGTATATATAAATTTAGAATACAGTTTAGAATTAAAGTTGATCATTTGTTAATGAAAACGTTTGTACACAGATTCCACACACAAATTCATGCGTACCCACGGTTAGTGAAATGAGACCCATTGTGAGCTCAATTTAAAACATTTGGTCCTTAATTGACTGATTAATTTTAATTGGGTTATATTAAACCTGAGGCACATTTAAACAGCCCATAAAATAAAAATCTAATGTAGTTTTATGATTAAAATAGTGATAATAGCATCACGTTTAAACATTCGAGGCACTTTCAGTATTTATGCAGTCTATTTGACACATTATTATGAGATAATTAGCTGCATCCTTTTGTAGGGGACAATCAGCATGACGATTGGCTACGAGCCACCTGCTGGTGCTATGACAAATCCACAAGATCAACAAGATGGCAGCATGGGCGGAAACACAGGTTAGCTGAGTGTGCGGCTCAGTGCTTTTCTGTTTGATCTTGTAATGGAGCGTTATCCAGATGACATACTTGATGGTTTGTAAAATTAAGTGTAAAAATTAAGTGCAAAGAAATTAACATTTTCCGATACTTTAAGGTTATATGTTGATTGCAGGAATCTGTGAAGATCATTTTGTGAAAGACTTCAGCTTTGAATGTGTGTTTTTGCATGTTTCCTATGTTGCATACGTGTATGTCTGACTGACCCATGACGTGCTGCATTTAATTTTTTCTTTGTGGATGTGCACTGATCAGCTGGGGCTGAAGAGGGTGACGTCACTGATGCTGGGTTACCGGGCGCTAGCACATCCCCTGGTGAGCCTGGTCAGAAATTTCGGTCTAGGACAAGGAAACGTCATAATTTGGCCAACAAACCTCAGGATTTTCAGGTACAGCAGCGTCCTGTAGTCATCTTTACAAATGTCTAATTGTCCATTTTAAATGCTGACTGCATGTGCTTTATTAGTAATGTTATTTTTGTCAAAGATCCGTGTGCGGGTGATTGAGGGACGTCAGTTGCCAGGAAATAACATCAAACCTGTGGTCAAAGTACATGTGTGTGGAGATACACACAGAACTAGGATCAGGAAAGGAAATAACCCATACTTTGATGAGGTACACAATTGATAATTCTTTTTTTTGTATTATTATTTAATTTATTTACATTTATTTAGTTAGTTAGTTATTATATTTATTTATTTTTAAACATTTTCTGTCCTTAAGTACACAATTCAATTCATGTACTATATTCTTATATAGCCTTCTGAAGTCAAAGTTGTCATTTTTTTAATCATATTCATTACTAATCTTAAACGGAAGAAAATATTTGACAAACTTCATGTTTGGGTGAACTGTTCTTTAAGAAATGTTTGGCTACGTTCTCACAACGGGCAGGTGACAAGGAGGATGAAGACAAGAATGAGAGAGAGCAAAGTATTTCTAGGTTTTTTTTGTTTGTTTTTAAATAGTTAGTTTTCCCTCAAGTTTTGCTTGTATAGAGCTTTTACTGTAATTCTGTCCTACTCATTCAGCATAGCAATTGCTGAATGAGTAAGGCCATGTAGAACATTTAATATATACCTGTTCTCAAACCAATCTCATACTCCCCTCGTCACCATGATGGTAACCCCCAAAACCCTAACAGAAACGCTTCTACTAAACATTAAACCCTACTAAATCTTGTGCTTAACATTACTCTCCCTTTTAAATGTCATGACAAAGCATGCTGGGAAATAGAAATCCCAGCCCAGTTTGTTACATTTAAGTTTGTCTAAATTAAAAGAAACAAGTTTGTAAAACCCAAAACAACAAAACAATTCAGGTTACTAAAAAAGTTCTAAATAGTCATACTAATTTGTTTAAATTTGCCCTACTCAAACCAATTAATTATTTTGAGTGTTAGGGTTTATAGTGTGACGTAAAAGTCGCAGGAATTCCGAAATGACTGTTCAGACTGTGGTTGCATTGCAAAACATCTGACCGGTATCGGATTTAGTACCACATATAGAAGTGGCCTAAATCAGAATTGAATAAATCAGATCATGATTTGTGCTGTTCATATTATGAAAAAAAAAAAACAGTGAAAAAATCTGATTTGAGTCACTTTTGCCTGTAGTCTAACCGTAGCCACTCTATTCCTGATTATTTGAAAAGCCATAATTTCCTAAAAATTTAAATAGATTGTCACTAAATACTGTATGTGTCATTCTTTGCAGATGTTCTTTTTTAATGTCAACATGTTGCCCTCTGAGCTGTTTGACGAGGTTGTAAGCTTCCGGGTAAGACAAAAGCTATTTTTGTGAGGAGTTTTTCTTTCTTTCTTTTTTCATGTTTATAAAATCATAAAACAGAGGGATCTGATGTATTGGATGAGTTATTATCGGTTTTCTTCTTTTCTGCAGGTGTATAACTCCTCGTCTTTTAGATCAGACTGTCTCATGGGTGAATTCAAGGTAATTTAGTAGTCTAAAGTGTGCTTTTATTATACTAGATGCACGGTGTAATTCGTTTTTTCTTTTTATAGCTTGATATTGGCTACATCTATGATGAACCAGGTAATTATCTGATACTTACAAAATATTAACTAAATTTTTATCTGTAGTTGAAATTATCATTAAATGTTTTTTTTTGTTTTTTGGTTTGTTTTTTTTAAACCCCAGCTCACTGTATCATGAAGAAATGGGTTCTCCTGAGTGACCCAGATGACTCGAGCTCAGGAGCGAAGGGTTATATCAAAGTCAGCATGTTTGTGGTGGGAACAGGAGATGAACCGCCGGTACGTCCCCTTAAGATTATTTATATTAGCATTTTTGCACTGTAGATACACTGTTGCAGAACCTGATTTCACCAAGTACAACATGTTCCAACATCTTTGTTGATCCTGGAACATTTCAATCAACCAATCAGATTTGAGTTTACAGTTTATGTCAAGTTTAGACTCACAACCAGGGTTAGGTACTTCTACATCAGTGTGAATGTTTTTTTACATTTTTTTATGGATAACTTATTGGTGTTATGTTGACGTGTAGGGATATGGTTAGGATTACATTTTCAGACAGGAATGTTGTTCCAGGATCAGCAAAATATGTTGACCCAATAACACATCTAACTCAACAATATCAGGATGTGCCACACTGTTACACTGGTTTTAAAATATGCAATAGCACACATGACTTTTTAAACCACTAAAAGACTACTTTCTAACTGTTATAAATAAATTAAATAAAAAAAACTGCTATACAAGCTGTATACACTGGTTTTATATTGGTTAATGTTATATTTGGCAGGTGGAAAGGAAGGAGCAGGACAGTGATAAAGATGATGTGGAGAGTAACTTGCTGCTGCCCGCTGGCATCGCTCTCCGATGGGTTACGCTTAAACTCAAAGTGTTTCGGGCTGAGGACGTCCCCCAGAGTATGACCATTATTCTTTATGCATTAATGTAGCACATCAGTGAATCTTCTTTGGTTGATTTGGTTGGTTTTGTTTGATTTGGATTCTATTGTTAGTCCAGGAAAGGGCCACACTGGGGGTACTTTATTTGTTGAGCTGGCACATTGAGACATTTCCTGATCTGTCAAGCTGGTATCGCACTAGCTCACACAAAACTGTTCTCTGCCATTAACTGTTGAGTAACTGGGACTGTGACCATGTACATGAGTTCCCTGATTCTCAAATGTCTGTCAGTCAAGCTAATGTCTGGAAAAATTTTTTTGGAGAAAATAGTTTTGTGTATGACCATACAGAATGTTTGTGTTTCAAAAAAAAGTTAATTATGACTTAACTAGTAGATGTATTTTAAAATATTTAGCTGTAAATAAAATTCAGTAAAATAAGGTGTATTTAATAAGTTGTACCAAATGGTTTCTTTTCAGTGGATGACTCAATCACCCAGACTTTAAAAGCAGCATTTGGGGGTCAAGAAAACAAAAAAAATCTAGTGGATCCATTTGTTGAGGCCTGGTTTGCTGGCAAAAAGGTACAGTCTACCCAGACATACTGTACACACACATTTGTTCTGCCTTTTCTCTGAACTACAGTTACATGTATTTCAGCTCTGCACACAAATAATTGAGAAGAATGCTAACCCAGAGTGGAACCAGCAGCTCAATCTGCAGGTCAAGGTAATTGGCTGGATTGGGAAAGATTTGGTTTTGCACTTTATTCATTTGTTAGTTCCCCTGAAGTTTCTAATAATAAACACTTTTGACTTTGAATTTTACACTTTTGTTTTACAGTTCCCATCCATGTGTGAAAGAATCAAGCTGACTGTATTTGACTGGTGAGCATAAGCGTGGTGGTAAAGGTGTATGGCCACAGCGGATAGGAACATTTTAAATCTGTATTGAGAGAATCCCCTGTGCTAGTCTTTGAATGTGAGCTGGGAGTCAAAGTTTGGTCAGCGTTTTGAGCAGGGAGGACACAGGCAGGCAGTATGAGTCATAGCAGGACTGTTCCACCCTCTCCCACAATGCATTCCTCCCTATAAACCAGACTACAGCTGCTTAGGGAACAGTGGAAAAACTGATAACTCTCCTAGCTGGACTGATTCAGTGACACACTGGAACTTTTAAGCTGACTCCCCCTCTTTCTCAGGGATCGCCTCACTGGGAATGATGCCATAGGCACCACGTATTTGGATCTGTCCAAAATAGCATCCTCTGGTGGTGCAGTTGAAGGTATAAAATACAGAATACACTTTTCATATGAACTTCTTTTTTTTCTTTTTTAAATAAATGGGTCATTTCCTGAAATTTAGATTGCGCTATAAAATTTAAAACATCTTTGATTCATCTTTATTTGTTTTCTTTGTGATAGAGGATTATCCAGGAGATGAATATTCAGCAAGTAAAGGTTGAATATCTGTGCTGATTCCAGATCTGCAATCCCTTGTGTCCAAACACACAGTATAAGCTTTAAAGAAAATTCAAGTTAACGTGCAATTCTTTTAAAGTTTTATTAAACAGGGTTTTCTCTCAAACCAACAGTATTAATTCATATTGGTCCGAAAGGATGTGGTTCCCAAGGGGTTGCAGTTAATTTGGACTTTATAAATGCCTACGCATGCTTTCGAATTAACATAGTTTGATATTTATGATATATATGTTATGCAACATGGCAAAAAATAAAATGGCATGGCATAATTAAGCATCAGACTTGCATACATTTGGAATAATTACTTCTTTTTTATGTTTTTGAAAAGTCTCTTAAACTTACCAAGGCTGCATTTTATTTTATGAAAAATACAGTAAAAATTGTAATATTATGAAATTACATTTAAAAGAACTACTACTTTTTACAACTTTAAAGGTTTTGTTTATTCCAATGGCAAGGCTGATTTCTTTTTTTGTTAGTTTTTTTTAGTTTTTTTGTCTTCAGTGTCACATGATCCTTCAGAAATCAAATGCTGAATTGCTGCTCAAGAAACATTTCTGCTTCTCAATGTTGAAAACAGTTTTGCTGCTTTTTTGTGGAAACTGTGATACACTACCATTCAAACGTTAATATTTTTATGTAATATATTTTTACTCAGCAAGGATTTAGCTTTTCTATCAAAGGAATGCATTTCATATTGAAATGTATTTGATAATTAATAGAACATTTCTTTTACATTTTAATAATACACAACAATTCACAATACTACTATTTTTTTGTTGTTGTTTTTTTTGCATTGGTGAGCATAAGAGATGCTTATTTATTCCAAACTTGACCAGTAGTGTACGGCTGTTATTGTGAAAATATTTCAGTTGTGAATAATCATATTGTGCTGACAGCCATCACTAACACTGTTTATCCTTTTAGTTGAAATCACAGCATGCATTTAATAATAGTGTATATAGCTAATTAATTGAATTGTGGGTTTCTGTACATTTTAAAATGATTTGTAATAATTCATAATACTAATTTAAGGAGCACTGCTTTTGGGATGCTTTAACAAACCTCACTCTAATGTCTATCTAACTAATATCATGTCACTGGAAACTTTTTTTTAAATTGAATGTGTTATTCCACAGGAGAGACTGGGGAATCTGAGATGGGCTTCTTGCCTACTTTTGGGCCTTGCTATATATGTCTGTATGGCAGTCAGAGAGAGTTCTCAGGCTTACCTGACCCATATGATGACCTTAATTTAGGAAAGGCAAGTGCAGATGATTCATTTTGTTTCCATTCCCAATTAATGAGAATTTATTTGCAGAATTTACTAAAAGCTTTTCAAATACGCTGAAGGATGTGTGAATATTTGCAGGGAGAAGGGGCAGCTTATCGAGGGAGAATTCTTGTTGAACTCTCTACTCAACTTGATGGAAAGGCTGACAAGTCTGTGGAAGAAATATCAAGCGACGATATCTTGGTTGTTCAGGTGTGGCTCTTTGAGTTTCCATACTATGTAGTTTTTCACTTGAAGCCTTTATTTTCAGCTTTGTGTTCTTTTGTTGGAATAGAAATACCAGCGCAGAAGGAAGTATTGTCTGTGTGCAGTGTTTCATAGTGCGACTATGATCCAAGAACCTGGGGAGCCCATTCAGTTTGAAGTTAGCATCGGGAACTATGGCAACAAGATGGACCAAACGTGCAAACCTCTGGCTTCGACCACGCAGTACACCTGTGCTGTTTTTGATGGTGATGCGCAGTATGAAGTATTTGGTGTTTGTGAAAATGGGATGTGTGGTATTGAGTTTTTTCTTTGGTCCTTCCAGGTAATAATTACTACTACCTGCCATGGGGCAACACAAAGCCTGTGATTTCCATCACATCCTTTTGGGAGGATATCAGTCATCGGTTAGACTCACTGAACATCATTCTGTATATCGCTAACCGTTTGGTAAGTGAATGTTTTATATGACATTGAATTTAGGAGTCTGCGATATTACGATTTTAGATAGTGAATGTTTAAAATGTCTCCACAATCTGCTATTGAAGAGCTCCTTGCACCAACAGTTTGTTGCGATTTGTCTGATCAGTGTGTTAGCCTTGTTGACGTTTGTTGGCAGTGGTCGAGGCTTGTTTTCACCCAATGTCTGTGTGATATGATTTTCCAACAAACTCTGACATACTCTAATGTAAACATCCTTAATTGATATGAAAATGTATAAATCACATACTATCGTAATCGTGTGTTTATTAGCTTCGGCGAACCAACATGTAGAGACATTCAGACTCAGTTTGTCGGTGTCTGTTGGGGCAGTGTGAACATGCCACTTATTTTTCATAAAATTCTAAATCCAACGGCCAACTTGATTGTCAGTGTTTGTTAGCATCTGTCTGTGTGGTACTGTTAGTATAGTACTGTTTTTACTGTATTCTTTTTTTTTTTTTTTTATCAAATAAATGCAGCCTTGGTGAGCATAAGAGACTTCTTTCAAAAATCTTGTTGACCCCAAACATTTAGTGTGTGTGAGTATATTTTTTCTTTGTGCATCAAACTTTTTAATGAAATTCCTCACTCTCATTTTGCAGCAAACAAACCTCAACATGTTAAAGTATGCAGTACTGTCCAAAGCTACAGATGCAAGACTAGTAGAAATCTGGCTGAAGCTCATCAATCAGTTAATGGAAGATATCAGCAGGTAATGTCCACTTTAGATCCTATTTAGATCAACTTTAGTTCAACAGTCATCAAGAGGTCACCACATGCGTTGTTAAATGTAGTCTGTTGAAATATGGGAGTTTTTCTTGTATGTAGGGCAAAGAGAAAGTGTTTTATTTGTGTCATGCATGTCTTAACTTATACAAACTACTGTGTCCTCAGTTTCAAAATTCCTGATTTGGAGGGGAAGCCAAATCTAACAGCCCTGGATATTCAGATAAAGAAGTTGCGGGACAGTGCTTTTGAGAGCATCATGGAGGGGGCCAAGCTTTTGTTTGAGGAGGCCACAGATGTTCATAAGTGCTTGAGCATCATTGAAAGCTGGCTCGACAAACTCATGCAACTTGTTGAGGAGGTATGTTTTTATTTTGTGAGCTATAATTATGTGTACACAGATTTTAATTTTTTTTTAACTAATCTATACTAATTAGTCTTGCAAAAATTGAATATCTAATATTGGTATTTTTATATGCTCATTTGCCGTGATCTCACTTAGTTATTCTTTAGACACGAATAATGCAGTAAACATTTTTCATGCTGTACATTTATAATGGCTAAATTCACTTCCCCAGTGCATAAGTCTCTCATATCCAGACTTTTCACTTAAGAACCAATATAATTCAGACTGATATAAACTTGAATGGAATCACAATTAAACATAATTTTGTATCCCTTACCAAAGCCTCAGAGCAGCATGCCGGATGTGATTATCTGGATGTTGAGAGGAGAGAAGAGGATAGCATACACCCGCATCCCAGCCTATCAAGTGCTCTATTCATCCTACTGTGAGCAGGCATGTGGCCAATACTGCGGAAAGACTCAGACTGTCTTAATGCAGGTAATGAGAGTTTGTACCATGCTGCTGTTGAAACACAGGGCATAAAACATGTTAAGTTTTGCTCTATGAAATGTGCTGTACCTCATGATGACTGTTCCCTAACAGTATCCCATGGACGACAAAAAAGGTTTGAAGATTCCCGTCCAGATACGTGTGAACATGTGGCTTGGGCTGGCGACAGAAGAAAAGAAGTTCAATCATTATGCAGAGGGGGTGTTCAATGTGTTTGCAGAACTGGTACAGATTTTTTCTTTATATAATGCTTTGAGGTCTGGAGAGATGCAGTTAAGAGTTTGGAGCTAATGATGTCAATTATTTAATTTACAGTATGAGAACCAGGCTCAGGTTTTGGGAAAATGGGGCACCACCGGTCTGTTAAATCGCAGCAAGTTCTCTGATGTCACAGGCAAAGTTAAGCTGAAGCAAGAGTACTTTATGCCCCCTGTTGGCTGGGAGTGGGAAGGTGATTGGCGTGTTGATCCAGAGAAAACGTGAGTTGTCCCCGACCCTCAACACAAACATTAGGAAATGGCAAATTATTATTTGATGTTTCCTAGTACAGTTATATTGCTCATAATTAGGGGTAGAAATTTAAAATAGTAACTAGTGTTGTCGCTGTCGTCTTTCCATCGGCGAAGTGACAAACGCCCGCCTGTCACTCTTTTCATTTGCTCCGGTTGAATAGTGCTTGTATTACACATAATTTTACATAAAGCCACCCCTAAAGCAGCTTGTAAGTCGCAAGTACCAAAATGAGTGGCTTACTTCGTTATTTATTTATTTCTTTTTTGTAAGTTTGGTTACAAACCCTCCTTGTGCTACATGTACAAAATTACCCAAATTATCAAAAAAATTTGATAATAATAAAAAAAATATTGGTAACACCTTTATTTTAGGGTTCAGTAATTAACTAGTTGCTTATTAGCATGCATATTACGAGGATATTTGTTGTTTACTTGTACTTACATAAAGCACATATTAATGCCTTATTCTCTATGACCTTATTCTACATCCCTTAATCCTACCCAATACCTAAACTTAAATGCTACAAAAACTACCTTACTAACTATTAATAAGCAGTTAATTAGGAGTTTGAGGCAAAAGTTGTAGTTAATAGTGAATGTGTTCCCCACACTAAAGTGTTACCAAAATATCTGTATGGCAGTTTTCCCCATGGTATTGAATATCGATATTTGTCAAGGTATTGTATCGAAGATAGAAATTCCAGTAGTGTGACAGCTGCTAGTACCAGTGTTCTATAAAAATATATATATATTTTTAAAGTAAATGTTAACAAACTAATGTTTGTTAACATTAAACTATATTAGTTAACATGAACTAACTTGGATAGATAAAAGCTTTAGAAATATTTTTCATTGTTAATGAAAAATATTTCAACCACACCAACAACCACCACTCATATTGCCTTCAGAAACCGTTATAATTTATTTTTCTTGGGTGGATGGGTAGTCTGCTGACTGAGGCTGATGCTGGACACACAGAGTTCGTGGATGAGGTCTATGAGAATGAGACTCGATTCCCAGGAGGAGAATGGAAGGTTGCAGCGGAGCCTTACACTGATGTGGTAAAAGCATCTGACAAACTTTAGTTTCATATCAGATGTCTAATTAAGACATTCGTCAATTAATCTTTTTCATGATTTCTATTTGAACAGAATCTACGGCACTAGTACTCATACAGAAAAGTTTGTAATATATCTCAAATCCTTCTATTCCTCATTTTAATCCTTTATATACAGAATGGAGAAAAACTTCAGGGCCCTACAGAGATTGAATGCCCACCTGGCTGGAAGTGGGAGGATAACTGGACTTTTGATGGCAATCGGGCCGTCGATGAAAAAGGTGTTTTGCCTTTTCTGGAGCCTGGCAGCCCCTGGTTTTCTTTCAGTGTGAAAAATGATGCGTCAAACATGGCATACACAACAGAATGTCATATGGGTTTAAAAATGACAATTTCTATTCTCAGGTCATCCAAATTAAATCTTTAAGTTGGGCAGTTATATTCTGTGTATTTGTGTGTTTAGGCTGGGAATATGGTGTCACCATTCCACCTGATGATAAGCCTAAATCTTGGGTGGCAGCTGAGAAGATGTACCATGTTCATCGTCGTAGAAGAATGATCCGACCGCGCAAAAAGATACCTGGTGTCAAAACAGCCAGTGATGCAAGTGTATATTCTCCATTTTAAAAATTCTCTCACATTGTGCTTTTATAAAATGCATTTTCTAATTGTCTGACATGCAGAAAAAGGATACAGGTGATGGAGAAGGGTGGGAATACTCCTCTCTCATTGGCTGGAAGTTCCACAGGCAACAGCGATCCTCTGACACGTTCCGCCGCCGGCGCTGGAGAAGGAAGATGGCACCCGCGGATCGGATTGGCGCCTCAGCCATTTTCAAACTGGAGGGTACTTTGGTCAGCATTAAAGCTTCCTATTTCTATGCTAATACTATCCTACTTTTCATTGCCCAGATAATGAGCTTTTCACTGTTGATTTGTTTGACAGGGTGTTGACGTGGAATCTAAAGGTGACGAAAAAGACACCAAAGCAGAAACTTCAGTTCAGCAGTTTGGTGCAAACAGGCCAACTGTATCATGCACATTTGACCGTGAGTTCATTAAGGACAGAGATTCCTGAAATACCTTTTTTTTTTCTCTGAATATCAGTTTTATTAACGTTAAGCCTGATTTTTATTAATTACATTTTTATTGCAGAACCCAACGCATACCACTTAAGAGTCTATGTTTACCAGGCCAGAAACCTTTCTGCTCTGGACAAAGACAGCTTCTCAGGTCTCATAGCAGTTTTGATGTTGCTGATTTGACATTGATGAAATGCCCTAGCTTTTATTTTAACTAAAATCATACTGGTTTAAATTGCAGATCCATACGTCCATGTGTCGTTCTTGCATCACAGCCAAACAACAGAGACAATCCAAAGCACCTTGAACCCGACATGGGATCAGACTCTTATATTTAAAAATGTGGAAATCTATGGTGATCCCCAGTCTCTCGCTCAGAATCCACCCAGAGTGGCAATGGAAATCTTTGACAGAGATCAAGTGGTTAGTCTGATATATTTATGGTCTCACTTTCCTCTTCTGATTTGACAATATCAGCTTCTCAAGGTGTCTCAGGATGCCTATTAAATAAAATAAAAAATAGTTCCCTATTTTTATTTATTTATTTAAAAAATGTATAACATAAACAGAATTAGTCCACCCCCTCCCCATAAAAATGGTGATTTGCAGTTTGTCCATCCTGTTAGGGCAAAGATGAAATGCTTGGCAGAAGTACTTGTGTTCCTTTGGTGAAATTGACTCCAGGTGTGGATGGATCACCTAAACTCCTCTGGGAGCCTGTAATGCACAAAAATACTCCTGCTGGGGAGGTCCTAGTGGCTGCAGAGCTCATTTTAAAGACCAAGGTATGGCTCTTCATGGAATGTGGGTCATTTTAACCACATTAATGGGATAATTCACCTACAAATTTAAATTCTGTCAATACTCACCCTCAAGTTGTTCTAAACCTGTATGGGTTTCTTCTGCTGAACACAAAAGACGATATTTTGAATGATCGTTGAATGAACAGTTGATGTTAGCCATTGACTTTTTGTTTAGTATTTTTTTCCTACCACCAACATTCTTCAAAATATAGTCTTTTTTGTGTTCAACAGAAGAAAGAAACTCATACAGGTTTGGAACAACTTGAGGGTGAGTAAATGGTGACAATTTTCATTTGAGTGAACTATCCCTTTAATGGCTGCTCTGTGGTTCAAATAAAATTGTGCTTGACAATTGTGTCGTCTACTCTAGGGAGCTGACACTGAACTTCCTCTTGCTCCTTCTAAACGAGGAGAGAAGCTCTATATGGTTCCTCAAGGGGTGCGACCGGTGGTGCAGCTCACTGCCATAGAGGTCCGTTTCATCTCTATGTGTTATGTCCTTTTTGGGAGTTTTTTTAAAGGGGTTATATCATGACGAATCAAATTTCCTTAATCGGTCTAGAGATAAAATACTATTAACTTTAAAAAAAGACAATTTATTGAATTAAAACATGCACACAAACACTAATGTTTACACAATGATGTTTGATGCTGTAAGTGGCCTCAAAGTAAATAACAAATGATTATTTACAACGGAAATTGATCAATCAAAAACTTACTTTAGCTGGACAGTAACTTTTTTTTCTAGAGCTAACGTACTGCCAAAAACATTATCTCTTCCATTTAACTTCTGATCACTGTGAAGCTGCTTTGAAACAATCTATATTGTGAAAAGCACTATATAAATTAAGGTGACTTGATATTTGCAGGTTCTAGCATGGGGATTGCGTAACATGAAGACATATCAACTGGCTCCAGTTACATCACCCAGTCTGGTGGTGGAGTGCGGAGGAGAGAGAGTTCTGACAGCGGTCATCAAAAACATGAAGAAGTGCCCTAATTTCCAAGGAAATGTCCTCTTATTAAAAGTGGTGAGCATCCATCCTACCTGTTGGGAAATTACATAGTCATTCTTTAAAATAAATGGTCCTTGCTTTGCATTAGACAGCAAAATATAATTTGAATAATGTTTGCAAATGCTTTTCTGTGGCCATAGACCATATGCCATCAGCATCTTGTTTTGTATCTTTAGCTTTTACCCAAAGAAGAGATGTATGCTCCCCCTATTGTGCTGAAAGTCATTGACCACAGACCCTTTGGACGGAAACCTGTGGTTGGTCAGTGCACTATAAGTTCCCTTGAAGAGTTTCGATGTGACCCTTATGCCACAGTTGCTGAAGTTGCAATGTCTTCAAAAGGTACATCCCCTTTTACACATTTATGTTTACTGATTTATCGTTAGGGTGAGGTAATTACAGTGTACAGGTCCTTCTCAAAAATTAGCTTATTGTGATAAAAGTTCATTATTTTCCATAATGTAATGATAAAAATTAAACTTTCATATATTTTAGATTCATTGCACACCAACTGAAATATTTCAGGTCTTGTATTGTTTTAATATTGATGATTTTGGCATACATCTCATGAAAACCCAAAATTCCTATCTCCAAAAACTTAGCATATCATGAAAAGGTTCTCTAAACGAGCTATTAACCTAATCATTTGAATCAACTAATTAACTCTAAACACCTTCAAAAGATTCCTGAGGCTTTTAAAAACTCCCAGCCTGGTTCATTACTCAAAACCGCAATCATGGGTAAGACTGCTGTCCAGAAGGCCATCATTGACACCCTCAAGCGAGAGGGTAAGACACAGAAAGAAATTTCTGAACGAATAGGCTGTTCCCAGAGTGCTGTATCAAGGCACCTCAGTGGGAAGGAAAAAGTGTGGCAAAAAACGCTGCACAACGAGAAGAGGTGACCGGACCCTGAGGAACATTGTGGAGAAGGACCGATTCCAGACCTTGGGGGACCTACGGAAGCAGTGGACTGAGTCTGGAGCAGAAACATCCAGAGCCACCGTGCACAGGCGTGTGCAGGAAATGGGCTACAGGTGCCGCATTCCCCTGGTCAAGCCACTTTTGAACCAGAAACAGTGGCAGAAGCGCCTGACCTGGGCTACAGAGAAGCAGCACTGGACTGTTGCTCAGTGGTCCAAAGTACTTTTTTTGGATGAAAGCAAATTTGTAATTCAGAAATCAAGGTGCCAGAGTCTGAAGGAAGACTGGGGAGAAGGAAATGCCAAAATGCCTGAAGTCCAGTGTCAAGCACCCACAGTCAGTGATGGTCTGGGGTGCCATGACAGCTGCTGGTGTTGGTCCACTGTGTTTTATCAAGGGCAGGGTCATTGCAGCTAGCTATCAGGAGATTTTGGAGCACTTCATGCTTCCATCTGCTGAAAAGCTTTATGGAGATGAAGATTTCGTCTTTCAGCACGACCTGGCACCTGCTCACAGTGCCAAAACCACTGGTAAATGGTTTACTGACCATGGTATTACTGTGCTCAATTGGCCTGCCAACTCTCCTGACCTGAACCCCATAGAGAATCTGTGGGATATTGTGAGGAGAAAGTTGAGAGACGCAAAACCCAACACTCTGGATGAGCTTAAGGCCGCTATCGAAGCATCCTGGGCCTCCATAACACCTCAGCAGTGCCACAGGCTGATTGCCTCCATGCCACGCCGCATTGAAGCAGTCATTTCTGCAAAAGGATTCCCGACCAGGTATTGAGTGCATAACTGAACAAAATTATTTGAAGGATGAAATATGCAAATTTTTTTAGATTGGAATTTTGGGTTTTCATGAGCTGTATGCCAAAATCATCAGTATTAAAACAATAAAAGACCTGAACTATTTCAGTTGGTGTGCAATGAATCTAAAATATATGAAAGTTTAATTTTTATCATTACATTTTGGAAAATAATGAACTTTTATCACAATATGTTAATTTTTTGAGAAGTACCTGTATAAGGTGTGATTTATTAAAGGGCAGAGGTGGAAAGAGTACTGAAAATATGTACTCAAGTACAAGTACTGTTACATTGCTGAAATAATACTCAATTACAAGTAAAAGTACTGGTGTCAAAAAAGTACTTAAGTAAAAGTACAAATTACTCTTCTCAAAAACTACTCGGAGTACTAGTTACTTTTTAGCCAGCGATATTTAATGAAGTACCAATGTATATTTGATCAAATCATACATCTATTTAGAAAATGGCTACTTTCAACAAAACACGATTTTACCTTTAATAAATTAGTGTAAATAAATTAGTGGTCATGATACTGGAATTTCTAAGTTCAATTTGATACCTTGAAAAATATCAATATTCAGAATAAAATATTCAATACCATGGGGAAAACCTCAGAGTGCTGCATACTGTAGTTTTGATATCGCTCTTGTCAAGGAAATCATTATTTTCAAGCTTCAAAAAGCACAAGACTCATTGTAATAGTAATCCATTGTAATGGGGGGGAATCACATCTCGGATGGCCTGAGGGTGTCAACAGCAAATTATTGGGTGAACTATACCTTTAATTTCTAGTTCAAGAGCACAAAGATTCGCGATTGCACGGGACACAGTGAAAGCACGCACACCAATATCTGAGTGAGAAGAGAAGGCAGTTCATGTGTAGTGTATATTTGAGAATGATCTTCGTTAAACCACACGCTCTCGACAACTGCCATTAAAACACGCCATAGAAACCTGCGGGTATGATTTAAAATGATGCGCAATACATTCAGGCTCTGGAATCGGTGTGTGTATACTGCAAACAAGTATTGGAACCGAGTCTGATATTTCAGTATCGATATGTATCAAAATATAGATATTATTTTTGACAACACTACCATACAGTTTGTTTCTCTCAAACTTTTTAAATCTCTGTGCGGTTATGATAAGCGCCCCCAGAAGCTGCTGTTGCGCTGCAGGCTTTTTCAAATATCAGGCCTTTTATTGGTCCGTTTACGTTCGGATCTCTTATTGGCTCCGGAAATACCGGTGGTCAAAGGTTTGAATAATGATTCAAATTGTGAGCGTACTCTGTAACGAATTGTGATTTTAAAAGTAACGAAGTAGATTATTTAGCTTAATTTGTACTTGAGTAAAAGTAAAATTACAGATTTAAAAATGTACTCCAAAAAGTACAAATTCCCGAAAAACCAACTCAATTACAGTAACGTGAGTAGTTGTAATTTGTTACTTCCACCTCTGTTAAAGGGTACATAACACACAGTTTCTGCCAGTGTCATGTTAATCTTGAGTACCTATAGAGTAGTATTGCATCCTTCCTATCTCTGAAGACATACACTGTAACGATTCTTTCCAAAAACAGCCAAGCTTGCAGAGGTGTGCATTTGGCGGAGCTTAAGACACACACACACTCACACTCACACACTCACACACACACACACACACACACACACACACACACACACACACACACACAGAGGCATTATCCCTGGATAACTTTCGATTGGCTATAAGTTTGTGTTGTTTATTGCTAACAAAACACAGACATTTGATGCAGTTTCACATTAAACCCGAACAAAGCTGGTTGATGTGCGCTCATCTGGGAGAAGTGCCAATGCAAGGAATTCTACCCTTGATGCCATCATACAGCGCCATACTCATGAAAACTTATTTGAATCCTGAAGGAGTGTATTTGACACAGAAATACTCCAACAGCCAACTCGTTTTTTTTATTATTTAGGCCATGTTTAGCATTAGAATCCAACTCTTTAACAGTGTAAATAAGTCACAATGCATGAAATGGCATTATAACCCCTTAAACATTCTGGTTTGAGTTTGTAGTAAACCTTTTAACACATAAACTTTGACAATAAATTCAGTCCAAACTTCATTAAA
Organism: Gobiocypris rarus; assembly: GCA_023029165.1. NCBI lineage: Eukaryota > Metazoa > Chordata > Actinopteri > Cypriniformes > Gobionidae > Gobiocypris > Gobiocypris rarus. The sequence goes on from CM040920.1 coordinate 7,875,934, forward strand.
ACTTTTTGATGATAACTTCTGCCTTAGGTGTGCTATAGTTATATATATCCAAAAATGTCTCTCCAAAATTTGTCTTAACGCTGTTGATTTGTGTCCAGCCTTCGGAAAGAAACCAGAATATTTATCAGCATTCTTTTTTTTTTTCTGCAGTGTCTTTGATGTCAGCTGGTCCAAGAGACCTTCATGTAAACATTGATGACGGCAGACAGCATCTTCTAGAAGCTCAGGTACTGTTACCAAGTCACTTGGCTTTTTTAGGTTTAGGAACTTTAGTCACCTTGTGAGAGAGACTATGTAATAGTGGTACACACATCTGTATGAATCTATTTTTAACTTTGTGAATTTCAGTATATGTATGGCATCTCAGCTGCTGTTGACAAAATGGGCACTCCTAGTCAACTTCAAGTATGTATAGTAAAAAGGCACTTAAATCAAAATGCCTGGATTTTTAAATTAAATGTAATTGAGTTTAAAGTGTGTGTGAAGTTTGTAATTTCTGTTTTAGCACTAACGGTACCAAACCGATGCCATTCTGGTTGACCCAGTGTGGTTATGCCTGGCCCAGTCAGGCTGGTCAGAAAACAGATTGCAATTCTGTTTGGTACCACTAGAGGACCTGAAATTACACACTCCAACTCTTAAGCTTACCTTATACCTCCGCTCAGGCTGATTGTGTGAATCATCTACTTCTGCAGTTAGAAATGGGTTAAAAATTGAGGGAATATCTAATCAATATGTTGTGCTCCAGAATGATCAATCTCATTTCCCGTTCAGGCTATTTTGTCCAGCTGACCTGACCTTCTGGTGACCGTGATTTCACCAAGTACAACATGTTCCTGGATCAACATCTTTTGTTAATCTTGGAAAAACATTCCAATTAAGGAATCAGATTCTGTTTATGTCAAGTTTAGGCTCACTACCAGGGTTAGGTGCTTCTACATCAGTGTTATTCACCTATCTCTTCCCTCTGATTTTAGGGATACGTTATTGGTAGGGTTAGGTTTGGGACAATTTTCGGACAGGAATGCACTTCCTCCAACAAAATATGTTGATCCAGGAACATGTCTTACTTGGCTAGTTCACGACAACCTGACTTGCAATATATATGAAATCATTTTAAATTACATTGAAGTGTGCTGTTTACACATTCAGTTTCTCTGCTGTCTTTCTGAATTCTGCATTCGAGTGTCTGCAATCATAAGCAAATCTACTTTACCTTTTTACTAACTAATTTTATCCTAATGATTAATTTAAAATTAACTCTTTTGTGTGTGCTGTAGGCATTTAATAATGGAGGAAAGTATTAAATAAATGTATACAATGTAAACATTTGTCAATTTGCTCTTTAAAATGTTTACATTCAGCACTTGAAATGCTACCATACATTTCATGTTCATTTTTACACATATTTGAGAATTTCTTTTAAATCTTGTTGCACGTTACACTAATAAAGTTGAGATTAGACTGAAACATTACATGTACAAGGTTTTCAAAGTCTTATAATATTCAATTTTAACAAATGTTAATTTTTTTTAAATGTTTGTCTGTGTCTGTGTGCACAATTCCTGGTGATTTAACAGCGTGAGAAGGTGAGTTCTCTGATTTTAAGTTTACACACTTCCCACTTAAGCTAAATTTGGTCTTATAGAGATACGATAAATTATTTAAGAGCATCATCTATTACCTCTATCATATCATCAAACTGTCCCTTTTGTTAACCTTACAGGAGAAAGAGACTGTTGATTGGTGGAGTAAGTTTTATGCTTCGGTTGGACAGAGTGAGAAATGCCGTCCATACCTTGACAAAGGTTATGACACATTGGAAGTAAGTTCTGCCTAACACAACAATGTAGTTATGAATATTTATTTAATTGCGTTTAATAAATACCTTAGTTATGTTAGTAATGTTACTGCATAGACTAATGCCGAGTTCAGACTGCACAATTTTCAAACTCGTATCACTGCTTTTGGGGTAGGATTCAGTTGCTGCTGTGTTTACACTGCACGATGGATCGGTGACAGGGGGTTTAACATTGCATGACTGTACAAGAGGTAGAATCGCCAATGAATCTGTCTGGAAATAAATCATTTTGCAATGTTCTGCTGTTGCGGCTGGTCAAGCAAATGTTTGTGCTTTTTTTCTGTTTGATATAATTGTAAATATATCTATTAAAATACTAATATTCTGGTCTATAACTCCTCCCTGAACTTCCCACTGCCCTGTATCTTGCTCTCTCATTTGCTGTAGGTCTTCGCAGATGTAATTTTCGGTCAGAACACAGTTTACACTGCGGGATTTTGAATCGACGACAGGTCCATATATTTAGCATGCCAAATATCTCACAGGTGTCAGCGACTCGTCAGTGATTCTCTCTAACGCGTCTTTGATAATTCACACTGCTTGATTATCACTCGCGTGAACGAGCGCTAATTTACCTATGATTTCAGGCATTTATCTGCGGTTTTGTAAAACCTGTCAGCGAATCAAAATCAGGTCTAAAATCGGGCAGTGTGAACTCAAAAGGCTTTCTAAGTACCACAAAAGTTTTCTATACAACTCGTGTTATTCTTCTCAAGCTGTGCATTAGCTGTGTAAGGAACACATTTGTTATTATATGGTTGTTCATTTTTAAGGTGTTCTTGATTGGAAATCATGGCGTCTTGCCCTAGCTTTCTTCAGTGTGTTCATGAATGCTTTTAAATCTGACCATATTTTAAAATACTAGGCCTCATACATTTGCTGTCTTGTAAATAGTTACAGAGGAAGAATTGGGCATCATACACTAAATGACTGAGGATCACAGACTACCAGACTTTCAAGTCATTACGAACACAGCACACTCACGCAGAAACGCATGCCTTGATGCTAGGAAACGCATGACATATGAAAAAAATTGTTTGTTCTAAAATCGGCTCAAAATATCAAACATATCCTCCTGGATGGAATTAAACTTTGATGCTAAATCTTGACCATCTGTGACCATCATACACAACACGATTTTTTTTAATCTGTCAACACAAATCTGCAGGTTGGCTCGGACTTTTGCCAATTAGCGTCAACTTGTCCAGATTGTAAATCTGGGGAAAAGTTGTGTAGTGTATTCCAGCCTTGCGTTCACTGATTTGGTTATCTGAATAAGCGGTTAACAACTCATTGGAGAAAAAGACTTTCAGTGAATAACATCTTAAATTGTGGTGTGTTCCTCACACATATCTATTGTATGACTTCAGAATACTTGAATCCACAAAGGTTCATTTTTAATTCTTGTATTTTTAAGTAATTGTAACCATGTTCTTTTCTGTTGGTTTTCATAGGTGTATGACCATGAGCTTGAAAGTGTAAAGGAATTCATGGGTCTCACTGATTTCTGCAAAACCTTCAAATTGCAGCGTGGGAAAAAAGAAAGTGATGATGATGATGATCCCGCTGTAGTAGGAGAATTCAAGGCGAGATGTTTTATTGATTTGGTCTACAACTGGATGGATTTGGTGCTATTAAACCCTACTTCTTGTGTTGAATATTCTATATAATTTGGAAATGTCACATTTGTCACAATGTTCACATAGTTACGTAGTTGGAAGATAATGCCAATTTTCAGCAGCATTTTCATAAATCCTTCTATGCTGATTCTAATTCTAATAATTTCAGGGCTCCTTTAAGGTCTACCCATTGCCAGATGATCCAGGGGTGGCTCCTCCGCCACGTCAGTTCAGAGAGCTGCCCGACAGCGTGTCTCAGGAGTGTGTGGTCAGAATCTACGTGGTTCAAGCCATTGACCTGCAACCCAAAGACAACAATGGCAAAGTACTTTATCATTTATCATTTGTTGAATTCCTTTTAAGAAGTGAAAAGAAAAAGCAAAGCTCCTTTTCTTTTTCAGTGTGACCCATACATCAAAATCTCTTTGGGGAAAAAGACTGTTGATGACAGAGACAACTATGTACCGTATACACTCAACCCAGTGTTGGGCAGGTAATGCCAGAGGTTTATTGAGAGTTTATCATGCATTCAGACTGTCAAGCTGTCGAAGAGGACAGACCGATAACCGTTTTCTATTCTCTCATCA